>JAOWBL010000015.1:11031432-11044665 GCA_028564865.1 Zenarchopterus dispar
AAAATAATGAGATGATGATTGTATCCATTTTTTTTTGTTTATTTTAATTTAGTTTTTTCTTTTTTTTTTTTTGGTGCAACTAACAGTTGTTTTCATTTGTAGTTTATTTGTCCATTATATTCCTCGTGAACCAATAACTGTTCTAACCTTTAAAATTTTGGGAAATTGTTATTAATTTGCTAAATCCCAAGAAGTATAGAAGGGTATAAAAGTAAAAGCGAAACAAATATTATCACAGACACAAAACTGTTCCATTCTGATAATATCTGTGTGGCCCTGTGATGGACTGGCCTGAACCTGTCCAGGGTCCACCCCAACATTCCCAAAGGCATCTGGAAAAAGCTCCAGCAAGCTCCCAAGACCCTGACTAGGAAGATACTGGTGTAGAGGATGGATGGATGGATGTTTCCTAGCTTCATATTATTATTTTTTATTATTAATACTTTATTTTAAATGAATGACTTCACTGTTGTATTTGTTTGATGGTGGACCTTATTTTGAACTATTTGTATTCCACAAATTTCAAAGCCACAAAAGGCACAAATCATTATTTTGACTTGGATGAATCTGCCAGTTATTCTTTGGTTTAGATTTAGTTTTGGAAAAGAAACTAAGAAATCCAGAAAAATATGGATGCACGTGCAATAATAATTCCCCAAAATGGGCAGTTTTCTGTCACTTGACTGGCTGATCAATCAACTCATTGTTTCAGCTCCAATGAAAACTCAAACAGTGTAATAATAATAATAATAATAGTAAAAATGTTGCGAAGTAAAAAGCACAGCATATCTTGCTGGGAAATCATGAAGCATTAGTAGATCGTGGCATGAGAAGAAAAGACTCAGGTAACATACAATTATGTCAAATTTGTACTCATGTACACTATTTTAGAAAATGCAATCATCTGGATTCCACTACTCTTCAAAACAAGGTACCAGGCAGACTACTACATGTCAAACACTCACACCTTTATTAAAAGAAAACTCATATGATTTATGAGAAGTCATGTCGTGTTACCTAAATTACTTAGTTAAAAGACATTTTTAAAATCGTTGTCAGAGAATTTGTATTGATCAATTAATAAGCTAATTGCTAATCCCTTGGTTAACTCCTTTTCTGCGTGTAGTGTGAACATTGCAGCTCATAATGTGTGGCTAATAAGTGTCAATTAGCAAAAGAGGTAATAAAATCCAAATTAGAACAAGGGAAATGAAGGCTGCTCAGTGACACAAAAATTGTCAAATTTCTTCCTGCATTCCAGTACAACTGTATGAGTTTCATGGCAGTTTTAATCTTGGCTTTTCATGTTGTAACCATTTCTAAAGAGAATGTGATCATTTGAGAATAATCAGCTTGTCAACTTGTATCACAGAGGGACTCGAGTTAAAAGGAGCTTGGTCAGTCTTAGAAAGGGAAAACACAGAGAGAAAGTCCAGTTATAATTGGCAAAGATACTTCTAAAAGTGTTTCGTGGCAAGAAAACCCCCCACAACATGATAAACCCAGATTACATGTAGAATACATCAAATGTGAAAAAAAAAAGTAAAAGAGGGAACATTATTATTATTGTGCCGAAATCAAGTTTGATGAGCAATACTGTTAATTCAGTCCTTACTATATTCTTACTTCGCTGGTCCACAATAATCTATAAAATAAAATGAAACTCTTTTGGAAATTGCAATTACTTCTGAGGAAATTAATCATATAAAGGAACAGCATGATAAGAACTGCTAACAGGTTATTACAGCAAGCCGTGTTCATCATGAATAAAAACTCACCTCGTAGCATCACGAGAGAACGTTCTGGAGCCAGAATTCACATTAAGGCAATTTAAAATATTCCAGACTGCCTAATTTAGAGGTCAAACTTCTGTGTAACTTAATTTGACAAGATTAATTATACAATTAAATCCAAACTTCTCTCAATTATATGGAGAAATGTTGCCTGCCTGCTCAGGCCGACCCTTCACCTTTGCTGAGGCGAGGCACCTGATAAGCATAATTTTAAACAGGAGCAAAAGAAATTGCTGCCTATTTTGTTGCCGCGCTTGACTCAGCACATTATAGTTCTTAATTGCTCTCAGACTTCGTAACTGTGCCCTTGACATGGAAAAGGAAAATGTTATGCCATTCATTCGCACATTACTGAGCGCGCAGGAGCTCTCTCATGATTGACAGGACAATCCACTCAATCAAAAGGCCTAATTGTGTGTCAATTGATCCTGTAATTGCAATTGGCAGTTTTGCCACTTCTGCTTCTTTCATCTGTGACGAGCAAATACCTAATGACATAAAACGGTGTTAGCGCTGGAGAAGTCAAGGTTATCTCCAATAAGTGGGTCAGAGTGACTTAACAGACTAACAGCACACTTTTCAAACCTTCCACGCTTTTGTCACGCTCTAAACTCACCTTATGTAAGAAAAATAAACACAATGACATCTCAACCTAATTGAATTTCTGAATATATACATACACACATATTATATATATATATATATATCTTCATTTTGGCATTTTAGGCCAGTGGTACGGGATAAATAGTCATTGCAATAAATTATTAGATACAAAATAAAAATATCAATGAAAGGGTGTCTTTGAGGAAAACAGGTAGGTAGAGGATCTACACATTGTCACCAAATGCATGAGATAATCATCCACATGTTTAAAAATAATTTTCCTCAAAGAAAGATTGGTAAGTATTTGCATATTTCTAGTTCTCGTCATAAAATTCCAGTAACTGATTTAAAGAATCTGGAGGAAACCCGGTAAATAAAGGGCTTTGGTGCAAGCCTAAAGTGGACACTTGTGATCTTCAGTCTCTCAGACAGCACTGCATCAAGAACTGTCATTCATCAAGAGAATAGCAGCATGGTGCTCTGGCTTCCTCCCACAGTCCAATAACATGTATGTTAGGCTAAAAGGTGGTTATAAATTGCCCATAGGAGTGAGTGTGAGAGTGATATGTGCTCCTGTGATCGACTAATGGCCTGTCCATGGTGTACCCTTGGGCTTTTCGCCCGAAGATGGCTGGAACAGGACAATCAGATGGGATGGGTGGGAAATTCATAGCTCCTGATTGCATCAATGCATAGACTTGAGGAAAGACACACAAAAAAAGCTTTTCTTCTCATTCAAAGTATTATAAGAACAGCAGCCTCAAACATTCTGAAACTGAAAAAGTTTAGAACTAAAAGCAAACCTCCCAGCTACTGAGTATTCAGTCAAAACAGGCCTTGGTCAGACAGGTAACCAACGAGCCAGCGCACACTATGAATCCCACTCAAAGTTCCTCTGCGGCAATGGAAGAACTTCACACAAGGACACGAGCCAATACAACACCCCACCAATCAAGCTTTTATAGTTGAAAGGCCAAACAGAAAATGTTCCTCACTGAAAGAAACGTTACAGCCTGCTGGAAATTTGCCAAAAAGCAGGTGAATTAGTTTTAGACCACGAAGAGCAAAATTCTATGATGTGAAGGTACAGAGATTAAAGGCATTTGAAAAGGAACCAAACACTCATCATCTCATCATTTATAACAGAAACGGACAAAAAAGACTGAATATTTGAACAGTTTAAACCATCAACCACTGCCAGGGTTTGGTAAACCAGGTGTTGCATGAAGAGCTTAGATACCAGTAGTGTATAAATAACATACAAAGCTACAGACCACAGTGACCAAAACTAAACGAAAGTCCACTATGCACTGACGTTTGAGAGTGAACATGGTTGCATCCTTCCTAAATCCAAAACACAAACATGAAATAACTGAAAATAAAGACATTATGGCCACTGCTACACCAGCATTGCCAGGACACATGCTCACCCCTCCAAAATGGTCCTCTGGACTGATGGAAAATAAATAAATACAAATATCCACCGTTGGGGAAAAAAAATAGCACAGCCAAATTTGTGTTTCTCTCTCTGATGGGCAACTTCTGTGCCATGAGTATTTTTTTTTCCTTTGACGGGATCTGTATTCTGTTATCATAGGTAGATGTGTGCTCAAAAATTAAGATGGAAGGGTGGAGTATTCTTCCTACTCAGGTATGTTCAGAATCTCTTAATGCTCAAACTTCATTAATATACCTACGTTAAGGTCAGCACTTGTTTCACTGATGTATGAACCTTTTAAGCTATATTAATATTAATACCGCAACGCAAGGCCACAACTAACCCTCTGCTCCAACCCCACTGCCTTAGTGTGTATGTTGAGCTGAACCAGCAGGACTGAGTTAAAAAGAGCAGGTGGGCTCATCCTCCTTGAAAAGCAGCCATTATCAACACAGTTCTCTGAGTGAGAGAGGAAAACCCCCAGGATGGTTGTAAAACCTCTTTCAAAGACCTTCAAAATCCCACTTTCTACTCTCATGCCCTCTCTCCCTCGCTCTCTCTCTCCCAATCCCTCCTTGTCATCATTTTATTCGCCTTCCCTCTGCTCCCTCCAGAGCAGAGCAGAAAAAAGAAGGTGGGGAATGGTTTACTTGACCTTAATCTCCCCAGTAGTGAGTATCAGCAAGATGACATTCTACTTCAGAGGTAAAAGGTGGCTGTTTTTCTATTTGTTTTCTCTTTTCTTCCTCTTTTTTTGTATTATATAATTGTCTCCAAGTGAATTTACAGACCCTGGGTATTTTTCTCCTGAGGCTGCAAAGTAGTTCTGGTTCTGGATCTTCTTCCTATTTAATTTCATTCATACTTCCTTTTACAGAGGTCAGTGGATAAAGAGGTATTTGCATTTCATGGGTTGCTCCATGTGTTACACATAATGGAATATTTTTCTACTTCCAGTGAGAGTTTATTACAACAAGTAAGCCATAACATGAATCTCTCAGAAGCCTAACAACAACTGAGCATAAAATGCTAATAAGTGAATAAATCCAACTGGTGACATTCCGCCTGTGGAGGTGAATAAGAAATGCCACAAGCAGCACTGGATGAGTCCTTATTTACGCCTCTGGAAATCTGCATCAAAACCCAAAAAACCAGAACCTCCAGAACTGATCGCAATGTTTTCGTGATCAGATGCAAGAAAGCAGCATATTAAAGGAATTTTGGTCTCTCTCAAGTTAAATTACCGGTACTTGTTGAGCTGAGTGAAATGTTAAACATTCTCATTGATAAATGTTTCACAACTGTTTAGGCCAATAAGTAGTCTTCTTCAAATTGAAGGTACGTGACTGATGGTTCTGATGTAGATAATTTAATACAAAAAAAACTTAGTGTTTACCTGGTGAACGGATAAAAAAGAAACACATGAACTTGTAGTCTGCTTTTTAAACTGCTCCCTCAGTGTAGCCGGGAACTATCTGACACATACAGTAAAGGTAGACCAGCTGCTGCAGACAGTGGATGAAAGACGTGCACGGTTATTGACTGAATATGCCAATGCAAAACTGGAAGCTGCAATTACAAAGAAACACTTCTAATCTCTCCACTAGTGACTTGGTCTCCACTGACCCCATATTTAAATGTTTAAATGTACAGAAGGAACAAACATATTACCGAGCCAGGTTCAAGAAAAAGTTTTGTTCTCCCATTCTAGATGTGCACAGATTTATGCCTAATAAGAAGCATGTTTTGTTTTGTTTTTTTAATGACAGCTCAAAGCTAGCTGTTGTACCAACAAACTGCTTCAATCTGCACCAGGTAGGCCTCGGAGGGTTCAGAGGAAAGGCTCTGCGAGCCTAAAAGTAGGCAGCAAGCACTTCAGCAGGAGAGGCGGAGGTGAAATTGGCCTTCTGCCGGGCACGACTGTCGAGGACCAGCTGGCAAGACACCTTCACCCACAAACCTTTAAAGACCAACCTGGACAGGGCTGGGTGGTGGCTGGGGTCCAATTGCCGCTGCCCTGCCGGAGCCATTTAACTTGACCAAGGTTAGGATTACAGTGGTTGGCCAGAGTAGGTCTGTCGGAGGTCGGATGGAGTTCCAGGAGCCGTCATGTCAGCTCTGGCACTTCTTGTTTCAGATGTTGCTACCATATTGATATCTGAAATGAATGCAGATTCAGTCAGAGTGAATATAAGGAAGGTTAAGTTAGCATCACAGGGGCACATGAACTATACAAAAATAGGTAGCTTTGAACTGCCAGACTTGTTCATTCTGTCTGTTTGCCCTATTTTGATTAATTGGGATTGCCCTCATAAACTGTTATACAGTCTATCCTTGGAAGCCAGTGGTTGAAAACTACTCCTATGAAACAGGATACCCCTTCAGGAATACCATACACCATCAGTAGTCTCTGATGACTTTCACATAAAGGCTTCTGCAGACTGTGCCAAAAATGCTTTAAAAATAAATGTAGAAGGAGAATGTGTTCCCTGTCGTGATTCGGGAGAATAGACCAACTTTGGATGTCAGTTTTGCGAAGACAGAGCATGGCATACTGCGACGTGTCTCAGGCTGCTGATACAAACTGTATTTGCATGCCCTAAAAATGTTTACTTCTGTTGCCACAACCGCACCAATTCTGATTCTTTCTCAGAGTCTCATAAAGCTTAGTTTATTTTATGTTTTGCTCTTTTTTTTAGGGAATTGCCTCGGTCACATTAATATGTCATTTCAAGTTACACTGTAATTGGCTAGTCAATAGATAAAGACGTAGGATTTCAGGCACAGTCAGAAGATTTAATCAGGCAGTCTTTGGCCCCCAGACCAGTGTGACTGTGGTTGTGTCATCGCATACACTGTACGACGTGAGGCAGCCTATTTTGACCAGCGATGATGGATATTTCCATTATTTTTTTCACAACAGCTATCTTATGTTTGAGACAGCCCAAAACTGTGCCGTGTGTAGGAGCCTTAGAGTAATGCAACATAATTTTGTGTCAAAGATGAACATGCTACATCCTGTGCTGTATTCAACGGTGGTTCTATTGCTCACAAGAGCTCCTGTGTGGAAAACAGCAGATAGATGTCAAGATCTCAACACTACGGAGCATTATCATTAGCCTAATGTCAACAAAGGCATCAATAAATAACAAGGTTTTGTTGTTTTTTGTTTTTTTTTAGTGGTGGATGATAATTCAGTAGAACCATAAACTGCACAATTCAGTAGGTGTCATAATTACTACATTTCTGACTATGATTAAAATGGATAAATAGCATAAATACTGTCCCTTCCTCTAATAAATCAAGTACAAGTATTTTCAATAATACACTGAAAACTGAAATGCTCAGATCAACTGTGTCAACATGCAAAACTTCAGCTCAGACTTTCCCACTAAGTCAGAAAAAGCTCTATTGCATTTGTCGAGTGCTCATATAGAATAGTCAAGAAGTGATGCATATTTAACAGTGTATAAAGGCAGAGAAATTAACCATGAGATAAGTCTTTTGTAGAGCCAGTGTGAGCCATGAATTAATAATTTGAAGCGAAGTTATTAACTTATTTGTTAACAGTAAATATTCTGTATGTGTCCCTGAGAGCATGGCTTTTTAATAATTCTGAGTTTTTAAACTTTAATGTTTTCCCCCATTCTAGAAACAATGGTGCTTAGCTGTAATTGATTCTTCCGGCATGGAGTAATTATGATGGCTGAGTCAAAGTGAAATCTGATCAACTTCGCTCTGGGTAATAGGAGGGAAAGCAAGGAGAGAAAGAGATTTAAAACACAAGAAAGAGAGACAGCATGGAGATGCAGCTTTGTGTGTGTCTCTTGACAGACAGCCTGACTGTGGTGGGAATAGCCTCTAACCCTGAGCTATCCATCTTCTTATCCTGCTGTTTTTAGGCTCATTCAGTGCAGTACTTCATATCCGCTGGACTTGTTTATTGAGATGGTTTGAGACTGATAAATCCCCTCAATGTTTCTCGCCATCCTTATATCACTCAGAAGGCTACTCTACCATCTTTGCCTCTGGAAGTGTCCTGTTGCTGGTCGCTATGCCAACAGGAGAAGGCAGAGTCAGTCTCGGTTAGGGGGTACTTAATCCATCAGGGCTGAGTGTTAATTACTCACACAACCACAGGGCTCTTAAGTGAGGCTGGGTTGACATAGCTTGGCACTGGTCTTTAAATGAAACGATCCTGCAACCTGTGCACAGGCTTTCTTTAAACTTGGTACAAATTAAGATGTAAAAAGTCAAACATTCTCTATGACGAGTAAGGCTCACAAACTGTCAAGGGTTTATAGAGGGTCAGCAAAGTAGATGAGACTGAAGTAAACACACATGGCAAAATCTCCCTTAGGTAAAGGTGGACGGTCATCTGCAACTGACGGGATTTCCCACAGGTCAGTGACACACACACACACACACACACACACACACACACACACACACACACACACACACACCCACATCGTTTCATGGGGGACCACCAAGAGAAAAATGGCAATTGTCTTGTAGGCTGAGTCTCAGTAGCCAGTACACAGACATACAAACACACACAGTGTTGTGTCTGGAGTGGTATAACAGGCCCTGGTCGCAGCTGCTCTCCCCTGCCTCGGGAGGAATTGCTTCCATTTGGCCTGTCACTTTGGCCAGGGCCACTGCGGCTTTTCTCATTTGTCAGAGAGCGGGGGCGATCCTCTGGCACTCATGGCTAATTTGCAGCCACGGGCTAGAGGAAACACACATGCTCACTCTTTTCTCATATATAGTCCAGGTTCACAAGGGTCTTTTTTACTTTTTCCAGTCAGTGGAGGATAGACAACAGCAGCAAACGAGACAGAAATAGAGACATGTCAGCTTTATCAAGGTCAAAGATACAAATTCTTGTGAATAGCCATTTGTAATGGAAAGATATTATTTACACTGAGTGAATCATGATATTATTATTTTCTTCTTAGAAGCACTGTAAGGTCATTCTTGCTACTGACTTGAAGAATGACACATGGATAATTGGACATGGTTTTTCAGTAATTATCCTCTGGTGGAGAAAGAAAAAATCAGTTACTCTGACTGTGACGCCAAGGAGTTTTTCATTTGTGGATGAGCATGAGTGCTCAGATTGCACTTGGTGAGGTGAAGAAATCACTCACTACCCCTTGGAAAGTTGTACCGAGGTCCAGATGAACACACGGTTGCCGGTATTCGTATAGGGCTCCTTGATTATCGCGGAATAATTACAGCACAACAGAGCAGCGATACTTCCTGGTATTGTGTTGCAGCTGAGGGAACGAAGCTGTCCAATTAAAGAGCTGTCACACATGGCTTTGAGGGAAACGTGGCCAACACGCTGTGCCAAAACCAATCCCGTCATTAGAGGCTGCCATCACTTTGAGGTACAAATGCTTTCAAGTCTGTCTTTAAGGCAGCTTCCGCAGCAGTCAACAGGTGTTGGCTCTAGTCTAATATCAGTCTGCCTTGAATCTACTACTATTAATGTGCAGCTACCTATGAGAGCCACATTAAAATGAAAATGTGTGTCTCCCGAGGAAAAAACAAGCAAGTCAAGGCGCTCTTTATTCTTTTACAACAAACAGATCATTTGTCCGTACATTATAAGTTAGAGCTGCGGTGTCAAAAGTAGTTAGAAAAGTCAGAAGTTTAGAACCACAATTGAAGTTGGCTAGAGTTGGTCTTCTAATAACACTATAGACAATGCCTGCGCGAAACCACAACTTTATTGACAAACACTTGGAAATTGTACAACAACCAATTAAGAAAAAAGCCACACGTCCCAGCATTTTTCTTAATTTTATTTTCTTAAACAAAACTTTAAACTAAATATTTTCAGGTTCTGTTTCCGAAGAAATATCAGCATAGTTCAGCATTTAAAAGTTAATCATTTTTAACATCATGTAACATGGATTTTACATCTGACAGCAGCATCAGTCTCTGAAATGTCATAAAGGATAGAAAGATCAAGTGATCATGTAACTTAGCAACTATCCATTCTGCCACAAACATTGATCAATGTCTCATTTTAATTTAAAAATTTCTGCAAAATATGTTTGAGGAAACATAATTTGACTGATGATCACAACTTTTTAAGTATTTCTGACAACCTTAATATATTCCCAACTTTAATTATTTCTTATTATTGACATTTCTAATTAAGTAGAATAATTGGAAAGCCTGTGCACAGTGGCAATCACTTTTGCAGTCGCTGAAAAATTAATATAAAAATTATTAATGAATACTACCCCTTTTAATTGCTGTGTACCCATATTCATAATTGCTGCAGCATCCTCCTTGAAATGACATGATGACAAATACAAGTGTCATGTCAGCGCTTTCTTCCTTCATCTCGCACCTCAATCAGAAGCTAATCCATTTCACCTAGCAGTGAACACTGAAACAAATTAAAGTCCCATTTCATTTCCCACCTTCATTAATGCATCTTGTTTCCAAGGTTACAATCATTCAGTAACAGTGGAAAAACAAATTTAAAGAAGCATGCGCTTTTATATTTTGAGTGGAGGACGTGGAGCTTACTGGGAAAACAAATCAGCACAGAGTTTTAATCCTCTGGGCTCTAAAGAATTCTGCACATTTATCACAAAACAAAGCCTTTTTCATCTGAACAAACATTTTAATATCAGACTTTAGAAGCTTATGCCCACAGAATTATTCTCATGATTTAAACTTTGCCTTGCCAATCCTACACAAGTACATCCTGTATCCACAGGCAACTGCACAGCGTCATTATATTCTTGTTTCCTCCTGCAGTGTGATGTGCAAACGCAAACACAATGGCCCAGTTTGCCTGAGTGGCTGCAGGGGGGTGCCAGTGGTGGATCACAGCATAAATACCACACAAAGACATTCTTGGGTATAAAAAAATTTTTTTAAAATCATTTCTTGTATGTACAGCAAACTAACAAAATGCTATATTTCCAGAGTGTTTACTTGCTACATCTTTCTTCATTGGTAGCATGTAAAGAAAAAAGATAAAGCGTCGACAGAAATGAAGGGTTGGAGATGGTGGGGGCACTGATGAGTTCTCAGACTAACCTCTTTCGCATGCAAATTATATCTGAATTTCTCATTAGCATAAATGCATGAGCAACTTTAAATGCTTTTAATTTTCAATCTCGCCAAGCAGAGGAGTAATTTGTCACTGTCAAGATGGGAGACTAAAAGGGGGGGACCAGAGGGAGCCAAGGACTCCACGCTAAACTGGAATCACAGAAAATTTCCGATTTACTAATTGACTGATGTGTAGCTCAGGCGAGTTGCCTTGAAGGTGTAAATAATTTTGTGTAAATTCAAAGTGGCAAAAATGAGAGAGTGCGGGGTGGATACGGAGAAAAAAAAACACATTACATGATGCTTTTCCTCAGGCCATACTTTTCTCTGGTGATTCCAATTTCCTGCCTTTTGCATTTCACTCTGTCTCTTTAAAGGGGGCCAAGTTTGCTGTTTTAGGACATAATCACAGATAATCAACTGAAAATTAAAAACAAAATGTCACTTTTTTTCTCCTTTTTACGTCTTTTCTATTACAGAAAAAAGAGGTCATTCAAAAATTTTCATCAGCGAGGCACAAAATCATCTCTATACCTCATCATAGAGGCTGATGGACGTCATACTTTATTTTTTTCATGCTTTCAAGATGTATGATCAATTGACATTGTCCTCTGAAGTCGAAACAATTTAAAAGAGTAAAAACAAACAAACAAACATAAAATAAAACTGAGATTCAGGTAGACCTTGTTAGCTAAATTTGACTGTAACTGAAAACAGGCATAGAAAAACCAACAGCAACTATAGGTTCAGGAAAACCACTTACCCCACCTGTGAAGATGTTGATAGATCCACCAGTGGTGGGCTACAGCTGATGAAAATGGATGCACTCACCACAACAGCCATGAGGAGACTTGTTCTGGGCTCCAGAACCGTGAGAATACAGAGAAACCAGAACAGCAACATCTCTGTTTTACACCTCTTGTTGCCACTTTAAGGCAAAACTAAAGGATAAAAAGAAAGAGAAAAGTAATAGTAGAGTGTGTCACGGGGAGCAGTTAATTCTTTAAAGGTGACTTAATGGAATGCTTGGAATTCAGCTTTTCCAACCCTTGAGGGTTATTAGAAAATATTACACACTTGACTTTTTTTTTTTTTGATTTTACTCATTTTTTCCCCCAGAAACGTTCATTGTATGATGTCTGCTGAAGCTTTCAAATATGGTAATTTGACAGGTAAAGCGTTAAAACCTACCAAAGAGAAACTTGTATGCTATAGGTAAGCTTTATATTTAGTTAGTCCTTTACTCAGCGAATAATAGGCTCAGCTGTTTGGTTTAACCAAAGGACAAGAAGCTGAAAAATTGTTTTAAATTTTGCCTCATTTAAATTTGTTGATATATGGAATAAAAGAGCAGGCATGATAAAGAATAGCTTTAGTGACTTGTGGCAAAGGTTTTTTTTTTTTTAAGTGTTCCTATTTACTTTTTTTCTGAGCACCACTTTAATGCTAAGCTTTAATCAGGCTATGATTAGACGTCCACACTGAAAAGACTTTCTCAAAGGACACACTACTGTAACCTTGCTCATAGCTACTCCAACAGACCTCTCTCCTCCAGGTGCATTTCAGGAACTGAGACAACCTTGGAAATATTTTGCTTACACTGATTTGTGAATTAAAGGCTGAGGAGAGAGGAGGCAAAGAATGCAAAAACCACCAAATGAAATGAGCTGATTATGTCCTCAGAAATGTTTTTGTTTAATTCATCTATCTTCTGCCATTTATCCAGGATTGGGCTAAAGAGACAACATTCTGAGTGGACATCCATCTTTCTTGCTCCATCCTTTAGCTTTCCATTCTCAGTGTCTCTAGCTCCAGAGACACTGAGGTTTTCCCAAATGAACTAAGAGATACAGTATCTTTCCTGGGTCTGTTCCAAAACATCCATCATGTGGAAGATGCCCCTCCCCTGGAAGATGCTTGAAAACTTTCTTATTCAGACACCCAAACCATCTCAACTGACTGCTTTCATAGAAGTGGAGCAGCAGCTCTGCTCCAAGCCCCTCTGAGAGGACTAAACTTATACCCTAAAGGTTAGTCCAATCATCCTTTGAAGGAAGCTTTTTTCAGCCACTTGTATCTGTGACCTCATTCATTTGGTCACTACTCGGACCATGGGTGAGGACTTACCCATAAATCAAATGCTAAATCAAGAGCTTTGACTTTCAGCTCAGCTTTCACTTCACCATTAACAAACCGGGCTTGTAATGATACTGTGATGCTACATCTAGAACACTGCATACATACATGCATATATATATATATATATATATATATATATATATATATATATATATATATATATATATATATATA
>JAOWBL010000015.1:11048796-11061175 GCA_028564865.1 Zenarchopterus dispar
TTACTTTAAATACAAGCAATAATAAAAAAAAGTTAAAACTTGTTTAAGATTATGTCCTGCCTCCATCTTCTGTTCTTCTTCTCCTGTCTTCTGACTAAAGCGTTAAGTGCCACTCGCAGCAGGAAGGATGACTATGATGATAATGATGTGGGTGTTGACACTGCTGAATAATAATGTTCTGTGAGTTAAAGCACACACTGCACCCTCCAGTTGGAGCAAGGCTGCAAAATGGACTTTGATGACCTGCTACTCATTCCTTTTACTGAGGAATGAAAAGGAAACCTGAAGTGCGTGGGTTTGTAGAAGACTACAAAAACTACAAATATGAGGAGTTATGAGAATTTGCCACTTTTAAATGTCTTACTGAGGATAAACTCTGTTCGTATTTTCATGAGTCAGTATCAGTTGGATGATTTCCTGGGAATAGTCAAAAAAGACATCAATAAAGAACAAACAAACAAACAAACCTCAGAGTCCATCTGTGCACTGGCAGTATTAGTCAGATAAAGCATGATTTTCTTTTAACTGTTAACAAAAACATATTCCAGCTGTATTGTTTGGGTCTGTCATTTTCTTTGTTATTATGGTGTGCACTTATGGACAATATGTACAAACTTCTTTTTTTGGTTTTCATCATAGTTCATATGTGAACACTCCTTTCTTTCTTTTCTCACTGAAAAAGCCTGATGGAAAATGCAAATGAATCCAGCTCCTGCCATCAATTTCCAGACAGCTAAATGCAAAAATATTCAGCTTCAGTTTTTATTCAGTACCATTTAATCCTTTGTATATTCATGTGACCTGCTACCATGCTGCATTGTAAACATTCTTCTATCTGACATAATAATTTGCTTTCATTTAGTTATTACGCTTCACCATTATTGTTTTATTATTCATACGATAGTTTCCTTAATTAACTTGAGGGCATTTGCAAATTTACAAACGCAAATGATTTCCATAATTTCACTTAGAGCATCACTGGTCAGAGGATTTGTTTCTCCAGTTTAAAATGATCTAGTGTGTTAGAGTAACAACTTGTCCCATTACTTAATAGAAAAAATAATAATGGTAGACAATTTTCAGTCCTTCCATGCTTGTGATAACGGTCCATTTTAGTGAGGTCATTTTTAGATGATGTTTTTAATGCAATGAAGAGTGTGTTAGTAAAGTAATAAAGAAAAAATATTTATGTCCTTATCCTAAAATATACAACTAAAAATGGCAGTCATAGGCTCAGGGATAGAATATTTCTAAGTCTGTGAAAGTATTTCTGTCATCAGTTTCATCATAACACCACAAACGGTTACAAGCGTGTGTGATTGATTGCGTTCACAGAAGTACAAATTACCCACGTTGCTGTGTGAACTAATGGAACATCATACCATCACAGACAGCTGCTTTTGAATGATGCACTTAGATGTTCTGGATGGTCCCCCTCTTTCGTAGTCCGGAAGACAGACTCCATAATTTTCCAACAAGAATGTTAAACGTTTGAATTGTCAGACCACAGGAATGTCTCAGCCCAGTCTCTTAAGACTGAACTTGGATCCAGAGAGGGTGCTACCACTCGTGAATCTTGTTTATGCTGTTTTATATTTATATTTACATGATGACAGCAAAATAGTTCTGAAAGTTCTGTATTGTATCAGAAAACACTTAAATGAAAGCATAACAATTTAAAACAGGGACTCTATTATCTGAGTATTTTTATTTATAGGTTTATGTTAAGGATCTCTATAATGTAACAAAAATAACAACTGTGAGCTGCTGTGATAATTTTGAAATACAACTATATACTCTACCTCATAATTCTAAACAGCCTATGTCATACAGTATATCAATATATAATCTAAATCAAAAGGTAATACAGACATATAAATAATTAAAACCACTATGAAAGACTTGAAAAGTGGTTGAAACATTGATTTAATATTCCAGTAATTACTGTACAGTTATCATGAAGAAGTAGCCAATAAACAAACATTGTAAATCTTTTGGGAGGTGCACAGATGATTGTCTTATTGGATGCGTTTACATATCATGACCACTAGGGGGCAATGTTGCCCCATGCTAGGTAAACAAAAAAAACCTCGGCACTTCCTACTACCCAAAACCGATGTTTGAGAACACATATAACTTTCAGACACAAAATATTTTATTTGAAGCACTTCGTTTCGACTGATAATCATTATCCAACAGCTAATTTGACAGTCCACTCCAAGCACCATAAACAGGAAGTCATTGATGTCCACTGTATGCTTCATTGTAATGGCAGATCCAAAAATCACCAAGTTCCATACAAAAAGCGCACAAAATTACAGATGCCAACCAGCAAAATATCAATTCTACATCCATTTAACCTGAATCAGATCAATACTTCTATAAACATTAACAAAAGCACTCTGTTCCAATGATATACCAGCATCAGCTTGCATACAAAACTTCCACTGTGCTATTGCAGCAGCAAAAACAATACTGTACTGTAAAGTTTCTTTAAAAAAAAAAAAAAAAAAGCAACAAAATGATATTTTAGAGGAAAATCTGCATAAATGTGCACTGATGCAAGAAGAACATGGCTTATTAGAGTCATAGGAAAAGGATAGAGCCTGTGAAGGGAAAGATAGTCGTGCTTTTATGTTTGATTCAACCCTTGACCTGGAAGCCCACATCAGTAACCTGACAACAGGTGAACAACCAGTTAATAAACATTATGGGCAAAGTAAGTTGACAAAAACATATTTTTGTGGAAAGAAAAACACCATTCCCTTTAAGAAGTTGTCAACAGCAAAATGAGGTTCATCATCTGAGTAAAAAGTCTATTGCTTTAGGTGTAACATGTGGTGGCATGAGTTGTGGAAATGTCTTTTATTTACTTCACAAAAGAATTTAGTTTTTCTCTCTTAATATAGTTTGACTGGATTGTTAGTTTTGTCCTAAACGCATGAACTATTGACCCGTTAGTGTTCATTATTAGAAAAATATACTGTTCTGAATTTAAAATATATGTACTTCATACTTCAATATTAATATGTTCAGTTTGAGGTGAAATTTTTTAAATTATAGCTTACTAAAAATATCATCTGAAGAATTATAGGTGCAACAGGCTCTTTAAAGGTCCTAAAATGGATATTTGTCTCATTAGGAGACAACTTTGGATGATTTCAGTGGTTTTTATAAGTTAAGATGGCTCTGACTTACAGATTTAAATAAAAGTTGAGTCCACTCACAGAAACTACTAAACAGCATGTTATTACAGACAACCCACCTGCGTTTTCTAACTCTTTTGCATAAGGCCTGCGTTGCATCGTTCATAAAGCGGACTAAAACTGCTTCCAAAAACACTCTCTTAAAAAAACCCAAAACAAAACACTTGTTTTTGTTTGCAAAGCCACCAGTCGTCTAATTAATACGTTCTCAACTGCTTCTATTCTAACTACAAAAGGGCACCAAACAAAAGTGAACACAAAAAAAATGATCACTTTCATAATGTCATTAACTACAGTCACGTACCAATACTGTTGCATTTATTCAAAGAAGAAAGGCTTTCTTTTAAGGCTTAACCCTGTAGATGCATTAAACAGCCATGCAAATACACACATTCCATTGTAAGCAGGCAATAAGAAAACGGGAGAAAAAGCTGACACTGAAGACTTTAAGGTCATCTGCTTATTACAGTGAGGCTAAACCACATTTGTTTTTTTTGTTCTGGATCACGCACACATACACACACTATGTAGCTTTTTCGGGCTTTTCAGGCAAACTAAGAACAAAAGGGAAAAGAATGCCCTTTGCCTCCAGAGGTGCCCTCAGCGTCTCCTCAACAAAGTAGGCGTTCTCCTCCTCCACCACGAACTGAAGAGTCTGACTTTTGTTCACACAGTAGATGCAGTTCCCGATGACGGCACACCTGAAGGGCAGATGACTCCCGAGCCTCTGCGACGCGCAGTCGTGCCACATTTTTACGATGGTGTTGTACTTGAAGACGTTGATTCCCAGCTCGCGGTTCACGTCGAAGCGGTAGATGAAGCTCTTCAGCGCCACCATGTCGGTGGACTTCTTCCTGCTGTTGTTGTAGGGGCACTCCTGCCAGTCGTCCCTCTTGGGGTCGTACTTGAGGAGGCGGTAGAAGAGAGAGCCACCTGAAACGTAGAGTTCTCCGCTGCAGGTGGTGGCTTCGTGGGCCACTGCGAAGGCTCCCTTGGGCAAGGGGGCCACCGTTGTCCAGCGGTCCATTCGGGGGTCATATTTTTCAACTGTAAACAAACACTCCCCTCCGATTGCGTAAAGATACCCATCCATTGATACAAGCTTTAGCTGGGCACGTGCTTGGTTCAGAGGTCTGATCTCGGCCCATTGGTTGGTTATGGGATTGTAACAGAAGACCTTGTCTGAAACCTTGCCCTTGTCCCCGTGGCCTTTTATTCCCCCTGCCACAAACATGTAATTGTACATGGTGCAGATCCCACATCCTTTGGTGTTAATGTCCTCGGGCATCACAGTCAAAGGTCGCCAGTCATTTTGTGCTTCGTTGTAGTAATAAATCATACGATTCTCTTCTAAAGACCCGAAAGACAAGGGGCTCTGGGGTCGGCTGCCACAGCGACTCGGCGGCCGACTTCCAACTCGGTCGAACACATCGTTTATCTCTGCGGCCATCAGGACCTTCCTCCCCTCCATTCTCCTCTTCAGGATCAAATCCCTCTCAGAGCCAGTCAGACGGCCGTAGACGGCGGGATCTTTGAGGATCTGAAGGAAATTGTCGCTCATGAACCCGTATGCAGTCTCCTTCAGTTCACTGAGCCGCTGCTTCTTGGCGATTGTAAGAATCTCGTAGCAGTTCTCTGCAGTGATTTGCTCAGACATGGAGTCCATCGCTGCCTGGACAGCGCAGGGGACCTGCAAGATTTTGGCCCCTGTGATGACATCGACGACGTTGTCCTTGCTGACACTGATTTGAGAGGTGTAAATGTAGTCTATCAGTGTCGACAAAGTCTTGTAACTCAGGCCCTTCACTTTCAGGATGTTGCGTGACAGCCGCGCTTTGAAGTAGTCACTCTTCTCTGCCAGGACAGATTTGTGTGCGTTGATGGTCTGCCCGCCCACTTCGATGACTAAATCCGGCTCTTTTCTAGGCTGTGCATTCTCATCTCGCAGAGTGCTGTCCGTATGTTCGTGGTTTGATTTTAGAAATGAACCATCAGGGTCTGGTTTAGCTTTGCTGGAAGAATCTGCACCAAAAGACACCTTTTCTCTTCCTCCATTGTGCATTTTGCCACTTGCGCAACTTCTCTGCATGCCAGCAATGTGATTGGACACAGCAGAGTCAGTGTGAGGAGAGTCATCTGGAGCTTCCTTATCTCTGTAAAGATGACTTGGATCCCCCCTTGACATGCACGAGCTGTTACCTTCCTGATGATCAACGTGGTTATTATCCATCAGTCTTCCATCCAGCAGGTATTCCTGCTCAAACAACGGCGGAGAGTTGAAATCCTGGTCATTCTGAAGGAATCCTTGGACGAAATCAGGACATACATTCCTGTTTTTATCAGTGAGCGTGACGAGGTCGGGATTCACTGTGTGGAGGATGGAAGTGGCTGCCACAGCGACGTCCCTTCCTCCCTGCCTGTGACCCTCATCCATATCACTGGTGCTCACGGGTAATGGGAGCCGGCAGCTTCAACGGTCATGCTGAATGAACGGACGGACTTATGACCGCGCTCCTTTTTCTGCACCTACATGGAGAGAAACAAGGGAGAAATTTAACCAAGGAAGAGGGGAAAAAAGCTTGCAGCTGCAAAGACAAATTCATTCTCCAAGGGGCGCCCTTTCCTTTCTCTAAAGACAAACACCTTGGAAACCCCGAAATCTGGGGAAACTAAAGGAACAGAGCTGCCTTTGCCAGCACTGCAGTGTGCAGTTATAGTAGGCTTCATTTGTCTTCTTTTAAGTCAGGATTTTCACAAAAACGCTGGGAGTTTAGTAAAAGTAACAAAAGCCATTCCAACACAGCTTCTGGTGGCTGCAGACTGTCTTGACCTACTGCAATAATCACCCTGCTGTCCTTACATGTGTTAATCTGGACACATCCACGACGCATGCGCAAATGGTGTTGCTTTGCTGGAAGAATTAATCTTATATTACGACTGTTTGGTTGTACGTTTTGTAATGAGATCCTCAACTTCTAATACAATGGAAGATGATGTGCATCAAAACTGGAAAAGAATGATCCTTTGTAATGAAATGGGTTTTTTTTTTCTTAAAAAAACATTTTAACGACGTTAGATTTCAGGTCGTGCGTCTGTGTCCGTCAGCAGGATACTGTGACCTACCTGCCCGTCCTCGCTGTGGTGAAACTGGTCGGCACCAGCGCTCCCACTTCCCTCCACGAAGCTCAGTTACGTAAGACTGAGCTTCCTTCAATGACTTCACTTCTTCAAACGTTTTTTTTATCCCACCCGTTCACCGTGGATCCACGCATAGGTGGACCACCTCCGCCACCGCGCTTTTCTCCGCTTCTTCCGCTGAAAGCAGTCCGTGTTCGTGGGTTGAGAGGCGAGACTGAGGGGGCGATCGGGATCAGACGGTCGCTCCAGGTCGCACCTCCTTCAGATCGGCCGTCGCCGCGTCATTTTCCTCCAAGTGTTGACAGCTGCTGCGCACATCACCAAGCAGGAGCCCTGCAGCTGACAGCGGCGATGCTTTCACTTAGGTTTGGGGGTTTTTTTTGTCTCTCTCTCTCTCTCTTTAACAGTTGAGGCGGTTATTATTGATCAGAAACCACTCCCACTTCCGACTGTGTTAACCCTACACTCAACTCCACGATGCTCCATCTGTTGGAACATCCCAGATGCAGCATTCCTCCACGCATCATCCCTGTCATGAGTACCACGACGAGTGCGTGAGTGGGGATGGAAAGGGGGTGGGTGGGGTTAAGGGATTAGATATCCCATATGAGGATTCCCATTCTTCCACAGTACCAACGCACGCGCGTGCCAGTCTCTCGACAACCCTTTTGTTTTAACATTTTGTCATGTCAGCATCTTAAAAAAGCAATCTACATCCAAGTTAGTTCATGTTTTGTCTCGTCAGCTTCTTTTCATTTGCTAATGTACATCCATATTTTGGATTTCAGACTTGCAACACCTTGAAAAATATCTTTCATCAACAGTGGATATGACCACATTGGTAAGGGATTACTGTGGAAAACACTGGTCAAGTACAACAATTCACAAATGTTACCAAAAACCTAACTGTGGAAAAAAAAAAAAAGAAAAGTCAGAGTCAACATTTCTGGGGCTTGGAGGTGTCTCGGATGGACTATCACGCACTGTGGAAGCATGAGTTGTGGTTGCACAAATCAATATTTTTGAAAAGAAAAAAAAATGTTAGTGGAGACTCCAAAGCAAAGACAAAAAGGTCTCTTCAGAGATTCTGCTTTCATTTTTTTTTAAAAAAAAGGTATGACTGTGAGGTTTACAAGTCCTCACATTTTCCAAAAATGAGAGTCCATGGAGAATTTTGTAACAACAAAATCCACAAGTTCAAGTGCTGCAGCACACTGTAAGATGTGTGTGTGGCAAAATAACATCCTAAATACTCTATCATTTCATATGCTCACTCCAAAATATCTTTTCGTTTCCGAATATTTGTTGTAAAAAGGTATTTTGACATTACAGAATTATAAAAACGTTTTATACTCCCCACTTCTCTGCTTTAGAAGTCGTTGTAAGCCTGTAATGCAGAAATTGATGCATTTTAATACATGAACAGAACATCTTGGATACGTGCAAAGTAAATGGAAAAGGTTACAAATCACTTGTGCAAAGCTGCTTATAATAATATCTGTAGGACTGATATGACATTTCACTTTAACTATGTACAAAGGTACACTGGTAAACTGAACTTCAAATATTTAATTTATATAAGCCACGCATGAATTTCCTTTTAAGTCCAGTCAAAGATTAAATTAGCATTAGCTGCAAAATTAATAATAGTAATAAAAAAATTTGTATAACTTGTCACACAAACCATGTGACGCACGTCCGCTCCACATGTGAAAAATTACAACTTCACAAAGCAGCAATGGTTCTTTTCTTTTTTTTCTGTCTCTCTCTTTAATCCAAGATTCATCCCAACATCTCCTCCATGGAGACGATCCTTCAGATATAAAAATAAAGAGGATCTGCTGCGAGGGCATTGATGCAACGATAAGCCCGGGAGTTTAGAGGGCATGCAGCAAAGAACCTTTAATGTCAGACGCTGAGAACAAAGACTCGCTGAGAACTGATACACACATCTACACACGCACACACACACAATAACTATCACCATGGAAACCTCGGGGTCAGGACGAAAATGAAAGGCTTCCAGGAGCAGATCTGCCAGATAAACTGATAACTGGGTTACTTTCATAATACAGTGAAACTAAAGGAATTCTTCATTTTACTTCTGTTTATTTAACACACGTCAGGGTTCATTTACAAGAATTAAACGCTACCTTTTAGGTTCATGTCAACATATAGTATTAGATACTAAAAATATCTGTTTCCGGTGGTATTTTGGATCAGCCCTTGGCGGCATGAGACCAAGTCCAACCTGAAATTATCTTGTAAAAACTGACACTACAGAGAAACACGGTTGAGCAACAGTGGATGTGGGTGTTGCAAGAAAGGAAAGTCTCGACCCACTCTGTTCAGGAGAAATCCCAGAAGAGCCGTATCGAGTTCAGTTCCTCCAGGCCCTCGGGCACATTGCTAGTCCTGGCATGTACCGACTGCTGCGCACAATCACACTGGAGTACAACGTTGGAATGAGTAAAGAAAAAGAGCCAATCGAAACTCTCGACTCTTCTGATGATCTCTCAATTCTGCCGTTTTCTTTTGTTAAAAGACACAAGTCGTGAGTTCAGTCTTGCCTGAGCTGCTGAAGAGTTCCCATGTAGTTCAAGTGCTTTGCTATTGAATTTTTCCAAAAATGGAAAGGCTGTAAGTTCAAAGAAATACAGGGGAATTACAAGAAAAATCTTCAGTAAGCTTGAATAAAAAATGACTTCAATAAAGTACACAGATTTGCTCAATAAAACAATGTTTATGGATTTATTAATATACATACGTACATACAAGTGTGACAAAAGTATAAATCTTCTTACCCCCATCCTTTTTTAATAACCTTACATAAGACAAAGACACATTAGAGCTACAATAAAAATATTTTTGTGATTACACGTTTTCCTCCCTTTAGGGACCTGGCCAGCCAGGGATGCTCCTAAACGTCCTTAAACTAACCGAGCCGTCAGTGTTTCACTTCTTTGCCCCTTATCCCTTATTTCTGTCAACAGAATAGTTGCAGCACCGACTAAACTTTCCCAAAGTAAACTGATTCCATATAAAAACAAGTTCTCACTTGTAAATGTCAATTCTGGTGCTGACAAATCATCGAAACGTACTATCTCTCTGATCTCAGAAGACATAAACAGTTTCAAAGCCCCGTCATTGCCTTGCAGACGTTCCAAGCCGGACAGTAACTCCTTAACTTGGTTATCTTTCCAATACTGATTTAAATACAACAGCCTCATACAGTCAAAATGTGCGGCATAAAAGACTAGAAAGCAATGACATGGATTAGATATGTTACAGAAGACAACATTAGAGACCTTTATGCAAAGTATATCCTAATTATGTCTGTGTTTGACTCATCATTATTGAATGGTTTTAATGGATATTTTATTTTTAGGGTAGGAGCATCTTGGTAATATTGCTTATACTGAGTGTTGATGGGTTTTTTTTTTCCTCAATGAGGCTGTTTACAAGAAGGGACACAGCAGATCCTACTTCTTGAGGAAGCTTAAGTCCTTCAGTGGTTACAGCAAGATGCCACGAATCTTTTAACTCTGTAATTAAACAACAAGTCTTGAGTCAGAAAGGTTTTCTTCAGGTTTGCTGCAATACATGCCGGTACAGGAGGTGATTTCTTCTACAATGAGTCTCTATCATGATTTTGTAATACTGACTGACTAAACAAGCCTTTTTTTCAGAAATGTATTCAGAGCTTTTGGTTTAACGTTGAGAAAAAAAGCAGAGGATGAAAGAAGGTGAAATATAAGAGTCTCATACATGCAGATTTTTATTTTTTTTCCTCACTTATGTGGTGTTAGGGTCACATGTTTAGTAGTGGGATCTGCCAGATCATGATGGTGGAGGTGGTGTCCTCATGGCGAGACTGTTTGGTCTTTTTGTTAACCCTGCGGTGACCCAGGCCTCCAGACACCACCAGCACAGAGCTGACGTCCACCTTGCTCGAGCGGCGATCCCTCTGGTGATAGGCTGGGTCATGAAGCATGTCATAAAGGGCCCCATCTTCCGTCCCGTGTTCCAAAGATCCCTGTGACGGAGCTAGGGAGCCGCAGGATGAGGAGGACAGAGAGTCCTGCAGGGCCATGGTGGTACAGCCCGCCTCTCCGAGCCATACGCCTCGTCCTTGAGGAGTCAGGGTCGAGTCTGCAGGAGGCTGCGTGCTCTCCACTTCCTGTGATTCTGACGGCTGGAGCAGAGACGGAGGGGTGGAGGATGGGAGGCCAGATGGTCTGTTGCACACTGCAGCAGCCATGGTGAGGAACTTGACAGATCCGTTGTGTGCATGCAGCGACACCATACCTCGACCTAAGAACAGGTAAAAACATTAATCCTGGATATTTTTTGTAGTTTCAAAACAGTGACCCTTTAACTTTACTTTTATTTTTGAGGAAAGAGGAAGTTACACGAAGTCAGACTGGGCGAACAGAGAAAGAGGCGAGTGAGGATTGTGTTGCTGGGATAAACTTCAAGTAGGCACATGCTTGAATCACAAGCACAGTTGAGGTTGTTGGTGGCAAATGTTCTCCCTCAGACGCATGAGAACGGTAGAATCAAAACTCAAAACTGACTAAAATGATGAACATGCTATTGGTTGGTCAGGGGCATGAGTTGATGCACCTTCATCAGTCTTGGAGACCTCAGACTCCAGTGGTCTCTGAATCATAACTGTAGATCAAACTTCAAAAGCTTTGACAGGTGATTACTTCAAAAGGGCAGAGCGAGACTTTAGTTGGTTAATGTTTTTACTGCACATAGACCTTTTTGTAGGATCTAGTAAAAAATATGAAACAAGTCAGTGGCTGATCAATGGCAACACAACCCTCTCTTAAAGCTTACAATCTGTTTTGCTGTTACCTGTTACTTTGGGGATGCCTTGCAGTCTGGGGACAGAAAGAGCCACAGTCACTCCCAAGTTGGTCCCCACCAGCAGCAGGCCGTGACAAACCAGCAGACTGCTCACCGACACTCTTTGGTTCCCTGCAGAGAAGCAGAGCATCCGTTTAGTTTTGCATTCATTGAAGTGGTTTAAAGTAAATTTGTTCAAATTTGCATGTGAAGATACCGAGCTTTGTAAACACGTACTCCCACACTGTGTCTCCTGGAAAATTAAAAGCATGAGCAATTAACGGTCACTTCACCAGCCTTGAACAAAGTGTTTTGCTTTTTTTTTTTTTTGGTTCTTTTTTGTGTATTTGGTGGCATTTCTGCAGCCATGATGCTCATCAAAGCTTGTTTGTCTCCAGGGCAACATGGAGAGGAGCCTGAATAAAAGCAGTCCTTTTCAAGCATATGAACAAAGAAAAACACGCTATTGTGGCCCGCTTTGAGTCAACCAAACAAATACAAAAGTGTTATGTAACAAGATAAGTGAAGCGTAATGCTGTAATTAAGGAAGGAGGTCTGCCTTTATTCTGAAAATGTACGGCAATTACAACTGGACAATCTCACCAGACCTTTTTCTTTCCAACTTGTTTAGAAAACTAGTGAAGCTTCTTCAGATTGTCAAAGTTGAGGTTGTTAGGTTAACAATACCTTTCAGCAAGTACGGCGATAAAGTCTGGCTTGCTGAGAAGTCAGCGTCAAGTTATTTACAATGTGGAATAAGGCATTCATCTGAAACCATCGTCACATGGAAGCTTTGTCATGAATTAGAAATGGAACAAATGGAATCTGGCCAGATATATATATATTTTTAAATTGTAATAGGAATCTAGATTTTTTTTTTTCTTCTCAGGCCTGCTATGTGGGAGGTGAGTCTGTCATGAGTCATTACTGCAGTAACAGCTTGACTTGAATTTCCTCCCTCAAAGTAATCCTCTTGGGCTTTGGGGAAAAAATTACTGCCAGGCTATCTGTCTGACCCCCCCCTCACTAGAGCTGACCCCATGCATGGGGCACACACACACACACACACACACACACACACACACACACACACACACACACACACACACACACACACACCACGCTGCCATACTTCAGGAATCCTCCCAGAGAGGCAGTAGGGTACAGTTTAAAACTAAGTC
>JAOWBL010000015.1:11089193-11110317 GCA_028564865.1 Zenarchopterus dispar
ATATATATATATATATATATATATATATATATATATATATATATATATATATATATATATATATGACACAACTGTAGCCTTTGAAGAAATACAGGCTGGTTCATCATTTAATGTTAGGAGGTTCTGAAGAAAGATTACAGTACTCCAAAATAAAAAAAGGTGCATTTTTTTCAAATATTGAGTTCATCGAGGTCATATTGAGTTTGATTGTGAAGAACGGCACACAATGAGTAGAAGGAGAATTCCTGTCAGTTGGTAAACGTTGCCACCAGACAAATAGTTGAGGTAGTTTTTGTTCAAACGGCTCATTTAACAAGAACAAGACTTTTTCAAATTAGATTGTACTGCATAAATCGTTTTCACTGCTGAAGACAGCTAATGAGCACGCATCGGTGAACAAAGAATTAAAATACATCAGAGTCTTTGGCACCAAAAAATGCTCAGCTCTGCTTTCTTCTTCCTTTGCTTCTCCCTTCCCCTCATCATTGTCTTCCACAATTGCAACTCAGTCTAACTGGCGCTTCGTCTCTATGGCAACCCAGTCCATTGTTGTCCTGAAGGTCTCCCTGACTGAGCACTCAGGGATAAGTTTATCCTTATTTGTGCATCACCAAATGTTGCATTCTTTGAGCAAATGTTTCTAAAATCTTTGTTTGTTTGCAAACGGCTGCTCTCAGTGAAAGTCTGCCATCTTTACACATGAGTACAGCTACAATTGCATCCTGCACGGCTGTGGATTTTAGGTAATTCTTTTATTTTCATGGTCAGTGGCCTTTGACTGTATTATATTAATACCAGTTGTACACATACTACTATTCTCCACCTGCCTGATTTGGTGTCTCACTTTTGCCACCATTTTTGTGTAAATCTGAATTAACTGCCTTGTTTAAATGAGCTCTGCAACTATCATGCCTCGTTCATCTCCTCAAATAAGGAGCTAAATATAGGTCAAGACATATCCTGGCTACACCTAAATGCCTAATGACTATTCCCACATACTACACAGGTTCTGTGCAGTCCATCCCAACTGGGACCCAACTTTCTGAAAGGCTCTTTGTGCGAGTTCCAAATGCCAAGAGCTTTCTAACAAAACAGTCCTGGGAGCATCCTCAGAGGCAGGCCGGTCTTCTTTTCAATTATGCACTTCCTAAGAGCAAACAATGTATCTACAAATTACATACTGTGCTGTGAGAGCAGCAGGAATATGTGACTGTAAATGACAAGTTTGCACGGTGGTCCAACCGCTGTGCTGCCTAAAGATGAACTCATCCAAAAAACATTCAAAAACATGACATCATCTGCTGGAGAGTCTTTTCAGTGTCTCCTGGCTGGCTCATCGCTGAGCTGCTTTTGGCTGAGCGCAGACAAGTGAGAAACTATTGTTTCCACTTGTTAAAAGTTCCTGGACTATTAAAGCTGGTTTGAAAATAACGGTGAAAGTCAGTGTGTTATTGTTGACACCAATTTAAAGCAATGTGATGATGCATATTATCACCAAATCAGCCTCCAAAACCTCTAAATCAATTAAATGCAAATTGTAGAAAACTACAGTACAGTGACACCCACATGACCTTTCATAGGCTTGAGGAGAGCACGTAAAGTGCGACTGTATAATAACATAAGGTTAGATGAGGTTATGAACCTATCAGCCGTTTGCAAACCAAGACCTTCCAGCCAGACCAGATGTTACTCAGATCTGCTTGGGCCATCTGTTAACATATACTCATCTAACAGCTAGACTGTTGGTTTGGCTCAGTGAAGTACAGGCAGAGGGATGCAGATGATCCGACATGAGATGGCGTAGAGAGAGCAGACCAAATGGAGCTTAAATGAAAAAAAATGTGTGAAGTATATAATGCTGGGGGAAGAGAGGCACATTACTGAGCACAAATTAACTGAAGCTTTTAGTTATGAAACATGGCTGGTCGATTGTATGTTGGAACATGAAATAAAAATTCTAAGATTTTAGTGAGGTAAATAACTAAAGAAATAAAAGAAAAAGTTGGTTTTAGGTAATTGCATAACATAGAGGCAATAATTCCAGTCTGCTGACAGGGGCAACCAAAAGTGTGAAGCTTTGAGCTCTGCTTGAAAACTCATAACCTTTGACGGTCTGAGGATAATACATTATTATAGCATTCACCAGCTCAGCAATAACACCACACTGCCTTGAGACAAACATACGAACACGCAAAGCAAATCCAAGACTAAAAACTGCAGCGCTGCTCCCACAAAATCATACACTCTCTTTATGTCTCTTGTTTGTCTGATCTGGGCCTTTTAAAGTGGTGGAGCAGCTGTGTGTGACAGAGTAGAAGCCAGTGGAAAGACTGAAATCACTGCATTCAGTAGCCAGCAGACCAAAGGACTGCAGAAAGGAAAAATCCACGCGTAGTGGCTGGAGGGTTTGTGCATAGCTGACACAATTTGTTATTTGCAATATTTTAGTAGTTTTTCTTTTCATTCTTTTCATGTAAAGAAATCAGGCTGTTCAATTAAAACGCCTACAAATTTAGTAATTCTCAACTTAGCCATCTAAAGTTGTTACTTTTTTGACCAACTCGGTTGTCTACCTGTTCACAGAATGAGAACCAACAACAGACTGGAAGACTGCTGATTTAAGATAACATGTATGACACTGTGTTTCATACTTGGCTTAGCGTTGATCACAACTTTCTCCCCAGAGTGAGGAGCTGGGTATCGGTTGCTGTCAACCATATCTTCACTGGAGCCAAACTCCAGTACCTCCACAAAGCTCAAAGGGACACTCCACTTCAGAAGAAACTTCTGGTCGAGTGGAGCATTTCCACTAATGCTCCCGCTGCCGTCCTGACATCTGGACAGACGGAAAGAAGGATGAAGGTTATGCATGGAAAAACACTGTTGATTCACAGTTGCAGGGAAGGAAAGTCATATCCTAGTCTGTGTGAGAATGATAGAAATGCACAAGAAGGTCTGAAGACAAAAAGTGGAAGCAGTATATGGTGAAGAACATGTTACAATTATAGGACAGAAGCTCAAGGTTCTTGGAACGGTATCCTCTGTCACATGTGGTTTGGAAACAAGCCACAGACTTACTGCGGCAAAAAGTCATCACCAGGACACCAGCTACATTCAGTACGTACCAGGAATATTTATCGGTTTCATTTCCGTTGCAGTGAGATTATCAGTCAGTGAAGTAATGTACACAAATAAGTCTAAAACAACAGTTTCACATTTTTAACAATTATTTTCTGCATGATAGCACAGAGACTACAGCGTCTTGTACTTGAGGCAAAGTGTAAGTTAACAGTGGCCTTTCTTACCGGATATTGGGTGTGGCACACATGAGCACGTCGTTGAGCAGAAAGAGTCGTCGCTCTTTGGTTTTGAGGATTTCACCACGCTCGCTGTAAACCGTTTCTACCATGTCATCTGAACGTATCAGGTATCGGCTGCCATTACTCAAGAGCTAAGAGATGGGGATAATAAGTCAGCAGGGGTTTGGATCCTCGATTTAAGGCTTTGTGTAAAGACACCGTAAACAACCCTTGACATGTGTGTACCGATGTAAAAAGGGTGAATTTAGTCAAGGGAAGAATTTTCTAGAACCTGTGAAGCTTAAGTGCCTGATGGCCACCAAGACTCGGATGCAGATAAATGCAGAGGATAATTACTAAAATTACTACATTAAAGAATAAATATGTGGATGGTGTTCAAATAATCAGTTCATTATTAATTCTTACACACTCTCTTACGCAGTATGTAAATAAATAACACTTGACAAAGCCAGAAGATAAACTCCACTGAGGGGTCACAACATTATGTGACTCAGTTTCAAGCTTTTATAGTGTCTGTTGGACCAACAGAAACAGGCAAACCTTATTGAGGTAGCGTTCATTCATTGCCTTCGCAATGTGACGGATCTCGCAGCGCTGGTCAGCTTCCCTCTTCTTTTCGTTGAGCTTCTCAGCCAGTGTCTCCAGTTCAGTTAAAGCCATCTGTAGGGGCAGACGGTCGGCATGACCCACTGGTGTGTTCTTCAACATGTCCTGATGAGGATGAGGGAAGTCGAGCATTAATGGAGAAAAAGCAGTACAACTCTCACTAAATCTTTCTTACTCATGAATTTTTTTTGTATGCATATGTACATATCCTCAGTAGTGAGAGAATTTAAGCATTCTTTGTGCTATGAACTAAAACTTTTCCTTGTCATATGTGCTACTACTACACTATTATGCTATTATAGCTTATATTTGCAGTTATTACGGTCTTGTTATACAAATGTATACAAAAACAGAGAGCATTCATTTGCCACATATTTTGTTTGAAAAGAGACACAGGAAAAAAAACGCTAGTCTAAAAGGAAGCAGATTTGAGAGATGAGGAAATCATGTCACTTCAGAGCAATTTCCTCACCATCAGGCCTGGAAAACAAATGCCCTGATTTCTGTGAGTACTGCTCCCTCTGCTGGTGAGTTCGTATACAACATTGTTTTTCTATATTGCACTGAGGAGTTTCTTATACCTGGAGAAGCAAAATGAACTGTGGGAATCTCTGAATAGGTTTCATCATCAGGCCATACAGGGTCATTCGGTCACTGCTGGTCTCTTGACGGTGCTGCACATGAGAAGACAGATTGCTGCACCTTTATAAGACTATTTATCGATTTTTATTTATTGTAAGCAGGTGTTGTAATACCAATAGGCAAGAAACTGCCAAAAAAAAAAAAAAATCAAGAGTTTAGCTTCATAAATAATTAAAACAAATAGCCCAAAGGCTTATCCACTGAACTGCATTTAAATAAAAATGATATTACAGTGAATAAACATGTGTTTTCCAAAATGTTTAAATGAAATAAAAAGATCCTGATGAAAGACCAGAATCTGTCTTTTTCACAGTGTAGTTTGAGTCTGACATCATCGTGTTTGCCATAAACTTGTTATTTTTATTACCTTGAGAAACTCAAGAAAGCCCGGTTTGGAGACGCACGTCTTCCTGACGACTGCCATCGCAGTGCTGAAGTTATTCACATACTCACTGTAAGCGTCGAGCACCATGGACTTTGAAAACTGTACAGAAATAAAGACGGACTATGTAGAAATATTCAAATAACATGCACAAAACACAGCAAATTTGGAAAGCAATTTTGTAAAGGACAGTCCACAGCAATAAACATAATTCACTGATGAATAAAAATGTTCTGCAAACATTCATGCTGCACACGTATCAAATAGTCCAGCTGAAGGCCCACAAAGAAATGTTTACAAGAGGAATTACAAGAATTTACCATTATGCTACTAAAGCTGTTGTTTGAGGATAAATCTGACTTTTTATATGAGTTATTATCAGTTTGATGACATCCTGACAATCGTTATAAGAAACAAAGCATAAAATAAGCCCATTTGGCAGTGTGTTGCAGGTGATTTACTGTTTTTTTATTGTATGTTTATGGTCAACCACTGTAGCTGAAACAATATGATATGTTTTAAGTTTGGGGGTGTTATGGATATCTTAATATTCTTCGAAAGTTTTTTTTTTCTTTTTTAAATATACACTTAGGTGTTAGTTCAGGGAACACTGCAGCTACAGCTATTTTTAATTCAATCAATGTTAAAAGAAAACAAAATCAGCGGAATTTGAGAAATTAAGGGTTATTAAAATAATTCTGCATAGTTTATAAGTGTTTTCGTTTAAACAAAAGCTTCTGCTCACCGAGGCCACAAAGACATCCCCGATCATCTCCAGACTATCCCACTCTGCCACACGGCTCGCTAGTGCAATCTGGAACAGGAAGTGGCACTGCAGGATCTCTCTCACACGATAGAAGGCTATCTTCAGTTTCCTGTCACTGAGCAGCCTGGGCTCAATCTGGGACAGTGGCTTCTCATATTGCTGTAAAATAAAACAGCACAGCTTGTACTAAGCGCCACTGGAAAACAACTTTAGAAATGACTGCAACAGTACTCGTTTACCTCCAATATCCTCTTGAGTGCATCAAGATAGTTCTTTTCACTTTCCAAAATAGACCCTAATATACATCGCCTCACCAGCTGTGGAGATAAGATAACAAATCATTGGTCTTTAAATGGGTCTTCATGCAGAAGGCTTTGCTTAAGCAGTAGCTTCCAGAAATTACATGAAGTGGAACAAAAGTTAAAGGGCATTTTACATTACCTGCTGCTGTGAAAGACCTTCTGGTGCCGGACACAGAACCGGCTCAACATTGAAACAGTCGACCTCAATGAAAAGCTCAGATTCCTCATCCTCAAAACAGGCTGACTTTCTCTCTAAAGTAATAAGACAGAGCCAATATGACATTGTAAGAAATGATGAAATAACTTTCACATCGACACTGACTCATCATAAATTGAAAGATTAAATCATGATGTGAATTGTTGAAAGCGGACAGGCTACATACCATGATAGAAGGACTTGGTTTTGATGAAAGAACGGCCCTTCTTCACAGCAGCTTTTGTTTTCTCAAGCCCATCTTTAGTCCCTTCCTTCGCAGCCTTCACCAGCTTTTGCATCTTTGATGAGCAGAAGAACCCCAAGGCAATGAAATTATATACATAAATTATATAAGTATCACTGAGTTATTTTTCATAAACGTGAATGTCAGTCAAACTCAAGTTTAGTTCACTTTGTCTAAACCTATGATTAAAAAGCTATAGGACTGAGCTACATGGAACAAGAGCAGTGTTAAGAGTATTGATTAAGATGGGCAGCAGAGGGTCTAATGAGGGACAACAGGAGAGGAGAGCTGACCAAAGAATGACAGCAACTGGGACATCAGCTAAAATCTACAGATAAAATGCAGCCTAACTAAATACTACATCCGTTTTCTACAGTCATTTACAAGATAGTACGCAGCCCCAATTTCAAAGGAAAGTTGGAATACCATGTGAAATATAAATATAAAGAGAAAGGAATGAGCTGGAAATATTATTAACCCATATTTTGTTCAATATAGAACACCAATAAAAAAGACTAATAAAATGTTGAATGCGAGACATTTTACCATTTCATAAAAACATATGAACACTTTTTGAATTCTGTGACAAACTGGTGACCAGTCCAGGGTGTACCCCTGCCTTTTGAGAACTGGGATGGGCTCCAGCAGACCCCCATAACCGTGAAGATGCAGGTAAAAAAAAAAAAATGGATGGACATTTTTTAATAATCATTGAACTTAATAAAGCAAATTTTAGCTGACCTCAAGATGATATGTACAAAAGAACAAAATAACCAAAACAAAATGACTCTACAAGTGAATGTGCGTATTTAGTGTGACTGCCCTCAGAACCAAGCACAGACTTAACTCTTTTTGAAAAGACTGTCACATACAAATGCTCGCAATGATATTAATTATGGCTCCATTAGATTTGACATTTTATGTTGTATCTTAAAGAGGCTGGTAAATAAAACTTTGATTAAATAAGGCTACTTAAGACGTCTGCACAGCACTGTATGCGATCCAGAAACACAATGACTCACTCAGCTAAGGCTCATTTAAAAGCGACCGAAACAAAGTTGAAAAGTGCCAGACAAATGGAAACTTGAAACTGTATTCGGAGGACAAGAGGGACCATCCAGCTTTTAATCACAACTTAGTTTAACAGCTTGCGTCTCTGATATGGAGGAGGGCATTAGTTGCTTCAGAATGGGCAGCTTGCACTTCTCCTGCTGTCATTTAGAGCGACATATGCTCCCATCTAGACATCATTTTCAGGGAAGACCTTATATCTGTAAAACTACTATTACCACTACTTCAATCCATTCCAAAAGTATAATATCCTGATAATACGCTGAAATGACCTCCCAGCAATTCCCATGTTATCATGTAACAAAAATATGACAAAGACCAGGGACTGTAAATTGTATACTAGTAAAAAATGGGACAACAGTCCTCTCCAAAAATCTCAACAATAGGTGTCCTCTGTTCCCAGACATGAATAAACTGTGGTTAATGCAACAAGGGCTGCCGCAATTCAACCTGTCCCACATTAAAGAAAATATATATTACTGCTATCAAATTCAAAATGACCTTTTTTTTCTCTTCTTAAAATTTCTTAAGTGTTTACTGTTTTTTGTGTTCTACTGTGAATAAAACATGAGTTTTTGAGACTTTCACACAATTTAATTCTCATTTTAAATCCATCTTTACACAATATTCCAACTTTAATGGGGTTTGAATTTTACTTTAAAAGCACTGATTGAGAATACATTGAATGCTAAAGTTTACATCTTCCAGTAGTTAAACATTTAACAAGGGAGGTGAAAATAGTAGACTATGAAGCAAACAAATAGCAAACCCATCACCAGTACCACCACCACAAGTTCAGAACGGGGCGAAGGTACCGAGTCAGTGAGATGCCAAGAGTAAAGTGTGGCAGAGTGAGAGTATAGGGCCGGGACTACTTAATCTTGCACACACAAACCAGGTTAGCCTCAGCTGGTTTACCTTCTGCTCGTGTTTCTGTTTTAGCTGCTGCAGCTCTACTGTTCCCACTGTATTTGCCATTAGATCTTTCATCTTTTTCTCATAGTGCTCTTTCAAGCGTGTCAGATCTTGAGACAGCTAAACAGAAGCAAAGCAAGCATTACTGGTTATGGTTGTGGATGAAGTGATACCTCTGGGTCCCAGCACACTTGCTTTAAAACTTGTAATGTTATTTGTAAAACTACTGAATGTTCATGAATACATTTTTCCTTCTTAAAGGAAAAGAATTATAGCACAATGCACTTTTTCCAACATATTGTAAAGTTACAAACGACTTCTTCAACTAGTTTCAGACGACTGTTTCAAGCAGTAACAATTTTGAATCACATTGGGCACATAATTTGAGTGAATATTTCAGTATATTAGACAAAGTTATGTCAACAGATATCGAGCTAATTTATCCTGAATAGCTTCATGTAAAGCACATATATGAAGGATGGAGTAAAAAAAATGCAAGCACTGTTCAATATATTGACCGAGGTCTCGGTTACGGGCAGGAAGCCAGGCAGGGAAATGGGAGGTTAAGTGTTATACACACATGGGTTTTCCTCTGGGGTGGTTTTCCTCTCATGAAGGCATGGGGTAGTCCATTCTCAGAGCGACCTTCCCCATCACTGGTCTCATCGTAGCTTTCAAATTCGCTGGAGCTCCAGCCGTTGTCGAGGGAGCTACTGCAGCCGCCCTCCTCGCCCAGCTCCACATCATCATAGATCATCTCATCTGGATCTATATGAATGAAGAAGAGAATAAGAAAGATAAATTAGGACTATTATAGCTTGACTATACCTTTGCTAAACTAACAGAGCCTAAACAACAACTTGAAGGTTTGTTCTATTAAATATTCATAGACTTAACTTGTACTTGCACTGTATTGCAAGACACATAATCTCATAAACACACCCGAAAAAAGTAGATTTGAAATCCAAAAATAAATATCTTGCAATGCATATTTTTTTGCTGAAATCAGGTCAAAAAAGTGCTGATACTGCATGATCATTTGGCACATGCTGGTACAAAACGGCATCATTGCATTACAGGTTCCCTGTACATCTGAATACCTTCAATACATGTGGAACCACTGAAGCCATAATTCTCATAAAAGGTCGTATTGATTTGCATTTTTTTATGTTAATTAATATATCAGATCAATCAATGTCAAAAGTAAATTACAGTCAGGATGATGCATTTAAAAATAGTCCCAAACATATAATTCTTTTTTAGTCTGATTTTTTTCTGACAAAATGAAACGAAAGAGAGCAGTGGTGCCAGACATCCAGCTAAATACAGGAAGTTTCAAGCTTTTTAGAAGTACTGCACAAAAATGAGAGAGTACAAACCTGTGTTGGAGTCTGAGTTCTCATTGGGCACATCATCGTAGATCACCTCATCTGGATCTGAAGCACGTGAAATACTAACAGTAAATTCACAGCTTCTCACATCACGCAGCTCAGCTATTCACACAACAACCAGGATGTCAAGTGAGTGAGGACTAAGAAGTCAAAAAAGGCCACATGCAAGGGTCCGCTTCCTCAAAAAACAACAGGGAAGGAAGTGTCTGGGAATTCAGTTGTGTCAAAAAGAAAATTAGAAGAAAAAAAAACTCTCAGCAACTCTCTGAAGACATGCAGTGTGTGTGGAGACGGAGGAAAAGAGAACTGAAACAGCAGCGGTATTGTAATATTTCTACGAGATATAAACAATCATTCCTTACTTTCCATCCATGCAGTGTTGGCAGGATCTGACGCCCATTTAGCCAAAGCATCCTCTTCTGTAATAGCAGGATACTCTTCACTGAAGACACTTGAAAAACATTAAAACAAAATTTTAATTCCGTAGGTACACAGTCATATATTTAGGTACTGACAGCAGATTAATTAAGATTTCTTGGTTTCTTCTGTTTTCTGTAGCTCCACAGCAAAGAGGAGTATAGTTTTCTATATATTCCTCTTTTGAGATATGGCAAAAATAAATACACTGAATTATATAAATACGTAAACATTCACTGATTTTTTTAATTTATTGAACTCACCTGTCAGCAGAGGTATTACCGGTCCCTGAAACTGTCACTGAATGAGGAAAAACAGAAATGTTACTTTGAAATTTTTATGTGCCATGACACTTTTTTTACGTTTACTTTTAAGATACATCAGAAAACTCAAAACATTGTGTAACCAAGCCTTTTGCTGATACTACAGTAAAACATAAAATCAGGTATTGCATGTGTGAGGACTGTCCTTGTCAGTTCAGTTCAATAGTTTATTTACCAGGTTTTACTAATGACTTTAAACACACTTGTGCAAATACATTATGGAAGAAGAGTCTGGGTGGTTGTAAAAACATTCATGATGATAAATAATTTTCGAGGTCATCAAACACCTCAAAACAATTTACTAAAAAAGAAAGCCGTGTATTTTAACATGGTGAGATTTTGGCCAGATAATAACTGTGCAATTAGACTGCAGAGCCTGCCAATCCACAGGCCTGAACTCAGCCACTGTAAGATTTTAGGGAAACCGGAAAATCCTCACAGCCAACATAGATCTTTGGGGAGAGCTAAATTTAGTCTTTACTTCCTTGTGGCTAGGCTGGAAGGAAAAACAAGAGACAAAGAAAGGAGAGGGGATGGAAGTGGCTGAGACAACTTTATGTGTCAAAGCTTTGTATATCCAAGTCTGAGTGCAGTAATGAGGATATTTCAATCTTTATTATCCATAATTTGATGGACTGTTATTATGAAAGACATTTCAGAGGGACCCCCCCACTTTACCGTCTTCATCCACAGAGAGATGTCGAATGATGACAGGTGTGGTGTAGGTTGGTGTGATAAGCGGTACGCCAGAGGGGGTTGCGTAGCCACATGGCACTGGCACCGAATATCCTGAAGTAATGCCAGGAGAACTTGTGTGAAGATCCTGGCCTCCTCCCTCTTGTTCTTTTGGTTCCATTTGTGAGGAAGTAGAAGAGGAGGACCCATGCTGCTGCTCAGACGTCTGCTGTGGGTCGGGACTGATGTCAATCACGGAGTAGGGGTTGACTTTGCCCTGGGAGGAGGTCTGTGGGATGGCCTCTGGAGGGGGAGGTTCATTCATTTACAGTTACACAGTGCTTCTGAATGTAACTGTATGTGTAAGGACTACAGCAATGGCAAGGTCAGATAGAAAGGCATCATATTACTTGTGATTACTTCTACAGTAGATAAATGGATCATTCCCATATTTCATAGACTACTCTACAAAGGTACTGGGTGTAAAAAAAGTACATTTGCAACACCACATTCAGATAAGAACTGATTTCCATTACTCTATTATAACATTTTGCAACAGCAATATGACTAGTCAAAATTAGTAACACAAGCTCTGTTTAGACATGAGGAATCAAAACTGGACAGTGATTCAAGTGAGGTATGTCATCATAAGCTTCATGGAGTGACGGTTTCCTGATAATACCCAGCTTGTATTGCTACAGTTAGCAATTCCTCTTAGCATGGAGTATTTGTGTTAAATAACAGAGTGAATAGAAGAAGATAAAAGGTTATTTCGTGGTCAGTGTTGTTTTTTTATATTAATTTTGCAATCCTATTCATGAGGATTCAATTCACAGAGAGCTGGTGAAGAAACATCACCCTCAACTTCAACTGAATGAAAACCTCCACTTCAGTACATAACTGCATGTCCTTATCAGTCTCTCATTGTTAAACAGGATGGCACTGGATGGGAGCAGTTGAAAACACTGTTATACATGTATTATCAGATAGAATAAAAGCTTTAACATTAACAGTTTGTTAATACTCATTTGCCTCATGTTCCTAGAAAAAATAAACATGTTCCTGCAATTAACAATCTGAGTTAAAATGATGGAGAAAATATTTGGCAGCCCTAATCTACTCAATCATACAGTTTGCAGGATTCTTTTAAATGCTTGTTTAGAAGCTAAATTAATTCATCACCACTCTAAACACCTTTCTGTTAGTCTGACTGTGACTGTGCAAAGTTGTCCGTCTCTTGAAAACTCTGTCTTAAGAGGGGGGGTGTTAAAACACTCTTGTTGCTTCTGTCTTTGTTTTAGATCATCTGCTTTTAGAGTGAAGACGTGTTTCCCCGCCGTGGTAATTCTGTATGAGCTCTTTTAAGTAGGTACAGATTTAGTTCCAGACAAGAGGTCACTGGTGTTAAAGCAGTGAGCCTGAGAATCCAAATCCTGAAGCATGAGGGTATGAATTTACTAATGTACGATCTCAACAGCTGGATCACAATTTAGCATTAACATCTCTGACCTTCAATATAGCAATAGTAGTGAGTAAAAATATGTAAATATGTGAGTAAAAAGTTGATGCTGCCTACTGCTTCTGTCATGACTTTCACTGATAAAAGTCAGATGAGCACCAGGCAGCCAGCGATACAAGGTGTCATGACAGAGACAGACGATACTTTTCTACAGCTAACTTTAGCCTGAGCTGGACTGGAGCCAGAAAACGTCAACAAAACATGGCAAGAGAATGTGCAGAATTTTTGATCGCTGCCAAAAAGTAAACATATACTGTATTCAAAGCAACATTTATAATTAACCCCTTTCTCAGAGCAAGTTTAATATGAGAGGCTCTTCACCACAATAAGAGGCTAAAATAAGATCATATACTCTCACTATGTCAACACTTGGGTTTGCAAACCTGTGGGTTCAGGATCTGTCTGTATGTTATCATCAAGATGAGGGAGTGGAGGTGGCGGTAAATCTGTCTCCCTTTCATTAGTCTCCGCAGCAGCAGATGTCCCCTCGGCTGCTGCTGTTGTTGTTCCACCTGCTGAGGAGGATCTGCTTGTGAGAACTGTTGTGTCTGCTGGTAATGGAACTGTGTTAGATGTGGAGGAAGGTGCTGGGGGGTCCAACAAGGGGGGACTCGTCACATGGTTGTCCTGGCTCTGATCTTTGTTCGTGAAGGCCTGCGGAGCTGGAGGAGCATCAGGGATCTCATCACCACTGTCATCAAAGTCAAAGGCTTCCCCCTCTTCTTCATCTTCAAATGGGATACTATCTGCCAACACTGGAAATAAGAGGTTTCAGAGTTATTGAGTACTGGATTAAATACTGATCCAGACAGTATGAGAGCTATACCATCAATGTTTCTTATTTATATTTGAAGATAGGAGGTAAATTACCATTTGAGTTATTGAATTTACTTTTATCATAATCTATCTCAGTTGCATTTTGAGAAATTGTGCGATATCAGAATACACACTGGCACGTTGACCAACACCATGACAATGCTTCAGAAAGACCCTTAACAGATGTGTTGCGTGTGTAGCTTTTTAAGTTAATGAACTGAGCCTCCTACAGATCTCTAATTAAAGGTGGGGTTTACTAAAGTACTATGTACTCTTAAAGAAAGTTTTACTTCAAGGGCTTGCAGTAAAATACAGCAGAACAGTAGCTTTACAGCAAAGGCACACTGTGGTAGAAAAACAAGATGTAGTTAACGTTCAAAGGCTTCACATTCACATCAGAGATCTCACTTAGCTTCCTAGACAGGAAGGCAACGACAAATATCTTTCCAGTTTCCACTCTGCAATTAGGGCAGCAGGAAAGAGAGATGTTACTCCCTTCAGTGGGTTTCCAGCCAGAGTTTATGTAATATTTCTGATGTGATGAATAAAGTGCGGGTTTGAATCAAGAAATGAGAGTGAGTATAAGGATGAGGAATGTTGAGGCTCAACTTTCAGATTAGCTGGCTTCTAGTTTTGGCCCTGGGATATCTAAAGACAACGTTATGGATTTGATTTAGGGCTAAAACAGAGAGATAAAATTAAAGTCTTGTTAAGCTTTGTAAAGCAAATATTTACTACTTTAAATCATTGTTGTGATTAATAAGTTAAGCATTTTAACAGTGTATACAGAAAATATGTTGCACTCCTACCTATACTGCCCTTGGCTGATTTCAATATCTACCTTATTTTAAAAAACGATGGAAAGTTTTAAGTTAGTTTCACTTCAAATCACTTCATCCCTGTCACAACTGTTACTCCCAAATAGCTTAGATTCTTTGTGAGCAGATTCAACAGTATTAATGCCTGACAGTATTACCTTGCAGTCCTGAACCTTATCTTCAATATCCTGACTGAGTCCTGGATAAACAAAGTCTGTCCCCAGTGTGGATGGTTTCACTTCCACCACCAGTGACAGCAGTTTCCAAATAAGCCACACATGCTGAAATAGCTCAGTTGGGAGAGCGTTAGACTGAAGATCTAAAGGTCCCTGGTTCAATCCCGGGTTTTGGCATTTTGACCTCCCTTAAAGATTGTTTTTTCCACCCTACAGTGTTTAAATTTGTGTGCAACCCTTCTCAAAGTTGTCTTATACAACCTATGCTACATCCTATTTTACTTGCTTCACAGAAAATATTTAAGACATTTCATTTTTCATTTAAAGTTAAGCTGATTAGATTACTCCAGGTTTATCCAGTTGCCAGCAAATTAACTGTCAGTGGTACAGCTGTTATGTTAGAACATCAGGTCTGTGTAGAACATCAGGTCTGTGTGGTTCACTGATAGTGACCAAGCAAATCTTTACTAAACCGAACCTGCAGCAGCAAACACACCTTTGAAGTCCTTCACATGACTATAAATCACCGGTATGACTCCCTCGGGCTATGACACATGGTTGCTCCACCTATAAAGCGTGTGAGAAAATAGTCTTTTCCGGGTTAGTTTTTTGACCCCCGTGTTCCTCTGACTGGTGGTGCGAGAAAAGAAGGGGCAGAGTGCAAACCTGGGAACTCAGATCCTATCTTGCTTTTTCCATCTGTGCAATAATGAATGGTGTTGGGTGCAGTGTCAAGGCACGGAAAGTTTACTACAAGTCAAGGGAATTCCAGGACAGCAGAATCCATAATCACATGTTTGCAATGCCAACAATGAGCCATAATGGGCCAGGTCTGGATCTGATTGGATTTTCCAAACCCATAAGTCACAGCTGGCCTTTTACTAATATATCTACTAAACTCCAATGAGCAGAAGGGTGATTAATAGCTGTCCACATGGGTGAATGTGTGTGTAACTTAATAACAGCATTTTCTAGGTGTTGACCTTACTGTGTAAATACACACTTTTAACAACAAAAGTAACCACTTGTGCAGAACCTTTAGCTCTTCTAATCTGCTTTTGTTGACCAATCTGAAACTGAAATGAACAAAATCTTCACTTTTGAGGATTAAGCTCCATTTTCTGGTCTTGAAATAACACGTCACACAATATCATAATAAAATCCAGTCTTATGCTAAAGTACACATCCTTGTGACCTACATAACCTATTGCAAAGGGTAATTACTTATTTTGCTAACCGTCATGTAGTGTGTGAATAACATCCTTACTGTGTGCGTGGGATTTGGGTGGGTGAGTAGCAGCCATTGCTGCTAATCAAATGCATAAGACCAACTAATGAACAGAAAGTGTGAGAACCTCTGTCAAAGCAGAGATTTAGGCTGTTGGCAGTTCGTTAACACAAGGGCAAGGAAAAAGAAAGAAATCAGTGGAGCTATATTACTCTCTTTAATTAAGAGCTTAGTTTTTGACTTTGAGACCAGACTTTCTCATTTTTAGTTATTGTTCTGATCTCCCTCAAACCTCTGCTTTCTCACTAAAAAGAAATCTGCACTTGCATGTAAAAAGAATTAGTTTCATCTCAAAACTGCGTTTCTAGATTCATAGTCATCCTCTTCACTGCTCTGAGGCCTTCTTACATTATGATTTCTTAGATTTCTGTAGACAATCCTTTTAAAAATCTCAAATAATAAGGTGCACAATATGACACAGGTGTCCCATTCAGACTCATGCATCTATCTGTAACAACTATTATAGACCAGTTGATTTTTACCGCTGAATTGAAAAAGGCTGTACTTTCTCTTTAACATGACTGCATACATGCAAATGAGAAACACGGATACCGAGAGGTTGCCACTGTCAAGTCATAATGACAGTATGGATTCTGTTCTGAGAACTTATCTCCACTGTGCCACATAATGGTCAGTTCAAATGAGTCAACGGGTCACAATCCATTCCTGCATCCCCCCCCGGCAACAACACAACTGAATGGGCAGCTGGAGACGAAGCATTTCTCTGGCTTGTCTCTATCCCCAGAGGCGTGTATGTGTGTGTGTGTGTGTGTGTGTGTGTGTGAGGGTGTGTGTGTATGTTTATGCATGTGTGCTTCTGCAACAGTATTCAGCCCCACACTGAGGGACAATGTCTGGTATTCACAATACCACAGCGCATTTTACCCTCCTTATTCCGTTCGTTCCTCTGCCCACACACTCAACAGTGGTGGAGGAGAGGAATCTGCTGTCTACTCATACTGTTCAGCTTCAGCAAAAATCTCCTGGAAGTGATTGGCCATTTCATTTGATGTTGTAGGTTGTCAGTAATTGTCCTATTGATTCTTTGTTGGATTTTTAACACTCAACAGAGGAAAGTGTAAACAGAGACCTGCAACCTGTAACGCATTGTCATTGGTTTATTTATTAACTTCAAATATTTGGTTTGTGTGCTTTATAAAGATTTCAAAATCTAAATGTAATCACCTTGGAATCAGAAAAAAAGTGTCAATTTACAGTCTTTAGAGATTGGCTAATGATTTTGCTTTAAACAGGAAAAAAATATGACAATAATGTTTGTATTTTGTATTCTTCCCATTCTTTACGAAGTTCTCTGTATTTGATATGTATTTTAATACAGTATTAGAGGTTTATCTTTAAATGTACACAAAAGGCATGGCCCGTACGGGGATCGAACCCACGACCTTGGCGTTATTAGCACCACGCTCTAACCAACTGAGCTAACCGGCCGGAGGACTTGTGACTTCCCCTCCCCCACTCCCATCCCTATCCTTACCACATTACATCCAACTACTCTGAAATATTATGGTGTATATGAAGGCATACATGCTAAAACTGGATGACAAAACTTTATCGACTTTACTTTCAGGAGGCGGAGGAGGAAAGTCTTCCATGTCCATGCTGCCTGCTTGCCTCCTGCTCCTGAACAAGATCTCCAAACAGCAGTGCTCAGGGGATCAACCACTGCACACCAGCACACATTCCTAAGGGAAAACACAAACATCATTTACAAACTAATACAAGTAAATAACAGGCAGCTTGAAACACATTGTAACTCGTTTTGAAAAGAAAAAAAAATCTCTGTGCACATAGATGCATCATGTCCACAAAAGCCTAACTCCACTTGTTATGTTATTTATTGAAAACAGTGTGCACCAGAGGAGCATGGCTGTGTACTTAGAGGCTAGTGTCCTTTCTGTCAACATCAGAATCTGAACTGAAGCTAATTCCAACAAATGGGAGTGTGAATGAAAACAAAAGATACTCTTATAGTGCTTGTAGGGACAGTTCACAGTAGTATGTGTTTAAGTGTCCACAATAATGTCATGTTAATCGTGGGTGTTTGTAATGTCATGGGTAAAGAGTTGCTACACTACCATCTTAATGGACAGATTAAACCCTGTGGAGTGCTAATTAACAAAACAGGGGGAAAGGTAGGATGCATAAAGGCAAAATATATTCAAAGCAGGTTCACATTTTGACCCTTAATTTATTTCCCTATTCAAAAACAGTAATTAATAACCATGCATTATCTATGTTCTAATTTTTCAAATTTACTTGGTCTTTTTAACTCATAGATCTGCTAATTGATTTAATATCCTAACCCTTTCATATTTGTACTGAAGACATTGCATGTTCCCAGATATGGATTACCAAATTAAACATAACCCAAGGCAGCAATTATCTTTTTGGTTAAACGCCCATAAATAATACTCTACTACCTTGTTTGTCAGAAAAGCTACTTTATGCTTAAGACTACGAAAAATACTGTTTGCTGACATGAATCAAACCCTGAGTATACCATGTCTATAGATTTCCCCAAATGATGATAATTTACTGACAAAGTCGACTTTTGACTGAACTGCTAAAGACAAACCACTACCACAGAAACAAGTACTTAGGTTGCAAAGGTCACTTTCACATTATGACTTAATAGCAACCACATATTAGACCCAGGAAAATAGCAGCATGTTGAGGCAGGAGAGACCTTTGGACCTGCATGGGCAAGAGAGACGTTGCATTCCTCAGCAATACTTGCACATGTACAATTCATATCCATGGATGACAGTTTCTGTCAAAAGTCTTAAGCTGAGCTATTTCCAGAATTCTTCAGCTTGCTTATATCTTTACAAAGAGATGACAGAGTCGTGACATCATGCTGTGGAATACAGAGTCCTTTGTTGTGGTTGTATATGTCCAATATTCTGTCCGTACAACCTCCTTAGTTTAATACAAGACACAACATAAGTTCACAGTCAGTCTACTTCTGACTGTGAACCACAGCAGTGTGATAAACAACAATGATAACTCATACTGAGACTCAAAGCTTGTTTTGTCTACAAATAATGTGAAATCCTCTGCTTCTTTGTGCTCTGTCCTACTCATGGGGCACAATGCCAGAGCAGAAGATGTGAACATACAGGGTGACTGTCTGGTGAATACAGCCACGAACAATGCCAGCACCAGCACAGACAGGTATATTAACACTGCCTGAGGAGATATTAATTTCCACAACAGAGTCAGACAGGAGCAGCAACTGTGTTATGCAGTTGCACAACAAATGATGAACCCTTTCGACTTCCCAAGCCCGGTAAACGTAATAAATAAGTTGGACATGCAGGGTTGGTACATTTTGAAGCGAGAACTAATAGCTTAGTCCTGACAAGAGATTTAATATGTGATTCATATTTCCTTTCAGACGCACTGTTCAAGATTTAAGAGGAGGAAAAAGGAGACAGGAGTAGAAAATAATTGAAATATTCATGCAGGGAGCTTATAATAGAGAAAAAGCAAAGGAGAGGAAGAAGAATATCTCTTTAATTGCCCTCATCTTCTTGGTTTTCTAAAAAAAAGAAAAAAAAATCACTATTATCCTCTAACTCTACTTGAGCCTTTGACTTTCCTATTGCAAAAAATGACATCATTACTTTTAGATCAGGATGCAAATTCTTCCAGTCTCCCTTTTTTCAAGTAATCACAGTTTTTTTTCTTTTATTTGCTTTTGAAAGAAAACTATACCTTTCCACAAACTAAGTCTTGCTACACCATTACCTTAACTGCAAAACTAGTATGGTGCCACTTTAAATGTATTGTGCACTAAGCAAGCGCCCGTCCTTCCTGGGAAGACGAGAAACCCAACAAACAGACAATGCTGCAGCCTTGTAAAACAGGAACACTTGCAAACTGTGTAACTCCTGAGTAAAAGTGGCTAAAATGATTTTATCTAGAGGGCAACATTGGCCGTCATAATCACTCTGCTAACGGTACGTATTTATTGTTTAGTTAAAAGGAACTGTATTACTATTTTATGTGAGAACAAAGACTAAAAACAGAGAGGAAGACACCAGAAAAGTGAAGTCATCCTAACACTTCATGATAGGCTCAGCTGAGCATGTCATTACATGCCCAGAAGGCTCAGCTGTGTCTAATTCAAGTGAGATTTTCATTTTAAATTTGAAATACAAGAAATTCTCCTAATACACTTTCTCCAGTTTTTTTTTTTTTTTTTTTTTTTTTTTACAAAACAGCAACGAGAGATCTAGAAGTTCATAATTTTGTGTAATGCTTCGCTTGGTAAGAGGCTTTAGGTCTTCTTTTGAGATTTCTGGTGCACGGTTACTGACAAGTGGCATTCCACACATAAGCTGAAAGTCATAAACAACAGCCAAGAGCAGAGGGAGGTGCTGTAAGAGAGGGAGATTTGTCTGCCCTGGGTGTCTGTCTTTGGCTTTGCAGCACTTTAGGTGGCTGTTTTCTTCACCCGTGTGTCTTTCTTCTAGGATTACTGTAATAAGGCCTCAGCCAAAAACAGAAGATGCCAGGCCTGCAAACAGTGAATGAAGAAACTTAACAAATGCTGTAATGTATTTGTGGGCAGGACAGCACAGAGCCTTGCAGCATACTGAAAAGGAGAAGAGGTACCTCCCTCTAGCTGCTTCACAGTTAGACTTCAAAAAAGCTCTTTTACTGATAATTTGTGTTGCTTATGTGAAGAAAAGAAATGCTATTTCACTTTTCAATCCTTGTCACTGCATTCATGTTATGATAGGCATTTAAGACCAAAAAAAATGTGTGACCCACACAGAGAACATTACCAAAATGTTTTTCTAAAGAAGGCTTTCGAAAAATAAACTTCTTTTAACTGCTTGACTGTATAGTTAAGCTCTATAGACAAGTGTAGGCTGTTAGTTGGAAAAAAAGTTTTTCTGTTATGGCAGCAAAAAGCTGGTGTTAGCAAATTTAGCCCTAGCATAGGATGAAGCTTATGCTGATCAATTCAATATTTAGGATGGATTAATGGAGAGTACATGGAAATGAGACTCAAGAACAATGTGTGGTGATAAAGGTTTAACAGAATTTTGTTGGCTTCATGGTTTTTTGTTTTTTTCTTTAATATATTTTTTACCAGTTAAGAAATTGAACATTCCAGTCTTTCATATGGTTGTGAAGATGATCAGATTCTACCATTACAAAAATCAACACACACTATATATATATATATATATATATATATATATATATATATATATATATATAT
>JAOWBL010000015.1:11115281-11135091 GCA_028564865.1 Zenarchopterus dispar
CACGCACACACACACTGTGTGCAAATGAATTAACAAATTAATATGTAACTCTCACACACACACACACACACACGTACATACATACATACATATGCACACACACACACGTACATACATACATATATATGTAGAGAGAGAGAGATAATTGTATTATAAATTATATAAAATATCATAAATAAATGTATAACTGGTTACTTGCTGCAGCCTCTTACTGAGATGTCAACTCAATAAATGATGGAGCTTATTTCAAGTCGGCCTTGAATTGGTCCAGTACAGACAGTGTCTGGACCAGGGAACCTTGACAGCAATCCATACTTGAGAGAAGTTTGCAAACACCTAACTATCAAAAGAATCTCTACTCCTGCTAAGTTGAAAACACAGTGATGAGACTGGTAGTCTTGTCAGCTGCCAGCTTTAATAATGCATTAAATGGCTGTAGATCCTAGGGAATACTCTTCAATAAACTCTTCCATAACAAACCCCATGGGGCTGCTCATCTGATTTCAGATGTCTGATCAATTGGACATGTGAGGCTATTATATATGAGGCTATTATATATATGTTAAGCTAGGTAACAACCACACAGGCTTTGTTTCTGAACTGAATGTGGTCCATACTATGCAGCCACAATGATTCATTACTGATTAGTGTCATCCATCACATTATTATGATACAGAGTACACTCTGTATCATACTAATGACACGAGTACACTCATGTCATAATTGTTTTTCTAGTTTGGTGATAAATTCTGTTATTTAATAAGAGAGGTGATTTACTGCATAGCCTTCCCAGCTTGGGAATCACCAGATGCAACAGAGACTAGAACTGCATAATATTTTCAATATGCTGTCCATTTAAAAGCAGGGGCTGCACAGTCTTGACTGACACTCCTTACTGGTCTCTACCCACCCAGTAAGCCACAGCAAAGCTTTAAGATTGCAACATGTCACCAGAAGAACACTACTTAGTGTGCGGTGAGTAGTTGATAAACAGCTGCAAAGAGTTTTTGTTGCCTGACTGGATCTGGAGGAATCTAAATATGAATAGACCAATTCAGTCATGTTGTAATAAATCACTACAGAAAAAGACTTCAAAAAGGTGAAGAAAAGTTAAGAGGTCAAAACTACTACTTGCCTTTGCTTTTACTCATCTCTAGACAGCTAATAAGAGTCTGGTCTAGCTTTATTTCATTTATCTATTTTCTATACCACTTTCATCCCATCTGGGGTTGACCCTGGAAAGGCCATCAGTGCATCAATATTATATATATATATATATATATATATATATATATATATATATATGTCCATTTCAGAGCATGGTTCTAAAATGGGCATCTAAATAAAAATATCTCATATCATGTCATCCGTGGTGCCTACCATTACAGAGGTTGACTGTAATGTCCATTGCTCTATTCTGGGTCTAAATTTAAACTTGTTCCCAGCTGCTAAATAAGTGTGCAGTATGTAATTTCTCATATCCACCTGCAGATAGGCTGCAAGTTTTCTTTCCCAGCTGTTGATGAAGAATTTTGCTAATCCATGTCCTGTCTCAGTGGATCACTGGCCTGGTGGTGGTGGGAAGAAAATGACTCCATATGAGCCTTTTCCAAGAATGAATGGCATGCTCCTCAGCCAAACTGCTGTGTACTCTGGGATCCAATGCTTGGTCATGGTAAACAGACAGTACTGCCAAAAATGGGTTTTTCTCTGGTCACATAGACTTTACAAATTAACAATCTGCAGTACTTTCCCAATGGACCACATCTGTTTTCACACGCAAAAACAATGGCAGCAAAACACTTATCTGGGTATATCCAGACTTCAATATAAGCTTGTCTATGTATGACAGAAAGACTAATAAGACACCAATTTACATGTATGTGTCAAAAATAAAGGATCTTGTGCCAACTGGGTTTATGAAAGCACTAAAAAGAATTGTTTTTGTCTCCTGAACAGCCTTCTTCAATTGTTATTACAAGCAGGGGGAGGTGTAAAGCATCTGTACTTGCAGCCAGGCCACCCTGCTTATTTGCCAAACAAATAAGCTGAAGACTTCTGTGTACAGGCATGTGCCTGTGTAAAACCCCTCTACCTCCCCACCCCCAGATGTCACTCCGACTCTCCATTGTGTGGGCAGAATGGACTGAACATGCATGACACTCAACAATTTAAATGAATCAAATAACTCCATTTAAACCATCTTTAGGAGGTTTACAGAAGATTAACGGTTTCTTGGAGGCACTTTCCATCTGATGCACAAAAAGAGACAATTACTAACTGCAACAGCTGAATTAAATTATGGGTTAACTACCTGTAAAGGCTGATCTTCCAGCTGACTGAAGCTGTGCAGTGCCCTCACTGAGGAATGCTATGCATGACTACTTGAATTTGCAGTTGAGCTGCAGCTCCGGAATAATTCTCCATTTAAGGTTAGTGTGAAGTGTTATATTTCGAACTGTTCGTATACCTGTTTTCCCGCCCCAATCATCGTGGTTCTGGCTATTCTTAATGCTGACAATTACACATGCTCATCCTTGAAGCAGTAAAAGTCGATGTGCACTGAACAACTGCATCCTTGACGACAGAACCGGCTGTTCATAAAACCGCGATGACCTTAAAAACGAACCATCAATCACAATACATGGCAACTCGAAGTCTGGAGAAATAGCTGTCCACTTGTGTCAAACAAACATCGCATAAATCACCACTCATCGCTTCGACATTAAGGGACGTTAATTACCATAAATGCCTCGCTCATACGTGAATTATTTTTACACTGCTTTGACAATGTTGGCAATATTACAACGTTAGCTGAAGCGCCACGTTACAACCGTCTCCCAGCACACAGTTTTAAAATTAAAATACACCGGAGTAACTACTGCACACAAAACACAGACTTTACGTTTTGTATCTCAAGTTTAACAACATTGAAAGGCATACTTGGACCCACAATTAGCATAACACCAATGTTATTAAAACTTTGTGAGAAACTTAGAAAAAAGTCCAACTCACCATTTGATGACTTTTCCTCATATGAATGACTTTATCCCTTTGCAATAATGTCGTTTAACTGTAACATATGTTACGTTTTTTTTTACTGTAACATATCAAAAACATCCACTTCTCATCGTTCTTTTAACTTTGCTCTCTTCGATGTAAGCAGACTCCATCCATGAAAACTCGTCCCCTCCCTTCAGAAGCTGATTGGCCAACTTCTGGACTGAGGCGAGCTGTGATTGGTGAGTGGAATGTCAATCGAAATTCCAACACCCTCTCCGGTAGGAAGGATCTGGAGACAGAGGAGCGCCAGCAACCTGCCCACGTGACGTGTAAGGTGGTTCCCTTCAACACAGCTGTTCACAGATGTTTGCCCAACTTATAATTTCAATATAAAGCTTCAAAAACTTCTGATTCATAAAACATTGATTTGGATATTAAGATAGCTTTTCCTCTTGTCACACATACTTGAAATAGAGGCTAAAACAACAACTTTAGCTTTGTGTGCTTTGGGAAATAAAAAGGTACATATCTGGGAAGTGACTAAATTAACAGGATGTATTAAAATAAATTTAAAGCTCTTAAGCCTTTGATGCTTTAACCCAGATTTACAGTAAATAGTACACAAAAGTACGATTTTTTATTTATATATTGAACTGAAAAATACCATTTCGTTTTTAACTGTTTTTTTCTGAATATGTTGAGTAATTCTTTTAGATTTTAAAAAAATTGTTTTAAATTTTCTGTTTTTATATGGGGTTGTTCAGAGGTCTCAGATATGTATGTATCAAATATATCAGACATTTAGGGGTTGAACACTACATATTAATCTTTAAACTAGAAAAGCAGCTCGAAACAAGACTTGATCAGTTAGGTCAGTTATCCATCCATCCATTTTCTATACCTGCTGAATCCATCTACAGGGTAACAGGGGTTTGCTGGAGCATATCCCAGCTGATTAAGGTGATAGGCAAGGGTACACCCTGGACAGGTCGCCAGTCCATCACCGGGCCACATCTACAAAGAACCATGTACACTCACAACAAAGGGTGATTTAGAGTTGTCAAATCAACCTAACTTACACGTTTTTGGACTGTGGGAGTGTTAGGTCAATTAATTGCAATCATTTTCTGAACAATTTTTTTTTCCTCTTAAATTTATCATTCTCCCAAATCTTGTACAAAAGTTGTCATTTGGGTGATAAAATGTCAAGGAAAACTTTATTTAGAAATACATTTGTCAGAAAAGCCTGCAAATCTGTTGAAATCTCAGCTTTATAATCATATAAACGTCAGAAAACTAAAAATCACTCCTACACTGCCACCAAGAGGCAAATGTTTTGTAGCACAACCTTAAATATGAAGCAAATGCAAAACAAAGGGATATTTATGGTGTGTGTGAGAGAAAAACAACTTTTATTTAGTTCAGCAAAGAAAACCATTTCCCCAGTACACATATACAACAGTGAATACTTTTATATAGCACTGAAAATGTATGAAATCTCTGATTCAAGCCATGATGTTGTTTATGTCAGTTCCATTATTATGCTTATTTTTAAAATCAACTTCAATCTCTGCTGTCCCTCAGTATACAAGTTAAAAGTCGCCTGGATCATCATGATGAGTAAAATGAAGCTCAATGATGTTTACATCACCTCATGTGTCAAACTTAAAGAGCATACTGATAAAACCCAGCAGTTACACAAGCAACAGAAAATTCTGAGTACACTTGAAAGAAAATGCTCAGAGGCTTAAAAAAATAATTCCCAAACTCCTAAATAAATATTGAATTTCACATAAAATTTTGCTTATTGGACAACATCTTTCACATCACAGTCATGAAGTAAGATGCGTTATCTCAGATGCACAGATCAATACTTCTGGTAAAAATGAAGTGCATTTAAATCATGACATTAACAAAAAGCAATTGAATGCAGCAGTAATATTGTAAAGAAACCACACTGAGTAATGTCTGAAATTGCAAAAACTGATAATGTTTGTAGCAGGAACAAATAAAATATTTTTGTGCCAGAGTTGAGATAATGAACATACACAGTAGGCAAAAAAATAAAATAAAATAAAAATCTTGAAGGATTTTGCATGTTAAATGATTAAACCATTTTGCCTGTAATATATGAATATATTGTGTAAATTTATTTTCCTTTGTCAACACTGCTTCAGTGTCTGTGTTGAACAATAAAGTGTTTGTATAATGGACCATTGCTAAGTTTTCTTCCGCCACAGAAAATTCTGTTCCTTCCATAGCAATGAAAAAAAAAAAAAAGTCTCCCTCTGTGGGGAGGGAGTTGAGATCCAAGTTAATATAAATCAGGTTTAAGTGCTGAGTGGAAGAAGCTTATTCATTAAACTTAATTCAATTTAAACACTGTCCTGTGCACCAAGATTTTTTTTTTTTTTTTAAATGGTAGCAATATTTTTGTGACTTCAACAACTGGAAACGAAACGCCTATCCTGACTTAACCATAGCACACCCTTTTCTGATTCAGTACAAAACTTTTTGTATCAACAGCAATCAACTGCACAATGCTGCGAGAAGAAAAAGAGAACAGAATTTAAATGTTTAAATACTGACTCAACAGTATTAAGACTTTTTTTTTTTTAAATAAAAAGAGCGATGGTTTTTCCTCCGTCTAAACAATACTTTCCAAACATGTGAAGCTTAAGAAAATAAAAACTGGTCTCATATTAGTTCCTTGTTTTGAATAAATACTGAAACACCCCCATGCTTTTCTGCTTGGTACAGGACCTCATCCTACTGCTCAACAACCATCCAAATTTAAAAAATAAAAATAAAAACAATACAAATAAAGAAGCCCATCTCAAAACTGAAAGTATATCTGATGGGAGACTGTGCTGTAACCCTTAACACGATGACACAGGATAATTATTATTAATGTCACTGTAACAAGTATCATACAGAGTGCTTTTGTTTCTCATGTTTAAAGAAAGTGTCTTATACAACTCTGATAAGACATTTGAACTTTGATGCTCCTCAGCTGGCATGAGGTTTCAGGGAAACCTTAGACTTACCTTCTTTGGCACCATTTATTGGTACCGACTTATTGCCAAAGTTCCAATCCACAGGATTTAGCAGTTGCATGGTCTTCTTATGCGTCCAGATGGGGTTGATGATAAATGTGAGCAAAGCAAGTCCGGAGAAGAAGAGAAGACGTTGGGGAAGGGCCACATAAGTGTTTAACTCTTCCCAATGGGTCACCGTTACCCACCACATGTAATATGTGAGCACCATGCGACAGTGGAACATGTGGATCATCACCCACTGGTTGGCTCGCCAGAACAGTGTATGGGCCCAGCCAGCCTGTCATGGAGAACAGAGAAACATGGTTATGAGGACATGCACAATGCCAGATGATTGTAAATTATCCCCAAGGAGAAATCTCCAATAAAAAGAAACAGGAAAAAAAGTGTTATTTTCAATGAGTTTTGCATGGGACTTCCTCTTTCTAGGAAAGCTAAATTTAATCTTCCATCAGTCTAAACCACAAGACCAAAGAGGAACTGATACCTTATGATCCTTGAAAAAAAAAATTAAAAAATAAATTAAACAAGAAAAAAAACAAGCATTAACATTACAATATATATTCACAAGTGAAGACAGGTATGCCATCTATAAATTACTTTGATGCATTAAAAAAAAAAAAGTCACAGATCATTTTATTTGCCACAGAGACAATGAAGCCCTTACTTTCAGCAACATCCACGATATACAGGTGAATGGGGTACTCATTTCCAGAAGGAGCGTAACCATTGCCAGATAGTGGCCCTGGGAATCCCACACCACCGCCCCTGCAAATCCAGATAGGGCGAAGAAATGGTGTGTGGCCAGCGGGAGGTCAAATGACCGAAATACCACATTGGAAACATGAAGTGCTACATTCTCAAATACAAAAAAGCCTGTGGCTGTAAGGACGTGAAACCAGGACCAGTCCTCCTGGCCCCGCACTCTGTGTCTGCTTAACGCAGAGTCCTCAGTCAGGGCCCGAAGGCCAGCTACGGAGCTCTGGATCCCAAATGCTGCCCGGGTGGCTGCAAGGTTCCAGAAAACCTTCTCCTTGGCTGGTAGAGAGTTGTATGTGTGGAATAGTGCCAGAGACAAGAGGTGGGAGAAGAAGAAAATTGAAGAATACACGCCAAACCCTAAACCAATAAGCTGGAAACGGTAGTCCCACGAAAAATAGGCTGCGCTGGGCTGTGGTAGAAAGCTGGTCTGGTGCTCAGGAGCCATGCTGTTTGGGGGAGAAGATTGAATCCGCGGTGATGAGGTTCACCTGGACGTGGGAGCCTCAACTTGTACGTGCATGGTGCTTGGGCCACCTGTGGAAGAATGACAAGACGCTGAAATTATGAAAGGTACATACCGTACCTAAACACATCACAAGCTATAATCACACGGTGGGTTTATCAGGACTCCATTATGCGACTACTTCTGTTTATGAAAAGGTTAGCAAGTAGTTTTTCCACCAGCAAGACCTGGCTGATAGTATTTTCTAAAAGCTATGTATGATAAAGAGAAACAAACTCCCAAAACCTAAAAACGTTTAAGGCCAAGTCGTAAGAGGAACAAGATGAGTCGGAGAAAAGTTAGAACCGTGACAACATAAAACGAGTAAATAAAGGCAATAAGAATACTCAGCGATTTATACGCTTACTCACCGTAACCCTATACAAATAACACGCTTTTCCCGGTTAGCAGAGCGCGTATCGACCGAATTTCCACAAGCTACAACAAGCGTAAACAAAAAACCTCGCACCATTCGGTTCCAATTTAGTCACATGACAAACAGAAAGTCACGCCTTTTTTCTACATTCGGGCATCTCATTGGCCAGCACGGAACCAAGAAAGAATTTCATTGGTCATCTTCCTTAACAGATGCACACACCCGCTACACGGATATTAAACCGAACCCCAAGGAGGACTCATAAATTTAAACAAATCTTTGGATTTTATTATTTTTCTTTAATTTCTTATGCTTATGGATTGAATTTAATCCAAAGTCAGTTATACCAATGGGCCTATTATACACTGATGACACTTTTTCAATTGCTGATATGTTTGAAATTCGCAGCAACATGAATTTAATTGTTGTAGTATTTTTAATTGATTAATTCTTTAGAAGAAAGAGCACATACTATACCGTTGCTCTTAGTCCAAGACTGATAAGAAAGATAAAAAGGGTGGTAGGAGGGTGGCGGCATCCTTCCTCCACTATTATATTCAAAATGTCACATTTTGTATGTTTTTTTAATAGAAAAAGTGACATAATCTGTTCAAACTAGCATTTAAAAGGTTGAAATTCTGTAAATTCTTGATTATTTTGAACAGAGTTGAAGTGGGTCGACAGATTCATGCAGAAAAAAGAAGGGAAAATGTTGGTGTGTGATGACTTTATAAGTTTTTTTCTCATGCACATTTTTGACTTGACAGTCTCCAGAGGGAAGTAAATTAGAGGGATGCACAAAAGTTGAAATATTCGAATATATGAATGTGATTTTATCCTGGACACAGGAATATGTACTGACTGAAAGGAAAGCGTTGCCTTGAGCAAACTCTGCATTACTGTCTTTCTACACAAGGGGGCAGTGTTGATTGCAGGCGAGGAGCACTGGAGTGAACTTGAGGCTACATTTTGAAAATCAATTAGAAAATAACCCCGAAACACAAAGCAGATAAATCCAATATCTTAATCTTAGTTAATTAAAAATAACCAAATTGATGAATTTTATTATTTATTTCCTGAAAATAGTCATGAACTGAAAAAAGCACATTCAAACAATAATATATAGTGGAAAAAGCTTAGCTTCAACAACATTTCATGTAAACATGCTTCCTCTGGAGGAACTTCTTTCCTGTCATTCCTTTTAGTTTTAGTGGACACAATGCGCTCCCTAAACCTGGCAAACTATCTTATTTTTGCTTGCCTAACATGCTGCACTTCAAAAAAATCTCCAGGCGGTAGCAAATTTAGGAAAGCAAAGACTCTTCTAATTTCAAGCAAATGGCAGCTTTATTAATTTTAATCAGTCCCTGGAATTTCACAGACTCACGAAACTCTCAGCAAGTGCTGTTTAGACAAAATTTTTCCACATCCTTCAGATATTTGGAACGTTACAGCTTGATGTTTGAAAGTGTGGTCCTCATTTGCTGCAGCAGTTATTCAACACTATTGCACTCTACAAGAGTGTAATAATTGACAGTGGAGCTACTTTAATCGGCCATATAATAATGTGTGTAATAGACACTGTCCTGTTCTTAGTCAAATAATATAAACAGCTTCTCAGATTGTATGTGTTTTTTAACTTGCTGCAACTGCACATTTTTGTAATACAAGGTCAATCTACCTCTGAGGTGTCTTCACAACTTGGGGCACATTTATGGCCACACAAGCTCAAGTATCCTATCTTGGGATCCATAAGTATTTACACTTTTATGTTTTTTGTTTGTTTTTTTTTAAATCTCCAATATTGTTGCCATTCATGTTCTGTTGTGGCGTCGGGATGACGTTTGACAACTCAACAGCTATTTATAACGTAGCCATTTTGATCAGTTTAAAATAACAATTACTCTGAGCCCTGATGAAAAACTAAATAAAAACAACCATTGATTCATTACTGTCCATCATATCATTCTATGTTTGATGTAAAAACCAAATCGCTGTTGACCTTCCTTGTACACTTAACCATGAAAAGTTAAATTAAGACCATTTTCACTGAGAGATGATACAGGGGGGCAACATTTCATCTTTATTATGTGTGGTTTGGTTCGGAGGCTTCACACAGATATAAGATGCAGGAGATGCTAGGAAGATTTTCATAAATGGATTGAGTCTTCCTCCTCTGAGCAAATTTAATTCCATCAGCAATAGTCTAAACAAACAAATAAAAAAGAATCTATTGGTTTTTTTTTCTTACTTACTCTGGTGGATTCAATTTAGTTTATGGCTGATGGTCCAAATGGCATATTATATCAGTTTATAACACCTGACAAACATCAATATTTTTGCTCCCTCAAAAAGAGAAGCTGGGAGTTCTTGATGAGCAGTTGAAATAAACAGGCATCACACAGATGAACTTGTCCAAACTTTTTCTCCAAAAATTTAATTGCAGAATTATTTACACTGGATGACCTAAGGAATGATCAAACTATTCAAAGTGGCAAAATCTTCAAGTAGCTCCGCTCGGGCAGAATGGGGTGAAATGCATATGTTCAACTCAACTCATACAAAAATAGCTCAACAATGGGATATCCTGCACTGAAATCACACACACACACACTGATAATGCATAACTTTACTTAAATCAATGCAAAACCCTCAACGAAAAAACAAATAAATAAGCCTACATTCAGAATCAATGTTTCGCATGCCATCATATCAGCTTCTAAATGAACCGTAAAGTAAAAATGACAACAGTACAGGAGCAAGAGCAGAAAATAGTAATGTTTCATTGACGCATATATTATATATTTATATATCTATATATATATATCTATGTATATATATATTTTTCTTTACAAATAATTAATATTTGGCATTATATTCATCCTCACTATAGATATAATATACAGGAGATGAAAATAGTTTTAGCTAAACAATTAACTTTTTCATTTTATCTAGTAATTAATTGAGTTGTCTTACATTCCAAGTTCAATGAACTGTTGTATCAGTCTCGGCGATGATCGTTTCGGGGTATGGTTAGGGGGAAAAAAAAGTTCCCTTAAAATATTACACACAATAGTTTCCAGAGTCAAAACATAGACAGTCAATTCAGAGGTGAAGCTGCAGAATGCCAAAGTAAAGCTCAAATGTTAGAGACATGAAATAGTTTGGTTAAGGAATAACTGAGGCTGGTGTTACTGTTTGGGGTTTTACAGAATGCTGAATATGTCAAAGTGATGTCACTTATGAATTGCTGCTATTGTAATATTCAGAGCGACATTGTAACAATTTTGTTTCACTCCTTTCTTATTCTTTTCTCCTTTTCTTAAGGTAAAAAAAGGACCTCCAGTGCACATATTATGACTCAGGTTTTTCAGATGACTCAAGTTTACTCTGGGCTAAAGAGACCCAGAAGATGTTTTATCAATGGAACAGGATTTTCACTTAGAGACAAACATGAGCTTCTCATTACAGTAGATTCTGATCATGGTTTAAAAATGGTTTTTCAAATTTACTTCACCTAACTTTTGCTGAAAGTCTCCATTTTTGCACAAGGATTTGTGAGGTCTGGCACTGATCTCATTCTGCTATTTGAAGTGCTTAATTCATGTTCTGACGAAATAAATGGTCTCATTGCAATTAGTGCTTCTTGGAGGAGCAGGCGTTATGCTTTTGAACTGATTCCAGTTGGTGGATATGCAACATTTCGTTACAGCCCTGCTCAGCTTGCATAATGGAGAAACTTCACTGCTGTTTCGGCCACAGATTTAAGTGAAACTTGCCCAGCAGAGACTGACAGAGGCAAAAACCAATGGCGCTGATGTTCAAGTTCTCCAACACAGGCCGTTTTTCAGCAACACGTTTATCAACACAAGCTCTGATGGACCCCGAAGGATGTTGTTGTCGCCAGGGATCTGAATTCTTACATAAGCTGCTTTGCTTAGTCAAAGGCAGGCTGAAAACTATCCAGCACGGCGCCTGGCGGTCCTCTCTGAATAGCCTTCCAGCTACAAACAGCATACAGCACCAGCAGTTCGGGGCTCAATGCGGGGCCTCTCGTCTCCTCTAAGCCAGCATATGTCACACTGAGCCTGTCTCCCTCCTGCCTGCCTGCCACTCTGGCAACAGCAGGGAAACGTCTCTGCTCTCTGCCAACAGCCTGGCATCACACACAGACACACTTTCCAAAAACCCACTGCCATGCTGTTTCAGGTCTCTGCCACTACAATGAAGAAGAAGAAGTAAATTAAAAAAAAAAAAGCAGAATTATACATATTTATGGAGTCTATGGAGCAAGATTATGAATATTGGTGATTTGTTGGACCTAAAATACTTCTTAGTAGTATAGTTTATTGTCTAAGGTGTCCTGTGTCAGGTCATAGGTGGATGGTAATGGGAATAAACCAAAACAAAGTGACCCCGAATTCACAGTCTCTTATGTGAGTTTATGCCAGCAATGCACTACAAGAAAAAAAAAAAAAAAAAAAAAATTCACACACACACACATCAAAAAATACACATGCAGGCACAATATTCACATCCAGAAAAAGAAAAATATGATTTTATATGATTAATCTCTCTACTCTTTTTCTTCATGGAGCCAGGCACTCTGGCGTAAATACTTAACCAAAATCATAAAAGTCATAAAAATAGATTTTGAAGTAATGTATCGACCAGCTGACAGCGCTTTTAGTGGAAGTTGATTTATATCGAATACTGGAAAAGCAGCACCATTTTAGTAGGTTGATTACCCCGTGGTTTGAGTGATTTGACAGCATTACAGAAAGGACCTCTGCTGAAGTCTCAATGAAATTCCTTGGGATATGAGTTGCTGCAAGGGCGGTAATTTCTGAAACTGAGTGAGAGCACAAGGAGCTGCTACAACACAAGGGTGTGTTCATTTTATAGATACAGAGTGCTGAAAGCATAATGTTCTCAAAGCAAATATTGGGACATGTTTGGACGTTTCCAAACCGTGGCAACAAACTGTGAAGTCACAGTTCACAAAGCGTTCATGGACTATCTTTGGGGGACTAGGATGTGCTAAAGTCGTGGTTAGATGTGCCATGAATGAATGAAAATATTCCTGTGCATGCATTTAACTAAGATGACCACTGGCAAACTCTAGAAGCAGATATCCTACACTGGCACACCTTTTATTGGACAAAATGTTGTTCTAGGGTCAGAGAGGCCCCACGCAGATGAGCTGGATGCAGTTGTTTCTTTCTGACTCCTTGTCTTCTTTTTTTGTCCAGGAATTTTACCTCTGTTTACTCTGACAAAAGTAAGTGTGATTGCAATCCAATTGAAATACCTTATCCTCATGAAAAACAGCTCAGTATACAGCCTTGGCCAGTGGAAATTATTACTCACAGTTCCCTGATGTCAGAGAATCCCTAAAACAAATAGTCATCCTTTTGTAAACATCTCATAAAATGCTCCCCTGTGCAAATAACACATACAGCAAAAGGGACAGAACAACCAAGGCAGGGTGAAATGAAATGTAAACAAAAAAGGTTTATCTCTGTATCCATCCTCTCCATGATGTTGTCATACAGTGATGATGACAACCTGTGTGAGCCTGTGAGTTACAGATAAGAGCAGTCATACTTTGCAGCTGTGCAGAGATTCATGGTCATGAAGTTCTTGCTCCATATGAGTCAGACTACACAGATTTTACACCTATAAGACATTTACACCCTTATACAAGGCAAGAGAGGGTTGAAGATTATTTGTTTAATGAGGAATGAGGGTAGTGGGTTTTCCATTCTCATTTTGGAGACCAGTGAAGGGGCCCAGTAGCTTCACTTCTGTCTTATATTACAAAGTCATTCATAATAGACTCATGTTCTTACTTTAGTTAAAAAAAAGGAGAATTCTTATCTTGAAACCCACGTTTTAACTGAGGTCAAGCTGGAAAGGGTGAAAATATATAATATATATTTTAAAATATATAATATATTAAACTGCATAAATTATAATCTAGGCCAAATCAAGACCTACAGGCTATAGGGCATCCTTGGCACAAGTCTGTGGAACTCTGCTGTAGAGCTCCTTACAAAGTTAGTCCTTCAGTTGGTATGGGTTGTTTAAGATGGCTCAAAAACTTCGACAGGTGTTCAGATGGACTGATGTCTCATGACTGTGGAGGTTATTCATTTTTATTCTCATCAAACCATTCCGTGACCCTTTCTGCTCTATAAATGCCACCTTCCTGGAAGGAACCACTTGCATCACAGAAGAAACGTTCAGGCACAGGATAAAGGTGATCCTTCACAGCTTCTTAGTATTGATTTGCAGAAACTCTTATCTCTAAATGGATAAGGGGAGTGAGAGTCTAGCAGCACCGAGGCACTCAAACCCTCGCTGTAGAGGTGAGGAAAGATATATCCTTAAAATGGTCATATTATACTTTTCTGTGTTTTCTTGTCCATAGTGTAACAATTGTGAATTATAATCTTTAATATGATTGTTGGCTCAAAAATATAACGCAATTATACGTTGTGGTATTCCTTTACAAAACATTCTTAGTTTTCAGGTCGTTGAAAACATTTGGCACTGGAGAGTTTTTTCTAACTTTGGCTCTCAGTGACTTCATTGAGAGTGGAAATTCCTTATATGGTCATACTCTTCAGCGCACATCTAAAAAAAAGAAGAGCTTCAGGTGTCATTTTAAAAGTGGAAGTTTACAATTGCATCACAAGGATAGAATTTCCCCCCATCATTCCCAGTGGATCTCTTAGTAGCCCTTAATATGTATTTAGTTTTGTTTCAAAGAAACCTATATACTACTGTATACTAACTATATACTATATTGTATATACTACGTAATCTAAAGAAGTTGGGCAACTGCATCATTCTTGGTTGCAGACTGAAGAAGATGTAATCTGCTATGTCAAACAAAAACAGGGAGTATTATTTACCAGCAAGAACTGTGCACCTGTAATTTTTGTTGCCACAGTTTGTTGTGCTGTCCACTTTCATAGTCTGAATCGCTTGAACATTAATGCAGCAATCTGAGATTTCTGAGGTCATTTACAGAGAATGTTGAAAAGGTAGCACTCATAACTGGTGAAACGCTGAAAATCTGAGTCGGACCAGCAGCAGGAGTTACACATACTAAAGAGATCTGAGGTCTGCCCATCGGCAAGTCTCCAGGAATCTGACCAATCAGAAAACACTTAAGCAAACTTGTTTTCAAAAAACACCTGTCTTGTGATTATCAGTCCGTCTCAGTCTCAGTCCGAAATAATTACAGGATTTTGGCATTATACTGGGTGCAAAGCTACTCTAGATCTAAAGATGTCAAAAATTGAAATTAGATGGCTTAAATTAGCATAATATGGCCACTTTAACTGGTCACCTATCTGTATATAGTTATATTATACACCACTTGTGGCTCTGCATTGCTACAGACAGATAATACCCCTTTCACCTCTTGAATTTCCTTTGAGTAAGGTACTTGGAAAGTTTGAGTTGTCTGGTAGTTGCTACTTGGATCCCTCTGGAAAGCCTTTGCCCCAGTTTTAGTTCATTATTTTTCACCCTCTCCTAGAGGGACTCACTTATGATAGCTTAGGGAGACTTTCACCAGCACAGAACTTTTCAAGACATTTTAAAAATCATGAAGCATTTTATAGATTAAAGAAACTAGTATGCAGATATTTTGTTTATGTTTTGCTGCTTATTTCTATCATTTCTCATTAACTGTGGCTGAGGGCGCAACTTGAAAGGGACTTAAGAAAGATGAAAAAGCAGCAGTGCAATTTTGTTTGCGTGATCACATCATTGCTTGTATGCAACAATTTCAGATTTGTCAAAAGCAAAAAAGAGAGCAGACAAGCAGCTGGCATGAAGAAATAATAAAAAAAAGAGCATGAGCTTCCCACTCACAATTCAAAAATACAACAGTACTATTGTGAACTTGGGTATGTACATTTCCCTTGGAAATAGAGAGAATTGTAATAAGTGCATAAGTGCATTTGTCTACACATTTTAACCTACAGGGTTACATAAACCTTCATCTTTTTTTTTTTTTTTGTCTACTGCATTGACATAATGGAAATGTTGGCACAAGACTTGCATGTTTTCAGCTTCAAGTAAACATTTGAAAGTTGGCAACTGGTACATGAGATATATAGGAAAGCTGTGTGGAAGGTGCATGTTGATGTGCTGACAGATGTTGTTCCTCCACCAATCCTGACCATGAAGAATGGTTGACTACAACCAGATTGGGTAGAAAGCTGCATTTTTCAACACTGACCAGTCCAGAGCTTATTAGTGGCTGCCTGAATAAACTTGAATGGGTGACCGGTGCCACGTGCATGTAGTTGAGGTATTTCAAGCATTGGCACTTTGCAGAGTTTAGAACTTACAACAAATTAGTGATATTTAGCTCGTGGTTAACCCTCTGAAAGAGAGCAGGAAAAAAAACAGATCTTAAAAGATTGAAAAATATTCAAGGGTTTGATTAGTTTTGAACATCTTGAAATAAACATATTTACTAATTTTTTAGCACGAAGGCCTGGTTGCTGGTAGGTTCTCAAAGCTGCACTTTTTAAATGGCACTTTGCAAATGCTGAAAAACTACAGATGTACCCATCCAGAACATGAAAGAGCTTGTAAGCTGGGTATCGTGATCACCAGCGAACCAAGACAAAAATCCAAACAACCCATGCCAGACATATGTTTTTGGCGATGTGAGAAGAGCCTTTGGCACATCCTACAGTCCAGTGGTGTTGGCAATGGGCACTGAGGATGGCTATCAGACAACAAATGGATAAAGGAGGAGAGTAGCAATCTAGAAAAAAGGCTAGTTGTAAAGTTGTTAGGACGCGGGAGCAGGGAGACATGTTGGCCCCTGACCCTACATTTTCTCAAAGTCTAGTCTGAGCCTCTGGGATATAGATCTCGATGCTGTCCGCTCGCTCTGAGGCAGAGTTCTGCCGGAATGAGGCTGCCCGCTTGGCTGCCATGAGCCGTCGACGGGCCTCCTGCCGATGCCTGTCTGGAAGGTCCAGGGATTTCTCTCTTGTCACTGCACTCCTCTGTCGAACTGTCTTCTTTGGTACGAGAGCTGGTGGCTGTTGGACAGACAGACAGACAATAATTAACACATGACTGGATAATTCTTTCTACCGCACACCCCCTCACCCTATCCCATTTCTTACATACTGATGGTTAAAGTGCCACAGAATAAGACCTTTTTCCGCTGTTTTAAGTTTTTCTGATGCTAAAGCATGAATAAATACATAAAACATGCAGGGACATCTGGAGGCTGTCTGACTCCTCACCTTCTTCTCTGGGCTGTCGATGAGCCTCCAGTTGTTGTTCTTGATCTGCTGCAGCTGGTCGAACTTCATGCTGACATCATCAATGGAGAGCTGCAGCAGGTCCCAGAACCCCGCCAGGTCCTGAGAGGTGGGTCGTGGCATGGCACTGGGGTCCTACGGGATGCACAGGACAAAAAGGAAGAGGAGATGGCTGCTCAGTCACAAGCTACAGTCTGTCTGGCAACAGTGATTACTGCACTTCAGTTTCGATCCACCAGATGTCCTTATCAGACTAATCAAAACAAGCACAGACACCAGTTTGGGAACTTCTGGATAAAAAATTGTGATGGAGACCAATTATTATTTTCGTGAATGAGGTCTGATATGATAAAGTGGCTTTGACAGTTCAGTCCTATTCATCCTTTGATTTGTGAGATGAAAAGAAGATCAGATTGAAAAGCGCTCCATTGTCCCTAAAACCGGCTTCTTGAATGTTTTAATGAGTCATAAGTTCCTTTTTAATGTTTAAAATGCTCTTTTTGCTCCACTTTTCTGCCCATTAAAACCGTTCTAACAGAAATGTTAATGTGTCATGATAATGTACAAACAAAAACAGTTCATCAGTAGACCAGACTTTTGGACTTGAAGGGATATGATTCAGCTCATTGTATTCCCCTTGTGCTGCCTGTTAATTTGTTTTTGGAACAAGAAAAACTTTATCCAAGTGTCCTTATAATAATGTTGTTTCTTCTGTAGACCACACCTCACTCATAACTGACACAGCAGCAGAATGCAGATAGTAACCCCCCCCCCACACACACACACACACACACATCCTCATACCTCATACTACACTTGCATACACATACACAAACATGATATCAAGTAGATTAGTTTTTTACACATAAGCAGAACTGCTCAGAACATCGGGCGAGCTTGTACTGATAGAATCTTTGCTGCATGAGCTAATCAAAGGAGAAGTGCTATGTAAATAAACTATCTACACTGTTACTGCCTCCCTAAGAAGGAAAAGTTGAAGAAGCCTCCAGCAAAGCAAATGCATCTAATTAACTGATCAGAAGCAAGTGTGAGAAGTTTTAATAGTTTGCTGGCTGCTTTCGAGAGCATGCAGGTGTGTGAATAGAATATGAAGTTTCAGATAAATTAGCAATGATTTTAGAGAAACAATTGTTGTTACCAATCAATCAATCTGGGAAGGGTTAGAAGGTCATTTCAAAATAATGAGAAAATATTATTCAGAAGAGAAAAATATTGTCAGTCTTCCCAGAAGTGAATATCTCAAGCTCAGATTATGCAATGGTTAAGGAAATAAACCCCTCGGCCCCCCAAACAAAACACAACAAAGAGAAAAAAAACAAGCAACATCTCAGAAGAATCTCTACAAGAGTCAGTCAGCATGTTAAGCATGTTAAATATTTAAAGTAATGACAGGACAATTAGAAGAAGTCTTGTGGTATGACTCATATGTCAAAGTAGAAACCAACGTGGAGGAGCTTTGGGAAAAGTTGTCCTTCAACAGGACGATGATGCCATTCACACCAGCAAATGTGCACTAGAATAGTTCAAATCCAGGCTTCAGGTTGGCTCGAATCAAATGAGATGTTAGAAGAGCAGTGCGAAAAGAAAGTCCCAAGGCTAAATAAACTGAAGTAATGTTGGAAAGAAGTGTGTGTGAGAAAAAAATCCTTCTTGATCATTTTCCAGAAGAAACTTTCATTATATCGAAAAGCTGTTGCATCACGTTTCTGTAATTTGGCCAAGTGATCATGTGTTGCTGTTCAGCTGAAGCTTTATTTATAAACCTTAGAATATATCTTTAAAGACGTTAAAGCTCAGAACTGAATAATACTGGAAGTATACACTACCTCTTTGCAGGTAAAGAAGAAATGCAAGAACCTCTTTAGGAACAAGTATGTAGCATAATATAGCACTAAGGAAGCTCATGCCATTTAAGCTTTATGCTTAAACAAAAGACACGAATACAGAGAAAAAGGGTCCAAATGTTACACTGCAAAAACTGTCCAACAATAAACCTGACATCCCTAAATCTAGTCAAAACTATCTTATTTTAAGCAAAGTATCTCTGCCAGCGGGTGAAGAAAAATGTTCTTGACTAGAATTCCTAAAAGTACCAAAGTAGTCTTCTGAAATAGTGCTTTTAGTTTTTGCAGCGTAAGAAAACACTATTATGGAGTAAACATTTGCTTTTCTGAATCACATTTCAATCAAAGATTTTAAAGTCATGCAGTTTATGGGAATGGTCGATTATACAGATAAAACACTGCATCTTGAACATTATCTAAACATTATATTAAAACTGTTTAATCTGTCATTTCCTTTGAATCTCTGCGTGAAGCTTAAGCATGATAAAATGCTGCATATTCGTGGAAACAATCAGCAAGTAGAGTATTTATTTATTTCCTTATTTATTAAAACTCAAGAGTACAAATTGAATTAGTTGGGCTGATTTCTTGCTCTCATAATTTTATCGTATAACTCGATGGCAGCAACGCTACAGCGTGTTGTTGGCAGTCCTCCCCCTTGCCTCTTTTCAGATATTTTACACCAATTCCTTAATCCAAATGAATCAGAATCGAGATTTTTGAACAGATTTCCACACAGATCCCAAACGGCTTTAGCCGCATCCTGTTCCAGATGTGTTTTGAGCATCTATGATGAGATACATCAGTTCGATAAACCCAGAGATACGCAAGCTCCAAGCCTTTTGACATTTAGATGATGCGGCTGCTGAAGGTTGCAGCCGTCTGATGGTCCAATAGATTTACGCTTAGATAGAAGGGTGTGACATTTTCTGTGCTAA
>JAOWBL010000015.1:11137778-11160856 GCA_028564865.1 Zenarchopterus dispar
TAAAACTCAAGAGTACAAATTGAATTAGTTGGGCTGATTTCTTGCTCTCATAATTTTATCGTATAACTCGATGGCAGTGACGCTACAGCGTGTTGTTGGCAGTCCTCCCCCTTGCCTCTTTTCCGATATTTTACACCAATTCCTTAATCCAAATGAATCAGAATCGAGATTTTTGAACAGATTTCCATACAGATCCCAAACGGCTTTAGCCGCATCCTGTTCCAGATGTGTTTTGAGCATCTATGATGAGATACATCAGTTTGATAAACCCAGAGATACGCAAGCTCCAAGCCTTTTGACATTTAGATGATGCGGCCGCTGAAGGTTGCAGCCGTCTGATGGTCCAATAGATTTACGCTTAGATAGAAGGGTGTGACATTTTCTGTGCTATAGTCACAGGTGATTTATTGCATTATGTTCATGTATTCCAATTCATTTTGGATACAAGTGTTCTTTACAGATCACAATCTGGCACTCATCTTCCTACATCATAATATTAGTAAGAAAACATACATCAAGGAGATGGAAGACGACTGGAAACTGGAATTTAATTTTAAATATTCTTGAACCCATAAAATGAAATGCTCTGCAATCACAGGAAACAAAACTGAACATGTGAATTAAAAGCAATAAGCCATAGTTTTTCCGCTGATAATTATAAAGTATTATGGGATCAGTATAATTCTCTTTTGTGCAGCAAAGAAAATTTCTGAAAATTAGTCTAGATTTTAAATGTCATCTAGCGTAAGCCTGAAGAGAACACACTCCTGTTATCTGTAATTACCAAGTGACTGCCTCTGCACTTCGTCAGCTTTATTCTGACCCTCGAACATAATGTTCTGACCAAAAAAAAAAAAAATCTTAAGATTTCAAATATCTAGAGCGGGCAGATTTAGCATAAGTGAAGAGTCCTAAGCTCTGATGGTGTCAGAACACGCTTTTAATCCTGACTGTCCCTGAGAGACACTGCGCGCTTGATGCCAGTCTTTAAGGCATTTTAAGTGGGACTTTCTGAAAGTTAAAAGTTGAAGAGAAGCGAGCTGATGAAACAAGATTAGAAGTCCTTTTTTCAACGCATCTAATTTGCAAAGCTTTCACAAACACAGCCAAAGTGCGAGGAGAATTTTGTCCCACCAAGGCTTATTGCTGACAGGGTTGCAATGTTGTGTTATGAAAAAGCTGACGCCTTAATTTACATAACACAGTCTCTTTAAGCTGGAAAATTACTTGACTTGCTGTGTAAGAATGGTTCAGAGTGTCTACTCCCTACAGTCCCCACGCCACCTGAATGAGCAGATTCTGCTGCATGTTGCAAAAACAGCGACACTATCGGCCATAACTTCACACCAGAGTCATTTAAAAAGATTAGCTACTCGCTTCAGATTAATAAAACTTCTTGTGAGCAGTCCAAGGAATATAAAAAACAAGCAACCCTGAGACGGTGCACTGTACAAGGAATTTAACTTTCTTCCACTGCAATTATCTTGATCTATTTTTTTTGGAAGTTTACTGAGTTAAAAATATTGTTCCAATATGTGCATTGCTCCAGGCTTGAAAGGTAAAAGTGTGCATGTGTCACATTGAAGCAAAATGCGTCTGCAAAGCCACATCTCTGAACACACACTCACAATCATTGCCATTGCCATCATGTCAGAATATTCATATTTATGAGCTGGATAGAGCAGCTATTGATTGTCAGTACTTCAGATTTCCACATCCATCGCCACATTCGGGGAGTTCTGATTCAGTTAGTTAAAGGCCGCTAAAGCATTAAATGTGTTTTGAAGGCTGAACAAAAGCTGCGAGAGACCATTACTGTGTCAAATGATAGAATATTATTTTATTGGGCAGTTAATGCTTCATACTGATACCTTTTTTTAACCTTTGAAACAAAGCTGTGCTGAGATTTATACATTTTGGAAAAAAAAATTGCAGTCACATTATTACAAATTAGAAGTGACTATAAAGGTTTTATATGTCAAAAGGCGGCATGAAGCATGTCATGAGCGTATTAAAAACAAAACAAAACAAAAAAAATGCTGAGAAATTAAATTCATATTTCCAAATGAATGATGTGTTAATTTGGATAAAGAACAAAGCATCGCCTTGACACATTTATTTCTCCTAAATGTCCCTTCATGAGTTTTCTTGAGGTTTACATCTCAGTAGTCATGGATAATCATGTGGAAAGTATGAAGAGCTCAGAACAAAGACTCTGTGTCCCTGATACATAATCACGTCTTACCAGATTTTGCTGACACAGCCAGTAGAACTGCTGGAATTTCTGAGACATGAGCAGCTGAGCGCTCCCCACCGCACTTCGGATTTTACCTAAAACTGAAACAGACACAGCTTATTTGTACAACAGACAAACTAATATATATATATATACATTTATTTTTAAGACATTATAACCTTAAATTGAACTTCAAGTTTTGAGCAAAACACTCACTGTCCTCTGACAGATCGTTCTCCTCAGCTTCTGCCTCCATCTCTTTACACCAGCCCTCCATCCTCTTGGTCTCGGTGTGGAGCAGTTGCATGAACCAGCTCCCATCCCTCCGGAGGGAAGGGGACACCCTCCCGGTCTCACCTGGTGAGGTCGAACTCTCCCGAGGGGGCGGGGGTTCTAGCTGCCAGGTGGTTTCGCTGGTCGTCTCTCGAGGACTCGGGGGCTCAGCGGGAGTGCGGTAATCCTCGCGGTAGCTAAACAGGCCCTGCGTGCGAACGGTACGCACCGCACCATATTGGGTAGGTGTGCTGGGCTCCGAGTGACGCTGGAAGCCCCCCCCAAACTGCAGGCCCTTGTCCTCCATAGTGGGAAAGCCCTCCAGCTCCAAGTCGGCCTGCACAGCTGCGGTCACACTGTTGGACCGTTTGAACCTTCCCTTTCTGAGCAGCACAGGGTTGAAAAGGCGTGGATGAACGTAAGCGAAATGAAGAGCGAAAAGCAGTAACAATAGGGCCATCATTGGTAACCATGAGAGCAAACATCAAAGGCAGAATTTTGAAAATGAGGTTAAAACCGAGGAGCCATTGGCTCACCCTTTCTTGTCGTCTTCTACCTGGATCCCGACAGAGTGGTACTCCCGCGAGCCTTTGCTTTCAGACTCGGAGTCTGTGGCTGCTTCCACCTAAAGTAAACAGAGATAATACAAAGCAACAAGAGTTCTCATTATGCATGCAGCTATCCTGTACTTCTGCGTTTACTGGGTTGGAACGAGGCAGAGCGATTTAACTTCACACTGCTCGGCAGACAGAAAACATTGGGAGATTTATGCGGGCTGGGAAGACTGAAAAAGTTAGCTGCAGTGGAACTTAAGTTTTCATCGAAGTCAAGCAAGGTAAGTAACATTCCACACAATACTTATATGTTCTTATACGAGGTTGGCAAAAATGACCCAAACCATTTTCAGAGTCCTTGTGATGGAAATAAGTAAACTACCTAGAGAAAATGACCGAATGCTCAACTTTTTTGCCAGTAATATAAACACCTCAACATTCATTGTTTCTATTATTCATGAACACCAAAGACATGAAAATGTAGAATTTATACATAATTTCACTTTGGTAACACCTGAACACTTGTCAAGTTCATCCTTTGGAGCTTTTGCAACAAATTTTACACATTAGGATGAATACTTGTCGGCTGCTTTTCTTCACCTCACGGATCTCCTGCACATGTTTGGGCTTCTTGCACACTGGGGAAGAAAGCTTACGCATCTGAGCTGCATCAGCTGGGGATCAGACCACTAAGGCAATAAATCACAATTAATGTGACAATACTTTTGTTGTGTTTGCAGCCTGTTGCACAGCACCCAGATTGTTTTAAAAAGATCAAACTATGCACGTTTAAAATACTTCTTCATAATCCAAGTAACTAATTAACTCCACTAGGAAGACATTTAGTATTCGTATAGATTTTGAAATACCAAAGTATTGGCAGTTTTGAAACCACACACATGACAGAAAAGTGTATTATTAGTGAATATAATGGGAATGGAAGGAAGAGAGATTGAAGATGATCCTTGATGCTCCTTGCACAGCAGTAATGCTGATCCAGGAGCACATACAGGCTCAGAGACTTTTTATCGCTGCCCACACTACTCCCCGGAGGCACATGTTTTAATGGATGTGAGAAAAACTTGTCAGTATTCTCCCTTTTGTTATGCTCCTCCCTCCTTTCCCTCTCGTTCCACCATTTGCTCATCTCTGTTTAATTTCTGTCTTTTACATCTCTCTTTGTCAAGCGTTCACATTCATTTCCTGACGGCTTATTGTCACAGTCTTCTTCTTTCTAAGCTGACTGAAGCCTCTCTGTTTTTTTAAATGCCATTTCAGTCATTTCTGCCGTGATTTCCTTTAAAAATGTTATTTTCATTTTTACTGTGACAGCTCCAGCCTACAAATAAAAAGTAATAATGTGCTTTTTGTTACCTGTTGCTCACATGAACTTTTCCTACTTCCATATCTGTTGACCATATGCTTAGAAATCTTACTGCAGCATGGTTATGTCAGTTTTAGCTGGCATCTAGATTATTACATATTGATGAAATGGATATCAGTTTACATTCTCCAGGTGATGGAACAGTTGAAAATGTGTCTTTTATGTCTATGAAAATATGTCTTCCATCGCAGTATGACTGCACAGGGTAGGGTACTGGTTTACAACAGGGTGTGCTTCTATTAGTGGCAGTATTACAGTTTTAAATAAACCTTTCTAGAGAGCTAGTTTGTATTTTATCAGGCCATCTGGGAGAAGCTGCAAGCGAGGAGGAAATGAGTGTGTCGCGGCTGGCTGAAGTGACCTCCGTCACTGAGTGTTAGACACTGAGAAAAGTCCAGCTCATGAAAAGAGAATGATGGTCGAATGAGGCTTTGAGATTACCGAAGATGCTTTGGTATATATACACAGAATAGCTTAGATGCACGCATCGGTAACCACAGCGACAGCACGGGTGCGGAAACCGAGAGAATCAGCAAAATAGATGAAGAAAACCAAGGGGCCTTATACCGACGTGCACAAACACCACCCGCTGGCGTCTTCCAGCCAATGTCTGCGTTTAAGGTTAATATCCATGATTGTCCTTTTTTTCTTACGCAACATCATAATAGTGCCAGTTTGTTAGGAACGAATCAGCTCTATTGTATTTTTCAGTTTGAAGGGCAGCAAAAGTGCAGAAAAAGAGGCTTTAAAGTGCTCCCTATGGAAGGAACTACAGAAAGTTAAAAACAACACAAGGTTGAATAAGTCAATACAGAGTGAGGCCAATTCAGGTTAATTACGCCACTTGTGGTAGGTGAAGCAATAATATGATGAGGAGGTTGACGGCTGCTGTCGGTGATTAATCAATATTTTACAAGTTCAAAAAGGTGCTTCGTTTAGCAGAATACACCACATTTTCACATGCCGATGTTTTCTGTCCATAATTCCTATTGATATTTGGATCGTGAACTCTCCTGTTCAGTGTGAATGGTTTGAAACTTGACTGTTTCAATGGGAAAACCTAATTTTTAGTATTGATTATATTGTTTTGTGGAATACGTGCATGGAGCACCTCTACAAAGACAAAGACAAGACTCACAAAACTGGAAAGAAATACACGAAGATGACGGCTTGCACCCTAAGTAGTAAGATTTGTGTTTATAACTGAGCTATTGAGTGTGTAAATAAGATATTTGTGTAAAACACGTCTGATTATACAAATGATCTCTTCAAAATATGTCCCGTGTTATTAACATTTGGCGTGAATAAAAAGCCTTGTGGCTTGATGTGGCCAAAAAAGAATAATAATAATAAAAAAAAAACTAAAAAAAAACTAGGGGTCTTGGTGTTCATATGTGCAGCAAAACTACCGTAATTAAGAAAACAACAAAACAAAACTGAAGCTATGTGTTTGTGAGTTAGGTTGTTGGTGTCCTGCTATTCCCCCAAATGGCTAATGTAGTGTTTTAATATTTTAATATTTCCTGAATTAGCAACTCAACATTTTTGGCTGTTGCATTTTATTGGATGTTGTGTGAATCCAGCAATTATTTAACTTGAGGGAGGAATTACCAATTCTCTGTGATCATTATCACAACGACCAGGATTTATTTTGCAGGAATCCGTTTGAGAAATTAAGAAATTATGACCCCAGTTAAATTAGTGATGACTATTTTCTTATTATACAGCTGAAAGTCTAAATGCTCTTTTAGACCCACCATGCTGCTGGGGATAAAGTTCGATTTTAAGGTCGTAAATGAATGGATTCCACTTTAAAGCATAAAAATTACCTGAGCAAAACTCTGGAGTCATTCATATTCATACAGATAAAAAAAAACAAAAAAAAACGAAAATGGTGGTGCAGTGAAATGAGCATGTATAGTACATCTACAGGGGACAGCTTTATTTGAAAAAAAAAAAAACAACTTAAGAACATTTGATTCAAAAACCAGCACAGTAATCTAAAGTGCCCTTGTGGATTTTACACATATGACTGCAGCCAATTTCAAAGCCAGTGCAATTTTCAGCTGCTGCCTGTCACTCACAGAAACACAAACACACACATTTTCTTCAGGTTACCTAAATTCACTCACATCTATTAAAGCAGACTGGGAACAGCAGTGGCCTTTCCTACACTGTGGATATGCCAGTCAGTGTGCGTTTAAAGAAACGAATGAGTAAAAAAAGGAAAACCTGCATTTCCTGATGGTCCGTCAGCAGTCAGTGAGGTTTGGACGTTGCAACTTTGTTTAAAAAAATTAGCACTCATTAGCGTGGTTATGCCATCTAAACATTCCCACATGACTGACTCTAACCCCAACTAACAGGAGGCAGAAAGTGTGATGACTGTCAGTGTGTGTGTGTGCGAGGGAGATATCGAGCTTCTTAGAGAGAAAGCAGAGCACCACTGGGAGAAGGACAGGATGAGAGTGTGAGTGAATATGTCTTATGTTTTAAGTAGATAATTGAGTAAACCAGTCAGGGGGAAAATGTTGGCGACAGAATAAGCAAATTAATAAATACACAGGCGAGGTTATGCATGTGAGCGAGTGAAGCAGTACACTTATATGAGCCAGGAAATTAATACAGCCAGGTGGCTGTGAAGCCTTCATTTACATTCAACTGATTTCTTTTCTAAAAACAACTATGTAGTGAGAACTTTACACGCATCAGTAATAACTGCAGATGGTAAAAATAGGTGTAAATATATTACTGACACGTGCTTTGATTTGAGAAACCAGATTATTTCTGCTCTACTGTTAAAGTGAGAGTTCCTTCAAGCCTGATTTAAACTCAAATTTTTATCCCACATGGAATTTTTCTTCGGTTATTACTGCCAAAGAAGAACTAAAGAAGCACACTTAGATGACAATACTTAAATTTACTTTTGAGAGCAATACTAATATGCGTAGTAGCTACACAGAAGCATAAATGAAGGTAGCTGATCTGCTATTTCATTTGAGAAACACGAGTATACCAGCAACCTCGTCTATGCTCATGTGTAATCCAGATCCAGGAATACACGCCGTGTGTTGTAATCCCACCATGATTTATATGTTATTAAACAATCACGCTCCCAAATGCAGTCCAAGTAAAGGTCATTCAGTCCCCACTTCAGATCTGTGAAATTAAAAATCATTCATGGCGGGTGCAATTTCTCCGAGCTGATTACTGAAGTGAGATCAAGGTTTCCAGGCCTATCGATGCATCTTGTGGTATTTGAGTTGACTTTCTGATTGGTAAAAAGGCAGTAAAAACCCGGCGGCTTGGTAGAGAGAAAAAAAATATGCTGACTCCCTGAAGGTAACATTTGGCAGTTAATATCTTTTAAGTAATTAGGGCCTGAAATCAATCTCAAGCCAATGGATTTTGTTAATATACTGTAATTCAGAAAAAGAAAGAAAGGCAATTTCCCATTAAGTTGTACTTGATTTATTTAGGTAAAATGAGAACATGGAACAGTTAAATTCAACTGGTCATTTGAACATTTTACCATTTTTCCTTCAAATATTTTATATCTTTTAAAGAAAGTTTAACTTCTACAAGTTGAGTGGATTGTCGAGCACGGACGTGAGTGCATATGCAAAGATTCATGTGTGGGAGACAAAATAAAATGTGAGCAGGAACACGCGGAAATATGAACAGAAGCAAATGTGGATAACTGGAGAATAACAATGATAAAGAGGGATGAGAACCTAAGTTGCTATGTCAACCACAAAATTATTAAAAACAAACAAACAAAAAACCATGTACAGGAATATTTTTTAAAAAAACAAGCAAAGCAAACAAAAAGAGTGTTGCCTCCCCGGCAAGAGCCTTCCTGGTTCTAATCCCAGCAGGAGCCTTTCTGTGTGCAGTTTGCATATTCTCGGTGTGCTTGTGTGGGTTTTCTCCAGGCTGCCTCCCACAGTCCAAAAGATTAATTCAGATTGGTGATTCTAAATTGCCCAGGGGAGTGAGTGTAAACGTGGCCTTTCACCTGAAGAGAGCTGGGATCGGCTCCAGCAGGCCCCAGTGACCCTAAATTTACTCACTAAAGCAGCAAACAAATTCTGTTTTAATTATTTAACTATTTTCTTAATTTGCCATGCTGCATTGTATTTTTTGTGTCCTGTTTTCTGTGCTTTTGAATCGTCATTGTGCTCTCCCAAACAATGCACTGACTTTTATTCATTTCTTTTCTTGTGAAATGTTGCTTTTTTTCTTTTAATGGTGTTCTTTTCAATTTTGTTGTGTATTTTGCAATCTTTTCTTTTTGAAACACTGTTTTTGTTAAATGCTGCATTTATTATGTAGTCTTGTCTATTTCTATTTTGAAACCTCATTCTGCTCTCTGAGATTTTGCCGACGGTCTTATTGGTGTGTTTTGAGAAAAGTTTTTCTCTGAACTGCATTGTTTTGGTTTGCTGGAGTCCCCCCCCCCCCCAATTTCATTGTATTTTCAGTGCTTCTATCCACAGCTCCACGTTTTAAATGCTTGCTTCTGCAGAGCGTAGTCTGCTGCATGTCATGGAGCATAAATGCCATGAAAACAGTTATATACATAACTCATTCCAGACTCATGATCCCCTCCATGACAGCTGATGGGGAAAATTTCACCACAGCATTTGCCAGACATTATGCAAATCCTTTTTTTTTTTGGAATCAGTGAGTTTAGTCATCACTGGAGTACATTCATCCGACACACGACATGCCAGCCGCGGCTGAACCAACAGCGTTATCCCTGATGACATGTGACAGACTGCTTCACACTGCTTGCTGAAGAACAGCATGTCAGTAAACGTGTCACATTCCAGTGAATCAAGTGCACATTTCAGGTACATGAAGTTCTGTATTATTTCCAGAAGCTGCAGCTCTCTGTCTCTTCACACCAGAACAGAGTTGAGCTTGTAGTTACAAAGTTGTGCAGCTAAGCCAACTGATGCACAGTTAAAATCTGCTCTTTCTATACCTTAGGGCTGTGGAAACGTAGGGATGACCCCTCTCTGGTAATGTTTTATGTTAATTCCTCACCATCAGCCCTGCAGCCGATTCAGAACCACAAATGAGCCTCAGGACGATTTGGAGAATTTTGATAACAAATCCCACTTGGGATCATACAAAAGTGGGAGATGGACAGAAAAAAGGACGAGACAAGGACAAGGATAAGAAAACTAAAGGAATCATCAGTGGCTTTAGAAACAAAGAGTGAGCTGAATGAACCATGAAGAGATCTACCATTCACCAAAACCTGCTCCAGCATGAGTTGAATCTTAATTAATGGGTTGCAGTGAGATGACTCACTCTTGCTATTTTTAGGTGCAGAGAGGAACTGAGGTACTGTTTCTCTACTGAATATGTGTGTGATGTTACTCTGTAGTATTATATAACTGCATATGTTTGAAATGAAAGAATTGAAGTAGTTTCTTGTCATGAGGGGAGACAAACACCGATCTGGAGACTTGCCTGTATCCCTATCGAAGATCGAGGTGTTTTCAAGTATTCTTCAGCCTTGGACACCAGAATGGCCTTGTCACATGTGAGCACCGAGCTGTGGGAGTCAGTGGATGGGTGTCGTTTCCCGGCCATGACCCCGGCCGCCTCCATGGCTATACTCACAGCCTTGGCGCTGTCCAGGCTCTCGGTGGAGTTATAGTGGGTCCTGGCTGGGGTCAGCCCCAGACTGAGACCATCAGGGGCCCACATCCCGCCACGAGAGTGTCTCTCTTCATGGTAGGCATCCTGGGTGGACTCGGTGCTGCTCTGGGCCGTGATGGAGATGAGGGGTTTGGAGGTGGTACGGGGTGGGACCGGAGGAGGGGTCTTCTTGTAATTCGGGGTGTAAGTGATGGCTAGAAAAGATGGAGAGGCATAAAAAGTTTTATGTTCAATTTATCTGACAAAAATGAGAGTATTCTCAACCACCTCCTTCTTTATGATTACCTCACAAAGAAGAAGTATACAATAAATCCTTACGACTGTAATAAATGTCAGCTGCAGATACAGATGAAAACATCTTTAGAGTTCTGTTAAGTGTTTATGAACAGATTTGAGACTTACTTAGAAAAAGAGGATGTCATTTTATGTTTAATGACAGCAGTGAAGTCTAACGTTGTCAGTCACATTGAAAAATAAATGCGTATGTTTAAAAATTTTTGATTAAGATGATCATTACATGTTATATTGCATTGTAACGCGGGGTTTAGCAGAGTTTGAAGTCAGGTGTTTACTACAATTTACCTGCGGTGGAAGACTGCCTTTTTTACGCAGCAATAATTTAAAGTAGAAGCCTCGAGATGGAGTTGACAAGTTGAACTTTGAAAGACTTGGAAATATCACCTAAGTGTTACATGCATGCTCATGGTAAGTATGTGTTACTGTCAAAATACAAAATAAAATAAAACAAAAAACAGACTGCCATTGGAGGGAATATTACTTTGAGATTGTGAAAGTGGAGGTGTGAGACCAAGTTCAAAATCTAACATCTGAAGCATTCATTAATGGTGCATATATCATTACCATTAATACCAGAGGGGGAAGACAAAAGCTACTCACTACAAGTTTAAGATATATCTTTCACTTTTAATAAGCTTGCTTTCAATCCAAATGTATCATATCTCTTATGTAAAATGGAATATAAACTTCTGTTTCTATACTGTTATATCATGTTCACTGAGATAAATGGAAGGTGGTGCCAACTCTTCAGCACTGAGGAAGGCTAAACAAAAGGTGTGATAAAAATAGTGCCAGCCAAACCTCAAATACTGCTAGTACTTGTTACGGGCTGTCAAAGAGTCCCGGACCCAGTTGCAGAGTGTTGTTCACAGGAGGTTTATTCACACAGTCTTTTAAACAGTAATCCACAAGAAACTAAAAAACAACCAACGAGGGTGTCTTCTGTAGACTATAAACGAAACTCAGCAAAAAATCACCATCAACATGGGTAACAAGTCATAACCATAACGATTCCAACTAAGGTACAAAAACTCTCTAGAGAGACAATCAGCCTGAACGGAATGTTAAGACGAGGAGCGGGAGATCTCAGAGAACACTGGTGTGGCGTGGAGTATGATCAGCAATAATCCCACACAGGAGATAAATGTGGAGTGGCTTAAGAAAGTGGCTAAATAATATTTATGAGCTGCAGGTGGACCGTGGTCCAGTGTTCCTTGAGATTGCTCCACCCTCGCTGCTCCTGCAGCAGGGAGAGAGGGTTTAGGGTTAGCCACCAGTTAAAAACCACAACAACAACAACAACAACAACTACTACTACTACTACTACTACTACTACTACTACTAATAATAATAATAATAATAATACTCCTGGGCAGAAGTCTTTCTGTGTGGAGTTTGCATGTTCTCCCCGTGCTTGAGTGGGTTTTCTCCGGGTACTCTGGTTTCCTCCCACAGTCCAAAAACATGTTTGTGAGGTTGATTGGGAACTCTAAATTGTCTATAGGTGTGAGTGTGTGTGTGAATGGTTGTTTGTCTATGTATGTGGCCCTGCAATGGACTGGCGACCTGTTCAGGGTGTACCCCTGCCTCTCGCCTGTGATGGGCTGGGATTGGCTTCAGGAGACCCCCGTGACCCAGAAATGGATTCAGCGGGTCTAGAAAATGGATGGATGGATGGATAATAATGATGATGATGAATTCTATGGAAAACACAATGATCTATAAGAAAGCAGTGGACAATTGACCAGTAATTCAAATACACTCTTAAAACTGATCCAATAACAGACTTTACGTAATTGAACTTTATGATTTGGGCTTTTGTAATTAAAAATAATTATTTAGTCAATATCAATGACAAGAAGTGTGTTTAAATGTTGGATCAGTTACATTTTGCCTTCCAGCTGGCTACAAACACAGTCAGACATATCCTGAAAGCTGGACTCTCAGTCAGTCGATTGTTGTTTATTATTTTGTTGTACTGGCTTGTGATTATTCAGTGTATAACTCTAGTGCTGTTCTGTTAATGTATGAGCCAGATGGTAAAACTTCATGGTACAGAGCATGTACTTGTATGCAGACACATGCTAAACCTGCTTTAATTAACTTTCAGGTATAGTGCTAATGTGAGATACTGTGGTACAACAGCATTTATCTGACAATTTCATTAGTTCCAGCAGGCTGCTGTACATGCTAGGAGGAAGCAAAACTACGTGTCAAACTTTCGTTCCACTTTCTTTCTTTCATTCTCAACATTCAGATAAGAGAAAGAATGATTAGACATTTCATGAATATACTGAATATTTCAAAGTAAAGAAAACGATGGTTGAGTAAGGGAACATATCAAAGCCTTTTTTTTATAACTGCGTCTCGTCTGACATGGAAGACCATGGGATGTAATAAACAGCTCTCGTGTTTGGAGGATCTTCCTCAAGGAAGGCTGACGACTCATCCTCCTACTCTGTCCATCTCATGACAGAGAGAGGAGACATCATTTTCTTTCAAGTGCAAATGAGAAGATGGACTCAGTCCAATATGAGAAGACTGGGGAACAGGTCACGAACACCTTCTGGGGTTTTATGTACAGTCATGTAAAGAAGACAATTTATGTAACAAGACATGAAAGAAAAAAAAAACTCATCTAGTCCTTACTAAGCCTTAAAATAAGATGACTCCTAAACCACATATGCCATATATTTTTATTTAGTTATTTGCAAAAAAATTATACTGAAATGCTGAAGAAGTGAAAAGCTATGGACGCCTTATGCTTCAATAGCTTGTAAAGCCACCTGTAAAAGATATAGCTTAAAGTTATTGATTTCTGTATGATGTTAACAGTCTCTCACATCATTCTTGAGGAAACTTGGGCCACTCTGATTTAATATATTGCCTTAGTTTATTGATGCTTTTCCCCCCAGGCTTTCTGTTATAGAAGTGCTTGGAATGATTGTCCCATTGCAAGACTCACTCCCGTACTTTAGGTGCGAGACAGATGGCTTCGCATCTAAGTCCTGAATGCGTTTGTACACAGAGGTGTTCACAGTGGACATAATGACTGTCATGTTCCAGCGTTACGGCCTGTAAAACAAGTCCAAATCATCACTCCTTTGAGGCATTTGTGCTGATTAATCGGGCTTTGTTTTTTGTGTTTTTTATTATCACATGTGACACTTTTGATAAAGGGCATTATGGTCTTCACTTTGGCCTGTAGAAGTCTCTCCCAAGGCAAATGGGTCCTGGAGGATGGGCCAAACAGAGTGTTTCAAATAATCTCAGATAAAAAAGAAAAATAAAGTGTCTCTCACTCAGGTGTGGGTTGTCAAGGTCGAACACTATAATGTCACCTCTATTATGTGGAAGAAATCTTTGGTTATTTGTGAGATTGAGAAGTACTGTATAGATAAAGACGGGTTTGTCTCAATACACAGCATGGGCTCTGGAACCTTGTTCCTCCCTGGAGTCGCCCACTGTCATCCCCAATTTGGAGATGACAGTGTTCTCTGGCAGGGTGTGACTGGGAGGAACGGGCTCTCCGATTTGAACCCTGGTGGTGTCCTGTTGGTAGACTGATATGTGCATTCATATGGTTTAGAAATTCAGGTAAAGAGAGGAGATGATCTATCAAGTGATCACTACCTGGTGGTAAGTTGAATTAGGTAATCAGGGAGGACGTTGGACAGTTCTGATCAACCCAACCATCTGTAAGATAAACCTTTCAGAAATAACTTTAACCCCCATCTCAGACAAAACTTCAGCTCTCTCTGTAGGATGCATTTATTCATCTAATTTTAAGGACAAGAAGATTTTCTTTTATATCCTTTTAGAAATGAGAAAAGTAGTCCTATTATGTTCACGACCCAAACAGAAGTGTGACTAGTGTATTCATCTTCATCTCACGCCCCAGTCATCAAGTCTCGTGCACTTATTCAAGCATGCATTACTTTGTTGATGTTGTGTTGTACAGGGTAGGAGACAGGGTAAAAGGCTTTGAATGAGCTGAATTAGTGAGTTAATGCATACTAGTTGTGTTAATCTAAATGATGAATAATACAACCACACTGGAGAAAGAATTGCGACTCCCCTTTGCACGACTCGCTGGTTAATAATGGCTCCTCTTTGGTCTTCCTGCTGAATCACGGCCTTGAAAAGCATCATCCCTTTCCTCCCTTGATTGCTCCTACCTCTCTGACTTACCGCTATAATCATTATCCACCCACACATAGTCCCATGCACGCACATGGAAGAAAACAAATATATTTTCACCCACTTTTCCTGCACAATCCTATTTCATTCTTCTACATTTTTCTCTGCTACTCTTCGAGTATGCACATGTGCATTCACAATGGGTTAATTTTGTGAATGGATAGCAGTGTGAGTCATTAACAGCTCGGAGCGGAACGGACGTCACAGATCAGACATCTCTAACTATTTATAAATGCAACCAAAACATGGATGGGGGGGGGGGGCAAAGGTGATTTAGGGTTGAAGAGAAGCCCTGGGTTAAAATCTTACAATAGATGTTGTTTATTTATTTATTTTTGTGTTGAAAAAAGGAAAATATCTGTTCCAGAGAGCAGTCTGTTTACTCTATAATTACTGTATTCAGGCTCAAGTCTAATTGCAGTGACATGCTATTAATTTTGTCCTAGAGCTTTTAGGGGGCTGCACGGAGCTCATTAGGACTCAAAATAGGTCAGATTGAGTGCTACTAGAACATCTTTAGTTGTTTTGTGTGATGTAAGCATTTGTAAGACAGAAACGCAGAGTTCAACACATCTTGCATCTTCGTCAAGGAAAACTGGAATCTACATCTCAAGCCTAAAGGAGCGTTCATCTCTTGGATCTTGGATCTGAAGAACCAGGCACACGCTCAGATTTGACCACAAGGATTAAACACAACTTGTGTTTTACATGTTTCAGCCTGTGAACTTCTCTCTCAAAGCCTGACACGAAAATAAATATGCACTTGCGAAAAAAGAAGTTCACGCCTTTTCATTTTTATCTTCTTACATATCAGCACAATTATTATCCGGTCAATACAGTGTCTTAAATTAGGCAAAGACATATAAAATAATAAAAAAATGAAAAGATCACACTTTGACATCATTTACTACTAAACTAAGGCCTAATACAGAAGTTGTATGTACCCTTTAAACCTTCTGTGGGAATTAAGTAAGTAAGCCTGTTAATCAAATGCACTTAACTAATTAATAATCCGCAAGGGTTAGCACCTCTATAAATTTTTGGTAGTTTCTTGGTCTAGTTTTTCAGTTTCAGTCCTCAAGCACCACTGCCTTGCATGTTTTAGGCATTTCCCTGCTCCAGCGCGTCTAGCTCTTGTCCACCTAAAATAAATCTCCAAGGGAGAAATAAATGAAAAGCAAGCAGCAGGACTGACACTTTCCAGTTTTCAGAGAATAACGCTAGATCGAACACTGGCGGAGGACATTTTTCTGTGTTTCAAAAGCAGAGAAAAATCAGATCTTAGCTGGTAAACTCAAGGTTTGAAAATGGTAGCCTCTGTTAACCAGATGATGTCATGGTTTCTCCATAGGTTTCTATGCCTACGATCATTTCTCATGAACAAATAAAGTACCCGTCATACAAGTCTGCTGAGAGAACTGAGTGTCACGTCTCTCAATATCTTTCTCCTTGATTAGATTTATCTCTGCAAAGGAAATGCAACATTTAGTTTTGCCGCAGGCTTTTAAGGATATGTAAAGGACCTGGACGGAGAGAGGGAGAGAGGGGAAGATGGATGGTGAAGTGCTGCAGACAGAAGCAATACAAAAATATCCAATAACGGATAACAAAAAGTAGACTGGGTGAGTCATTACTCAAACTTACCAAACCACCTCTGATGGGTTGTGAGACTTTAAAAGCATTGAGCACAGTGATGAATCACTGAGTAGAAAAACGGTCCTTGAATCAAAAGATGGCAAATATCGTCATTTCATGGCCAGTTTTTCTTGAGTTCTGACGTTTCAGATTCTGTTCTATTGTTAGGGAAAATCACACTGTCAAGCCCGCGTATAAATAAAAGCCTCTGCAGATGCTCACGGAGGCATCCCTCCCGCTTCGTGTCACCAGTTAGATGCATGTCACTGTGTTCTTGGCCTCAACCCTCGTGAAAACAAACTGGCATCTTGTCAAATAGATCACTCGAGATCCCAGCGGGGGCTCACAGCATTCATAGGAGTGTGTGAGGACGTGTTTGAGTGATAATGCAGATGTCAGGGTGGAGGAATGTAGGAAAGCAGGCTTAAGAAAATGATGAAATCATAAATATGCCAGACGACAACAGAGAAAGCACTCTCAACAATTACGTCTGTCAAGACTACAGTGACTCCCATTCAAAAAGCCTGTGCTTTATAGTCGACTGATGAACAGGTGTAGTGGAGCCAAGCTCTCTTCTAGTCAATCCAGCTATAATAAAAAAGCTTCCAAGAATTAATGAATAACAAGTAGGCTCAAATAACTCAGCAACGACAACTCGTTTCATTAAATAAAGGAGTCTTTTTGGTGTGATGAGTCTTATCTACGCTATAAACTCACAGCCTGCTACACCACACTGATTTGTTCTTCATTATTTATACAGAATCCATTAATAACGCTTGCTTTCTTTGAATGTTTAAGCATCTCCAGATCCTGGGCCCCATTCAAAAAATAGTTCATTGTTTCGACTTTATCCCCGTTTTCACAAGAACAACCTGCCACAGGACAGCTCATGTCACACTGAAATAATATCTTGCACTCTAAAAATCGGAAACAACAGTGAAACAGCCTCAAGGAGTTGGTTTACCTGGGGTTGGCTGGGGACTCCAATCAATGCTGCAGGTGGAGGGGAAGCAGAACTGGATCCCTGAAAACAAGGGAGTGGGGTTGACATTCAGACGAGTGGGCTTACTTGCCCAAAAACACAGTACAACCTGACTTAATTACAAAAGACATACTCAGATTGGCTCTGGGAAGACTCTCCAGGGTATGAAGATCACACTCCAAAGTTGGAGCTGTACTCTTTTTCTTTGAGAAGTTGAAAAACTCACAACTTACTTCCCACGCTGAAGTGGTAAACTTCCTTGTAAGTCTAAAACTTAATGTATGAAATTCACTGCTTTAAGCAGAGCAGCTCAATCAGATGACGAAGGAGATCACATAACACATATGAATGTAGCAATGTTTCTTTTTTCTGCCCTGCGCTGCTATTTTAATGTGTATTATTATAATACACGTTGCTTTAAGACAGATAAGTTAACATACTTATGGATTACGTGAAGCTTACACGAAAGGATGAATAAAATACTAAAAAAAAAAAAACAAGACTGCGAAAGACTTTCAGTAGTTCACGGCACATTTTATGTTGAACACAAGAAAAAAAAAAAACACTCCCTCTCTTTGAAAACCTTTCAGAGTCAGCCAATTAAGAAAAGTCTTCTAAAGTGGTCCATGCATACAGACTTCATGATAACACAGAAAAATCCTTTCAGTGGCTCACTGATGTTCCTCTTAGAGATTCTCCTTGTTTCAGTGCACTTTATTAGAGCACAGACTCGAGTGGGCGATTCCACGTAGAGCCTATTAATTGGACAGATAGCACAGATACTGTATATGCGACTTGCCTACTGTTCTTTGCTGGTTACAGAATTCTGCATCTTGGGTGGTATGTAGGCTCCTTTCATTGTGCTGAATATCAAGATTTAACCATGAGCTTCATCAAATAACGCTGAGGCACAGTATATGAAATGCACAAAATACTGAGGCAATCTGTCATGCTCCTTTACAACAATTATTTTCATCAGTCAGAGTCTCACATTTAAAAAAAAAGAGCAACACAATGACACAGGAAGAAACAAAATTCAACAAGTAATTACACTTATGTCCCATTTGTATTACATCGTCCACCTTTGATTCCTGAGCAGTAATAATATATTTTACAGTAAAAAATACATAATTATCTTTCAACAGTTTTCACTTTTTTGTCAGACTATAAGACAAATGATTTCTTTATATAGTTTAAAATAAACAAATCTACACATACAGTCCAGCAGAGATGTGTGTGTATATGCAGTATGTTGATAGCAAAGTGTATGTGTGTAAGGAGATTTTATGACGTTGTGTATTCAAAGAGGCTACATACTATAACTGTACTGCTTTGGAATTATATTTGAAAGCATGTATCATGAGTAATATTTCCAAATAAATTACAGTTGTATGCAAAAATTTGAAATTTGGACACTCCTGTGCAAAAGGGTTATCTTTCCCATCAACAGCTCTGGATCTCATCTAATTTTAATAAAATAAAGCACTTAAATTGCATTATAAAATGAAGAAATGTTCATTTTAAAGCTCTGCTGCAGGTGAGTATTTTCACTTATTTCCTAATTATGAGCAAAACAGAATTTGCCAAACATTTGCATACAACTGTAACAGTACAGTGTTCCATCTTTATCTGGGATTGTGCAAGGAGCATTTCACAGCATAGCGTCCATTTTCTTTTATAAATACAGTCAAATCCAGCTCATACAGTAAACAATACCTCTTTATAGTTATATGATAACTAACAAGACTTACTACACTCCAATAAAGAGTGGAAAAAGCAAAAACGTACAAGATAAAACAAGGAGTTGAACATTTTCATGTCATGATCGTTCTGAGGATTGTCGAGATCTCATACGTTTCAGACCATCTTGTCCATAGTTTTTACCAGAGCTCTTAAAAAGAGTCACTTAAAGAGATTTTCATTCTGGTCACATTACAAGAGCATTCATTCATAGCTTGTTTGAGGATTTAAAGCAGTACACCAAAATAAAAAGTCTTGGAAGATAATTTGTAACAGTGGTGGTAACTCCTGCAGTGGCGTTTATCCAGCTTTAAAAAAACAAAGAGTTTTTGGGTTGTTCAGTACATTTATCACCTCAGTGACTTCAGGAGTATCTTGCTGTCCGTAAAGTGTAGTTCGACTGAATCAACGCAGTCTTTGTTTATGCAAATATTAACACTGAATTGGATGTAGGGAACTCCTTGCTTTAATGTCCATGATCTCTGCTGTTGCTCTACATTGCACTTGCAACTATGGACCATGAACTAAATGCTGAGCTACATTTCGTCTGCTGAGATTGAGGTATGAGCTCATAGAGTGAGAGACACATATGTGATTTCTGAACTGTTGAACTCATATCTACCGCTCCACAGTTCCACACTGGCACTCCTCTGCACCGAGTCTTGCCTCTGGACCCTCTTCTGGCATCTGTACCACAGAAAGGCGTACTCGCTTCTTGATCTCTCTGGACTGCTGGGGGTTGTGTCCTCTGGCTCCTCTGTAGGACTCACAGACTCCTGAGATGCAGCCACATATTCCAGTGTCTCTCCCACAACATCACTTGACTCCACAAGTTCTTGCTGGAGATCTTGTGATGACAGATCTGCATGAAACTGAGGAGAATCTGGAGCTGGACTGGTAGGTCCGAAGTCTATTTCCAGCGATGTATCAGGAGATACTGAACTAGGAGGGGATATTGTAACAGTAACCTGGGAAAACGGCACGTCATGGAATTCAGAAGCTACATTGTGACACATGTCTGCTAAATTATACTCCGTAGACGGACCCAAACAGACAAACTCTGCTGAACAATCCTTAAAGCATGAGGTGTCAGGATCAACAGTTGGTAGTGGGGAATCGAAATGGTGTATGGGTGGATCTAAGTCCTCTGCATTAAACGAAGAGTCCACACTTATGTCAAACGGCTCTGGTTCAGGGTCCATAAACACTGAGTCGAGGTCATCTTGATCCAACGAAGTAAGCATGACTAAGTCAAAGTGGACCAGATCTGCATGATATATGGGGGTAGCATCCAGGGGTTCTGGCAGAGGTGGCCACTCTGAGTCTTGGGACTCTGGTTCATGGTTTAGTGGAGTTTCTACTGAACTGGAAGCAAATGTTGAGAATGATGTAATTTGCTCTGAAGAAGGGACAGAAGGTTGATCAGGATAAGTGACAATGGGATCTGGATTTTTGTCACTGTCAGTTGGACTTGCTGGTGAGTCTGCGTCAAGGTACTCTGACACCACTATAGATGGACAACTGTTGTCACTCTGCAAATTACATGGCACAGCAGTTTCAAGATCAAGTGAGGGAATATCACAAATTGAAGGGTTAGATGTAGAAGTTATGGCCATGTTTAATGCTTTTGGTTCTCTCTCTGCTGAATTGGAGGGATCAGGCTCTTCTAATACTGAAAATGGTAAAGACACAGTAGTAATATCTTGAGAAACAGGTTGTGGATTGACCACAGCAACATGATCTGGAGACTCCGGATCTGATGTTACATCACACTCATACTCTCTTGGTGGAGAGACAGTAACTATAGGGACTGGATATGGCAGCTGTATCGTTTCTCTTTCAATTTGTTCTGACTCTAGGGACTCCATGTTATCAGGGTGAGATTGTCCATTATGTGAGAGGGACAGATTAGCTTTGCGTACATCTATTAATCGTGGAGTGATTGGCATTTCTTTCTCTACTGTTGATGAATCATTAGAGCTTTCAAAAACTGTTTCTGATGAAAGCAACTCTGCATCTTGAGTAGTGACTGGGTCATTGGTGACCATGTCAGAAGAACTCACAAGTGTTTTTTCTGGCATCTCTGGATCTGGGTCTAATTTATCCGTGAAAGGAATGGCAGTCAAGGCAAATGTATCTGGCGGGGTCGCTCTAACAGAACCGGGAAGTATTGGATCCAACGAGAGAGGAATAGCGCTTTCTACAAACATGGACTGGGGACAGGCAAGAATGCTTGGGTCCATTGAAAGTTGTTTTGGCAGACTTCGGCGAGCGCCTTTATTTTCCTCCTTCTCTTCAGGACAGTTGACAGCTGCATCTGCAGTGCTTTGTCTGACTAGGACTTTGCTTCTGGCCTGAGTGCCCACAGACACTTTAGATACCTGGGCCTTCTTCTCCCTTTCTCTACCAGAGCCTCTATCAGCAGTAGAGGTTCCAGTTCTTCCCACTCCTCCTTGCCCTGGCCCAGTCTCTGGTCTTGTTCCTGTCCTTGTACCAGTCCCAGTTGCCTCGCCTAAGCCTCCAGAAGCTCCTGCTTCCATGTTAAAACCTTGAGGAGACCATGTGTTGTAATGCTGTGTAAAAGTATTGAAATTACTGTTAAAAGCGCGAAGTTCTTTACATAGGTCCCTCCTGAGTTCGGCTAACTCTCGACGCATTGCGGTAACCTCTTCCTTCCACTGCATGCTGATAGCCGCAGCCAGAGTGGCTGACTCTTTGATACTGGCCTGGATGGCTTTTGGCGATGGCCGTTCTGGGCCACTCGTTCTGGGGGATCTGAAGAGGCTTGGAGAAACAGGTGGCCCAGACAAAGGCTTTGCTGTGGCTCCGGTGTTATCTTGGTGGTAAAGCCTGTCTCTTCTGATGGGGCAGCCTAGATCATCATGAGTCAGTGGGGCTGTGTCTGCCAAATCCTCATGTATACTGGTCTGGTCGGGTAAACATGTGTCTTCATGCACATAATTTCTGTCTGGAAGACAAATGTAAATACGTATCTGTAATATGGCCACGGGTGTGAGCAGCTGGAGAGAATGTGCTTTTTATTGCCACATAGCAGTAACATCAAGTCATGCAACGAATGCCATGAGTCAAAATAAGATAAACAGCTGAAATCCACAGCATCCAAGTTCTAAGTTATTATTATTCTCCCAATTTGTTCCTCTGCATCATTAGCATAAAGTGGAAGGAGGATTTTTATATTATAACTTAATAAATATAACTGAAAACCAATTTTCTATTGAGAAAGTACTCCCATTTTGACTCACTTCAAAGGATGGTTTACACTGCCTTCTCAACCTTAATTTGAAGCATGCATTCTTCGCATCTTTTCAGTGCACAAAGCAGAAAGTCCTAGATTCCTGAGCAAATCACAAAGACTGTACAAAGCAAATAAATGAGGTGTTGAAAAAAATCCTTGCACATTCTTTTCTTTTTAGTTCAGATAAAGATAAGTGAACTTTGTGCAGTGAAAAGAGGCAAAGAAGAGCAAAGTTTCCAAACATTTTGTCATAAATCAGGAAGTATAGTATGAACCCTATTGAAATTTCAGGTCCAGTATGACCGATTGAATCAAAGCACTAACTGTCCCATGTCCAAAATTGTGACAACATTAATGTTATAAAAGGTTCTGCATCTTAGATATGCAAACATATTTGGGTTTACTGAGAAAGCAGTGCAAGCAAATATTTGTTAAGAAGAGTTAACCATAAGCACACCTCCAGATGTTCACACCTCTAACTCTCCCTACAATTACCCAGCACATGTTAGCTCAGAAATCTACTGTGGCAGGAAATGGAATCCTTTAAGACTTCTTGTCCAGGCAGTTTTTCTTCATGTCTTCTCATAGTCTTCACCTTTACAAGGAAGTATCGCTTCTTCTGTGAATCCAGGAATCAAGGGAATTGTTGAGACCACCAGCAGCTTATAAATTACACTCAAGGCCCAGTATTAGAAATAAATGGATGTGTCAACCAAATAAGCATAGACTATTGCATTATATATATATATGTATATATATGTGTGTGTGTATATATATATATATGTTTATGTAAAACTAATTGGTGAGGCAGTTCATTTACCTATGTAGTCATTGTCAGCTTTAGA
>JAOWBL010000015.1:11186158-11196881 GCA_028564865.1 Zenarchopterus dispar
TTTTTTTTAACACTTACTTCCATCATTTACCAAAATATGCAACTGCCTAACTGAATACATTAAACACTATTAAGACAAACATGTCTATAAAGAGTCTTCTTGTTGCTCTATACATGTAAGACAGAATTTTAACAAAGTATGGACTAGGGGATGGGTAAAAGATAATTTCCACATCATTTAAAATGCCAAAAGTACAGGAGCTATTATCATTCGAAAATAGAAGAAGCTTGGACCCATCAAGGCTTCGTAGAGATCAGACTAGCTGGCCACACCAGAAAAGTGAGAATGATGGGATTTGGCTAAATGGGTACCCAACAAGGCAGCTGCAATTTGAATGAGATCCAGAGTTACTGTGAGGAGATAAGAGAACCTTCCAGACTGTAGAGTATTTCATCAATCAAGCCTTAATGACCGAGTGGCTAGACTGAAGCCATTCCTCAATAAAAGACACATGACAGGCCACAGGGAGTACACCAGAAGTCACCTGAATTACACCCAGACCATTAGAGGGAAAGTCATTGTTCTAAGTTGTATTATTGTAGGGAACTACAGTATAAAACCACAGTTCCCAATGTGGAGAAAAGCAGGTACTGATTATCCCCTTAATGTGATTCCTTTAGTCAAACAATGTGATCCAGCATAATGATATTATCTTTTACAAGAACTGGCAGACTTGTCAGGACAGATGATAGATAGATGATCAGAAACAAGCAATCCTGGCTGAAAAACAGTCCTCAGTCAAGAGTTAAAGGTTTAAATTTGAACAACACAACAACCGGAGGCATAGCACTGAAGCCGTAATGTGGTCTAAAGGTGTTCTGGAGGAGTGACATTTGACAAGTACATAGCATTCGCTTCAGACGTGAAGATTTTCTACCCACTCCCCTGTAAAAATATCCAGAAAGACAGCAGGGGAGACTTTGCATGAACATACAAGTAAATATTCCATACCAAGTTGGCTCTGCAAGTAAGTTAGCGAGTGTGCATGCTGGTAACAGCTTCTGCCTTATTGTCTTTACAAGATATGTTCAGACACATACAGTATAGATGAACACAAAAACATCAAGGATTTAGGCCCATTATTCTCAACAGGCTGTGAAGGAAGCACAGCAATTTCTACAGTTTAGTTTTTGCATCTTGTATCTTCTGGTACTGAATGCTTCCCTGCAACACCTGCCTCACATTTTCCACTGTGAGCACATGTCCAGCAGGGAATCTTCCATGGGGAAGTGCTCATGTGAACAACAACTGTAAAAACTTCTAGACCAAGATATTTTCACATTCTCCCAACACTCCCCTGTGCACATGTGTAAAAATGTCTTTAAAAAGCAGTGTAGTGGATTCGGGGTTAGTTTTTTTGTTGTTGTTGTTGTTTTAAAGTTGGGAAATGAATCATAGCCAGAGTCTGGACTTGGACATGGGTCTGAACTGATGATTCCCAGTTAACACTTGAACTCAATCTGTAAAGAAAAATGGGAAGGATCTGTGGAAAGATTATTCCCAAGATGAAGGAATGTTTAATAATGTATTTTACGATGAACCTAAACTAAAATAACATTTGGAAAATTTGAAAAGGTTTCGAACAACTTTGTTCAGTGAGATAGTGACGCACACCAACATTGATTTTGCTGCTCTCCTTGAACAAAACATCCCTTCGAGAGCTGATGTACTGAATTAATTCAGAATTCATCATGCTCAACGGTATATTCAGAAAAGCTTTAAGACTGTAACTCTATTGTTTCTAAGTGAAACATGAGAAAATCCTCTTCTGTTCAGCAGCCCTTGTTTGGCAGTGACGTAAAGTGATTTGTGGATGTGAGCCGAGGTCTGTGGGAGCCGTGTGAAAATCCACAGTGCAAGTGTGATATTACATATTTAAAGTTAAGTACTTTACCAAGAAAATAACTTATTTCTTTTAAGTAACTGGATTTCACCCAATAATTAAAAGATTTATGATGGAGAAAACTATTTTGATGAAGGATTTCTTGTTTCTCACTAGGGTATGACTGAAACTTTAAGTGTACAAATAGTTTTGGCCTTTTGTAATCACATTGTTGAACCAGCTCACCAATATCTCAATAACTGGGAAATGATTGGGAACGTTAGTATTGTCCATCAAAAGGAATGTATAATGTGTGTGCAGGGAAGCAGTGCATTTCATTGGTTAACACTGTGGCTCTATCTATACACTCAGTATGAAACACAAATCACTGCTATTAAGTACAGAAATACTGTGAGATAAAGACAGAGGAGTGATGGTATGGGTGGAGTACAGTACAGAAAGATGGAGAAATGGTTGAGGGGGAGAGTGTAGAAGGCAGAGATAGAAAGCTCTTAAAGCTTTAATCATGGGTGATCTAATGATTTTCTCTCGATGTCTGAACACCTAATGTAACCCATCCACTCACTGTTCATCGCTCAAGTTCCTTTTTTACACTTATACACCTACACATGTGGCATTTAGAAGTCTGTAGGGTAATTGTGTCTTATTGTCTGACATTTTATGTGATCAGATGGTTGGATGCAAGTGAGACACACAAAAAAGAATGAAAGTAAAGAAAAATGTGTGCAAATCATCATCTTCATCTTGTACTTCATCCATCCATCCATTAATTTCTGCTTATTCCAGGTGAGGTCGACTCCCCTTGATGTGGAGGAGCAGTGACTTTACTCTTAGTCCCTTCTGGACCATTGAACATCTCACCTTGTGTCTAGGGGAGAGTCCAGCCACTCTCCAGAGGAAACTCTTTTCAACCACATGTATAGTTATCGGGTTTTTTTTGGACACAACCCACATTTCATCACCATAGGCGAGGGAAGGAACACAGGCTGACCTGTAAATAGAGTCTTGCCTTTTGACTCAGCTCCCTCTTCACCACAACAGACCAGTACAGAAACCACATTACTACAGATGCTGCACCAATCCACTTGTCAATTCACCGTTTCATTCTTTCCTGAGTGTTGAACATAAAACAGAGAGAATTAAACTCCTCTACTTGAGGCAGCACTTCGATCCTGACTCAGATTCCGGAAAACATTCCAACCATTTCCGACTAAAAAAACCACAGTTTTACATTTGAAGGGGCTGATTCTTATGCCTGCTGCTTCGTGCTGAGCCGTAAACAGCTCTAAGGAAAGCTGAAGACCACAGCTACATGAAGCCAACAGGACCACATCATCTGCAAACAGCACAGAGGGAATCTTCCAGCCACCAAATCACCCCCCCCCTTTTTTTTTTTTGCTTTTCAAGTTATTGTGCTGCTCTAATCAACCCTTTTGTAAGGAAACTACTGTGTTTATAGATCAGGCTTCTGCAGTTACGGTCCTGTTGTCCAATTGCAGTGGATTTGTAATTTTCAGCTTCTGCAGTACACCTTAACAATAACACAAAAATGCATGAAGATATTACCTCCTTTTTTTTATTTTATTAATTGTACATTTAGAATAAGCTATTTCTAATATAATCAAATGTTCAGTTTAATTGATTTTTTTGAGTGTTTATTTTTTATGTGAAATGACAAAAGTTTTAAATTTTTTATTTTATTAATTTTAATTACTTTTACTTAATTTTAATTAATTACATTAATTTTATTAATTAAATTATTCAATTAATTGACTTAATTTTATTTTTTGTTTAATTTTATTTCAATAATTTTAATTGCAAAAGACATTAAAAAACGAATAAGATGTTTTGAATAACTGTGAGTAAAATAATCAGAACAAGCAGGGGAGCAGCAGTAGGTCCAACAGTCTGCGACTCCACAGCTGACTTGATCAGTTGTTCCTGGAGACCATCACACATGCACCTTTAGAGAGAAGGTCAGTCATGACTTGTTTTGGCAAAATACACAATAATGTGTGACTGTTGGTAACCTGCATATTCACAGGGAGGGGCAGAGTATTGAACTCCACCTGACTCCTTATTGTACCACAACAGTTTTCCATCTACGCTCCATCCATCATTGGTGGTGGTATGACACACCACTGGTATGCTGCTTTCAGCTCACCCACCTCCTTCTTCCTTCCTGCCACTGCATGCCTGTATCCCTCACCAGTTCTATTTAGTCCCAGTCCTGTTACTCATTTGTACTTTACAAAATACAAACAAATCCCTCTGCTTTGGTTCCTCCCTGCCCAGCTGTGTCTTAACTCATTGAACAGTGTCTGTCACAAAGCAAGACTCTTCATTCTTTTATTTGACAAGTCAACTGAGAAATCAGAGCAGACTGGGCAGGAAAAAATAGAATTAAGCATAATACGGATGCTTAAAAATACCAGGACAAAATTTTAATGAGCAGGTTCATGGTCTTGTGTCTAACATGGAATTCCCTCACTGAGATGTTAGGAAACACCTGGGTGTGTGCAGGTTTTTATTTTATTTATTTTATTTTTTTTATGTTACATTGCCATTTTTCTTTCTGCTACTATGCACTTCCCTCCTGCAGTCCAATCAACAGTGTCTCTGCCTCTCAAGCTTCACCTTTGGCAAGCCAACATGACAATTAATTGGCTTATTAAATCTCTCTGCAATGCCCTATCAGCAAAACTATCAAAGTCTAATCCTTCCTTTGTTCTGCACTACTGTATACAGGAAGAGAACATTCTTCTCTGTGCCAGAATGACTGATTTAATCAGAGATGAACATTTTCAACAAGGTAGAGTTATTGTGTTCTGATATTATTTTCTCTGCCTTTTGGAACCTGGAAGATGCATGAGTTACAGCTATTAGAGCAAGTGTGATCCACATATCTAACAGTAGATAGATGAGAAGTAACGCCATATTATCTCCTCTCATTAATAGGGAGCCAACAGTCCAACTCACCGAGGCATAATACATCTGGGTATCTTGAGAGGGGATAACTGGAGTCTGGTGCTTAATACCAGGTCCGGCTCCCCCATAGTCGTTTCAGGGAAAAAGAAACTATGGGTAAAAAATTGTTACATTTGGTGGTTGTTGAGGAGGACCCAAATGCATGAGGCTAAGGCAGCAGGAGTTAAAAAACATAAGTCTTCAAAGTTAACAAAAAATGGTGCAAAATCAGGAATACACACACACATGCAAAAAATAAAAAATAAAAATAAATAAAACACCAGGGTCAGTGTTTCCAATGATCTGTGTTTTTCTTTTTATGAGCATAATTATCCTAGTTCTCTCTCTGTAACGCTCCGTATTTCTCTCTCTGTAATGTCTCTTCAAAACAACAAAAAAGAAGCTCTCAACTTTGAAGAAGAAGGAAAACGACATTTTTAGTCTTTGACAAATTACTGTGATTGCCATTACCGCTGTTTGTTAAATAGCCAACAGAAGAAGGAGGCAGCGGATGATCATTCAAATGATTATTCTGAGGAAAAGCCCTTCAGTAATGCAGGAATGCATAATGGTTAAGTAGTGTTATAGCACAACTACACTGTATTAATGAGACCACAACAGCTGGAAACTAGATTTTGATGATTTGAGATTCACCGGCTACATCACATCCAACATTGCCAGAAATATGTAAACGTGCAAAAAGAGTTTCCATTACATTTTTGCAACAAACTGGATTATTGACACCCCTGAAAAACCACCTCATGAAAGCATTAAAAGTTTTTTTCATTATTTGGTAGTTTTTTAAAATTGGAAGCATTTCCAATACAGATTTTCCTTTGCAATTTTTGGATTTTGCACAAATCTAAAGGTAATGGAAATGTGACTAGAGAGATAAGTGGATGGACCAGCAGGGAGGAAGGGAAAACCAAGACCACATAGGGCTCACAGGACACATGTACAGGGAAGATTGGAATCAAAGTCAAGTAAGAAGTAACAGCCAAGGAAACAAATTTTCAAAATAAAAAGGTACGTTTGCTAAACCCAAAACCCCAAAGAAAACCCTAGATAATTACAAATAATAATTGGTCTGCAATACACTAATTCATCAAACAGATACTTCCCCTAATTAACACAAAAAAAAATTCATGCATACATCTCAGCAAAGCAAGCGTTTGATTAAAATATCCTAGTTTTTCAAAACTTTAGAAGTTTTTTGTTTACTCTTTCTTCTGTCAGCCAAGGATGTAAACAAGGTGACTAGGACACCAAACCATCTGGTGTGTGATTAAAAAAAAAAAAAAAAAAATAACACCTTCTCACTTAACTCTCACTTACACAATGACAGGCAGTCAACGCGCGTACCGTCTCTGAGCAGTTTTTTCGCTCTTACAGTAACAGACAGTTGTGGGTAATTCCAGTTCATCAGTAGCAGGAACTGTGAACTTCTCAATGTGACCCTTCGGAGTATCATTACTGACTATTGGTTCTATCTCTCTGCCTGACTGCTTCTGGTAATGAACAACAACAATAGCCACGGGGAGGAAAAAACAGCCATCTCATTTGCTTTGTTTCCTGTCTCTTCTGCTTCCTGGAGTATCTCAGTGCACTCACAGAGGCACAAATCTCAGCAGTATGCATCTCCAGCTCCCCTCTCCCTCCATACATCTTGTCTGAGAGGCCCCTAAGAGGGCATTGATTCTTCTCCAGGGAGGGTAGATGTGTCTCACCCTGCATGGATTGGATTGATAATGCTTAGCTAAATATAGCCCTGCGGCAGGGAGCAGGAGCAGAGGCTATTTTTAGAAGTGTTTATAGCGCCAGCGACTTGGACATCACTTCAGCTGAATGCCCAAACAGAGGGAGGAAAGAAAGGGGTGGGGACACCGGTGCTGCAACTCCCTCTTAGAAACATTACTTCACTTACTGCAACTGCGATAAATCTGAGGGAATGGGTGCACCCCTGGGTTTACTTCAAAATGATGACCAGTTAAGTTTAAAAATATCCCTGTCCAAAATGACATAACTTTGTGTTGATGTAAACTTAGACTGAGCAATTGCTTTGGTTGAATTGGCTGATTTGAATAATGCATTTGCTTTCCATTTACAACTGCGTGTAATTCATACAATGCACCCTCTACTCATTACAATGAATCTCCAAATTGGCACCAAGTGGTACTTGCATGATGCTATCAGAAATAACACTGTAATACAGTTGCGGCTCTATTGTTCAGAATCTCTTTTTCTGTGCTTAGAGTTACAATTTGGGATTTAAAAGCACACTTTCTTGTTTTATACACCCTCCAGCCTGCACATTTAATGCATGAAACATGTCTGTGAGAAGTTCTAACTCATTCAGAATTGACTGCCTGCAGTATAAGGTCTCCCATAGAGCAGAGTCGTGTAGCGTCTGAACTAAAGACTGACCTTTTCCTCAGTGAAATCTATGCAAAAATGCAGCAAATTACTATAAAATAATAATAATAATAATTATAAGAAAATCAGCATTGATCTCTGGTGTTTTATTCTCATTCTGCTAACTCTATCCCCTCTGGCAGAGATCATTTACAGAGTTCATTGATTCGTCCTGCTGTGCAAGTCCTTTCTAGTGGCAACCACATGCTGAGCTATAGGACAGGTTCAAATTGTAATATCGAGGAGAATGACAAACAAAACACTGTCTTATAGAACAATCAGAAATCCAGCAGAGACGAGAGGCCTGCCTTTGTTGTTTATTGACTGGCATGAAAAAAAGAGTTATTCATGCTTTTCTGAGCACATTCTGCTTTTTGGATGTGATTTCTGCATTGATGATTCAGTGTTTGTAGTTTTTGTGAAGTTTTGAATAAAAAAAAGAACAATTATTTTTTCTCATCTGTTTGATCATGTCAGTATAGTGGTCATTAGGTCCAGGAATATGAGCACAAATCTGAACAGGCCTGCTAAAACTTACAATTGCTTTAAATCGAGTTTAAAAAACGTTTTATTTACTGCCGCATTTCAGTAGTTTATCACAGTATGCTATAACCTTTATTTCTTGCATTTTATTTGTTTTATTCTTTTTTTAAAACTCATCTCTGCTTTTCTTTATTTGTTTTACTCTGCTTTTAAACTCTTTCTTTTTTAATGCACATTTTAATGTTAATTATGTAAAGCACATCAAATAGTTTTGTACATGAGATGCATTTTACAAATGAACATCCTTGTCTTGCCTTGATAACAACATAAAAATCCCAAGGAGACTAAAAAGAAAAGAGGCTACACTCACCTGTAGATAGTTGCATGGCCTGAGGTTAGGCTTGAGGTCAGTGGGTGTCATGGGCTTCTCCAGGTTAAGTGAGGACTTCCTGTAGGCCTCCTTGGCTTGGCTGACCGTCAGCGTTGACCAGGAGCTCCTTTTCATGAACTTGCCCTCAGGTGCCATGCTTATGCTCTCACAGGCTGAGCATTTGACGTCGTTGTTGCTCTTGGAGGTCTTTAGCGACAGGTCTCCTCCCAGGTGGCCATGCATTGAGTCAGGGTAACAGTGGCTGATGTGGTCCATATGATGGCGCGACATGATGCTCGGTGTTCTGTACGTGCTGTCACTGTCGAGATTGTCATCCGAACTCCACCATCCTCCAGAGCGCTGTTTGCCGCTGCTGTCAGATTTACGATCTTTGCTCTTGCTGCGTTTGCTGTGTTTGTGGTGACCTTGGTGGTGGTGGTGGTGATGGTGCGAACCGTCCCTGTGTGAGTCGCTTTTGGTGCCATTCATCTTGGAAGAACCTTCCAAGGAATGTGACTTTGTGAAGAGTTTCTGTACAGAGTGAACTAGGTGGCGAATTCGCCCTGGGCTTTCATTACGCTGTTCTGTAGTTGTAGTGGTGGTGGCCGTGCGTTGGTACTGCAACGTATGGAAACCATCCCGATGCAGTGGCATCTGTTTTTCAAACTGGTCCAAGAGGTTTGCTGGGATTCGGTTCATTTTCCCACTGCCACCATGTGAGGATGAGCCACCGTCATCTCGGGAATCCCTGCCGCCAGAAGTGTTTCCACCGCTGTCCCGTGAAGCGCTTCCATAGTGCATGCGAGGGAAAGTGCTACTAGAAATGGAGTGGTCAGTGGTTGATAAGGATACTGGCATCATCATGCACTCAGAGTGGATGGAGCTCCTTGGGGAGCAACGGTGGTGACCATCAAGGGGGTAGCTCTCAGTGGGGCTGAGGAGGTAAGAGGGAGAACGTGCTTCACCATGGTGGAGATGGTGGTCTAAGGAATGATCACATTCAGCCAGGCCACAGGTGTGAGCTGAGGTGGGGGACGTGAGCTGGAGCTGGGGAGGGCGGCCACCAGAGAGACCCTTCATGTTCCTGGGTGGAGGGGAGTAGCTGTCCTCATCGAAGTATTGCGATGGCGACCATGAATACTGCTGGTCTGTGAAAGACAGAGGCACACACAGAGAACATTACAAAGGTTTTTTTCTTCCAAGAAAAGATCTGCACTTGACTCTTAAAGATGAAGGAGTTAAAAAAGCTTTATACCACCTCACATGGTAGGCTGTATTTGAACATTATCATTGTGTCTTACTTCAACTAAAGGCTGAAGGCAAAAAAAGCTATAAAATGTGGATGTAAAATCCACATATTGCAGAGACAAAATCTCAGCCCTCCTATACATAAAAGAGAGTGGCCAGCAACTGATAGAAGTCTGCACTGCAATTTACCCAATGCAAAGAGAAATTATAGCCTATCACTCCATGTTGCGGGTGTCATCCATCAAAGCCCTGAAGGGTGAGCTGCGAGGTGTACAGACAGATAAGAGTCCTTGGGAGGCTTCAATAGCTAAATGCAGAAGCCCTCCCTCTTTCTAATAGTCATGTAGCCTTATATTAGAAATCAATTCTTTATGAACATTCACCAAGGGCAAACATCACAGCACTGTATCACAAAACTATTTAGCTAAATAACAGAAAATGTTAATCAGTAAATCTCACCACTGTCTTTTCTTACTCTGATTTGTATATTCTCCATTTGAGTCTCTCAGGACAATTTGGGATCATATTCCACATTCATTTGGCCACTATGTCATGAAGGATCCCGTACACATCTCATTTTTGAGTCGCAGCATAACTTTACAAAGGAGACGATGAAAGATTTCATCCCTGTAGCATCTTTATTTTATGAGCTATCATCAGTAGTGGTGGAAGAAAGTATAGAAATATGAATAACATGACTATAAAACAATCTTTAAAATATGTACAATCTAAGAAAATCATATTCATTAAAAGTATAAACCTATTTCAAACATATCTCCACCCCTGCCTTTTGAAGTAGGAAACAAACAAAGCTAAGCTCACTTGGCTTGATACGCCTCATAAACTCATGGTCTCGAGCTGTAACCTCATAAACTGAAGGAGATTTTTTATGAGCTACAGCTGAGAGGCTTTGGAAAGAGGGACATTTTAGACTAAACTGTTTCACTTTTAAAGTACACCGATGAACTGAAAAGTCACTGAAATTGAAAAATATATAATTAGAAGCAAATTTTCCCACCTTGATTTAAGTATTATTAACAAAATGCACAAATGGACCCTCATGACCACCTCGGTTATAATTATTCTGTCCCTCTAATGAACAGTTTCCAGTATGGGTGAATGGAGCACCAGCAGGAGACCAGTTTCATGCTGCAGACTCCCACCGCTTACTTTGATCAATGAATGAATAATAGTTGATCAGGTGCTTTTTAGTGATGTTATTCTCAAAGTTAAGGCAGCAAAACCACCTCCTTTCTGAAAAGACTATAAAAATCATAAAAACAGAATGAAACCTCACTTATCTCCTTTATTAAAGTGTGGCCCAGGTGTTTTTCTTATGCTATTATTTTCATTACAACAACACCAGTACATGATATTTGTCTTTATATTTTCATCATAGT
>JAOWBL010000015.1:11196981-11211649 GCA_028564865.1 Zenarchopterus dispar
ATTTTCATCATAGTGCATCAGAGATAATTTTTCTGTTTGTGCTGCTGCTGAGCCAGGCAGTGAGGAATTATACAATTTCTATTCTGAAATGATTGAAGATTCTTCATGGACATGATTCACCAATCTGTTGTTTTTTTTCAAGAATTAATGTCATTTTTTAATCCTTTCCTCAAAATAACCAACTTGTTTTAGTGCCTTAGTTGAATCAAAGTCTGAATATTAAAACAATACTAATACCCAAACACCAAATAAAAAGGTCTCATTTAAAGACTCTTTTACATTAGCAAATACCCCATCTTTACACGCAAATCTAGTGTTGCCTGTCTTTTTTACAATAATTGACGTGGGATGGCGGGGTTTCTTGCCTCCGAGGGAATAAGTATACCCTAGGAGGCAAGAAACCCACCTACTAGGGTACACTTAATCGTGGGCCAGGATTAATGCAAACAGAGCTGGCAAAGGGTGGCAGGCAGCTCTTTTGATGTTGGTGAAGACTACGAGGCCAACCAGACAGACAAAGAGTGATCGTAGTAGTACGTAGTACCACTCAATAACACCCCCAAGTTGCCTTCTCTGCCCTCAACTCGGTTTCAGGCACCAGAAAGGCAATAACACTCCTTGCGTCTACATTGGTCAATGTGTGTTAAACACACATTCTTAATCCAGGGATAATCACGGGCTCTAATCTAAAAATGGCGTATGAATAATGGTCCTATTTGTGAAACAGATACTCTGAGTTTCAAAAATATCAAAGCTTCCCATTGACTTTCCTCTGGGATTGCACCCATGGCACTGGGAAGTAGTTTCACACCATTATGCGGCATCACGGAAGAGGTCACGATGCCCCAATCCTTTGCCATTGGTTGCTATTTGTTAAACACTGAAGTAAACTAACTAAAACATATTCATACTGTGCCCACTTGGTCTAAAAATGATGTAAAACTGATGATACTATCTTCAGATATTACTGGAAATTCTTCCCTCTGATATAAAACTTCCAAGCATCTGCTTCCTGTCACTGTTTTTGGAGACTGTCACTGGGTTTATAGAAGATTTTCCATTTGATTATTTCATCAACATTATGTGAAGTGTTGTTGCTGGAACGTGACTACGGGTGGATATTTCTTTTCATCTATCAAAGAGGGTGAAATTTATCCAAACGTCCAACTTATTTTTAATGAGGTTTAAGATTTCAACCCCTGTTGTGCAGCGATGCTCTTCTCTTGCTATCATTCTCCATCTGTTGAGATGAAAACAAATTCCCGTTGTTTACCAGTCTTCCATCAGGATGTCTGCTTGGAAGCCGTATTCAAAAATGAATCCAGGCTAGTCTGCGCATGAAAGAGGGGCAAAAAAACAAAAGAAGATATACTCCCTAAGGAGGGAGTAGTTTTGTAAGAGAGCGCTACATGAAAATACCCATCAAAAACATGATTCATCAACATATTCAAACAGGGCATATCATCCGAACTTGCTTAGTCTGACTCAGCTCCGTTCACTGCTACTGGTAGATGGAGCAGGAGGATGACGGTGCATTATTGATTGATCCGATGCTACTTTGCTGCCTGATGTTATGTCACTGTCTTACTTCAAGGCCTTTCTTTGATGCCTGACTATCCCCTGGGGTATGCAGGGAGCTGCACCAAATAAATTATCTACCCGCAGAGCTGTGGCACGTCCTGAGATTATACGACAGATGACAGACTCATCCGCCCTCCGCATCTCTTTTCCCCGTTTTCACCTCTTCCGCAGCTGACACAGAATTTATCATCACAGGAAAGAAAAAAAAAGAAATGTGATGAAAGAAATAAGTAAGTCTAATGAAACATTTCGAAGGTTTCTTAAGATTTGAATAAAGCACCCTGAGGGAAGGTAGCTGTCTTATTGAGTGCGCATCCTCTCTGAGAATACTCCGCGAAGAGGAGAGCTTGTAGGCATGGAGATGGCTTGTTTTTGCACTTATAAAACCACTTGCCATCATATTATCAGGTTACTGGCAAGGGTGTCAGCTGCTTAGGTGGACTGCCGGGGTAAACTGTAAATATCAAAATCTAACAGTGATTTAATTTCAGCACAAGTGTGTGAAAAACTGTCTAATGCACCAGAGATTGTGGCTTTTACTCTGGCATGAACAAATCCACCTTTAATAAGTAAATATTTCCTCCAAAAAAAAAAAAAAATTGCACCTCAATTAACACCTCAGCCAGTATTGGGCCCTGTGATGTTGTGAAATCCTCCCTGGGCTCAACTGTGACAACAAGCGTTAAACGCGGCACGAGGTGAACAGAGACGGGAAATGGAGTCAGAGGAAGAGGCTCATTTATTAAGAGCCTCTGTTTTGTGGTGCTGCTCCGCCCGCGTGGAGAGCGTGAGTAAAGGTCGTTTTGCTCCTCTTAACACATTAGCATTTAAATAGCATTATATCTTCGCTGAGTATCATTGACAGCTCCCACTCTTCCCCTGGCTCAGAGTCTAACTGGAGTTGAAAACAAAGTTAAAAGATAATAAAGCGATGCACTAAACTGAGAGATCAAAGGCATGCGACCTTCAGACTTGGCAGCACTGGCGTTGTGACTAACCACGTAGTCAGAACGCTGTTTTATGGAGGATTAGGGTGAATTTATGTGTGAGCCCCAACTTTGAGGTGATGGATAAGAGATGTAGTTTTAGGAGTTTCCATCAGCAAAAGATTTTCATTTCTAAGTCCTTTGGCATCAAATGACCCAAAACGCGTCTTTACATCAATGAGGATGGTTCTTTGTAACAAATATGCATCAATGTAACAAGAGAAATCATAAAAGTATTTCAAATATTGTAAGAAGCCTTTCACACCAGCTTTGCAACACATGACCAAACTATCTGAGTGCCAGCTTCAAAGCATCTGCCTTGTTAGACTTCAGAACACTAGATTCAGTCATCCTAAATGGAAGAGGAGGAAAACACAACATTTAATTTGACAAGGAGAGATAATTGTTTCAAACAGCCTTGTCCACCAGATTCACATCAAACCAACTTGAGTAAATCCACAGCCCTTATTTCTGAGAAAATCAAATAGGTTTAGCAGCTTTCTTATCAATCTCCCAAAGGTTAAACGCAGTTTCTCGAGAATTCTGCCCTCTGTTCAGAAAATCTGAGGAAGGGAAGTGGTGTCGTAAACCCTCTGGGCAAATTAGCAGCGGCCTGAACTATTGGATTTGAGACGGAAGAAGTGACGCAGCAAGCAAGCCTCGTTGGATCAATCTCAGCAGCTCTGATGAAAATAAAGCCTTGGGTTTTATCTTTGGCCTCCATCCCCTTCATTTGACATGTATCACGTGAGATTAAATTAAACATTTCAGTATGACAGTTACTACTGCAATATTAGCTAACAACTGCAAGGTAACATGTTGTCAATGATAAACTGGTCACATTTCATTTGTATTTGACTAAATGTTGCAAGCAAATTTCATAAAGTAACTGATCTTTTTCTTTGGGGCTGCTATACTTGACTCCAACAGATGAGACACGGAAACAATGAGTTTATAGAATTAATCTGTGTTCAAGCTGTGTATCATGCTCAGTCTAACAAGAAAACAGTAGTGTCACAACATCCAACCCGTAATCATATATTTATTAATTTCTAAACTTTTTCATGTATTTTTTTTATCTTTGGACCGATAACACAGCTGAAAAGCAAGAAGTCCTAAGTGTAGCAGCACTTCCATCTCTTCCTACCTCTTTATAAGCATTTTTAAACACGTTAAAGTTGAATAAATTACATTTATGACAATGTCAAGTAATACAAAGTGTGGAACTGTTATTTGTGCATTTTTTTTATTCACAAAAATGCACAAATATTTCAGTATTTGATCATGCATGACTATTTTACCAAATGTGAAACCTAAGCGTGCAGGAGTTTTATAATTTTGCCCCTTTTTTTGTAAACCTACAATGCCTTGTACAGTTGACTTAGATAAGCAATAAATGCATTAAATGAGCATGTACATTTGTTTGACAATACCTACACTTACTCATTCAGGGAGCATTTGGTTTTCCATTTAGCCTTGAATAAAAACTGGGAATTTGTACTTTCCCAATTAGAGTCAGTGTAAAATGAATGCCAGAACAGCGTCTATACCTCTACCAGTAAATCGACAACCAACATTTTCTCTTCTGCTGGAAACATACTGCTTTTAAATGTAGAGGATAAAATTTCACATAATATTATACAATAAAAGAAGTAGCTAAGTAGTAACTGATGAAGCTGCAGTGACTATTCTGTATTTTTACACTATCATTATTTTGAAAACATTTGATGAGAGCTGAAATGTTTTTGAAGAAACTCAATTAACTCAGTTACAAAAAAAAAAAAAAAGAAAGAAAAAAAATCAGTCGGGTACGTTCTTGGCACCAAAGCCTTGTTTAATTAATTTAACTGTATTCTCAATAATTAGCACTGTGAATTGCACTTTTATGGCGTGGACTGTAAAACGGAGAAAAGGAGATAAAACAGCAACAAGCTAGGTGAGGGAACACGGCAGAGAAAATGACAAATGAGCTTTACCGCCGTCAGTCCCAGTTTCAGTTTGATAAGAGGGTAAAATACTAATCTTTTCTTTGTACATCCAATAATCCTGCCTGACAAAACCCCACCAGCCTGGTTTAGCAAAACAAGCGGAAGTGCACTGATACACCTGATACACCTAGCCTAAGTGAAAAACAAACTTTCCTGCTGGTTCCAAAATACTCTTATTTACATATTGAAACTTGTACCTGAATGTACCTGAAATTATCAGCCTGAATGCCTATAACAGTACAGTTGCACCTGATTACAATGCATAGTGGAATAACGTAAACTGGACTTCTTAAAATATGCATTAAGACTATTATAATCATTTACTTGATGTCCAACTGTCCATGAGGTCTAATTGATGTGGGGCATTTTTCTTTATTTTAATACATCCTGCACCCTGGTGTGGTAAAATAAAGTGTAAATTTCTCCATGGTTGTGACACAAGAGAGTTTGTGTCTGTCTTCCTCTGCAGACATGTCGAGCCTTCCCATCAAAGGAAGCACCTGGTACCAGTTGCTGCTGCAAAGCCATTCAGTTTCTGTGTGATTATACTCTATTACATATTAAAGTCCCAAGTCACCTGGCAACAGTGCTGCTGCTGCAGGCAATCACTGCGCACAGGAAGCACATACGAATCTGTTTATATGATTGTTGCGTCTCATTTTAGATCGTTATTTCTGAAGATACTAAATGCACAAGTTACCACACGTAAAAAGAAAACATTTTAGAGTTTATGAGGAGTTTACATTGCATTTTTGATTGTAGAGATGAAGGCATTTAAAGTATGTATACTACCATGTGGTGGATCATCTCATAGTCTCTTTGATCAGGCAAAAGTGTTTTTACATTTAATTGCTTGAATAATTGATGGAAAAATCAAAAAGAATACTCAATAAATAAAATAATAAATAATGTAGCCATACAGTTGATTTAATATCCTAATAGCTGCTTTGTTAATATCTAACATCATACACTTAAAAACAGGGAGCGGACATCTTATTGTTTGCTACTAACTTAGCAAAAATCCACAAAAAGACTTGTAGGATTGATTTTTTTTTGGTTTGTTTTTCCTTCAGTATCTTGTCAGTGGACTGCAGATTTCCAATCATATGCATGATATATTTATTGGATATTTTATAGCTTCACACTGAAGACCAACTTTGAAATAATAACCTTCAAAATATGTGAATGAAATAATTTGTTGGGTTCATCCCAAATCCGAACTGTAGAGTACGACCAAACACACAGATAGCATTTTCTGTAATCTACAAAAGTAAATTTTTAAGTAAGTCAGTTAACTTTAACTGCCACCTCAAGGGATGATCTCAGATCAGCAGTCTCCAAGAGGTCAGTTGTTCAGGAGCGAATAAAATGTCAGATATACTGTAACCTCTGGGACGCACCAGTCCTTGGCTACCCAGATGGATTCCTGAGGTTTTGAGTTTACACAAAAGTTCCAGGATCACATGTAAATTATGCAGTAATCTGATCAGTTAAAGACATAAGTCTCAGCATGTCTTGAATTTTCAGTTATTATGTTTATGAAAAGGATGTGTGGTGTCAAATAAAGCAGGCTTTTCCACTTCTAACAACCCCTTCCCCCACGTAGCTCAAATGTCTTCTGAAACCATTTGAAGTGTAAAGTTATAGCCGACGCAACAAAATATAATGCCGACGTACAAGTCAGAGGCCACTCAAGGTTGCTTTTATTAAAAAAATATTCATTTTCATTCTACATCTGAAGTTGAACAAAATAACCATACTTCTAAATGATATATTTAGCTGCACAGTCACGCTTGTTTGGTCTGTTTCATCGAAGCCTGTAGAGGTTCCTGTTGGACTGAGCCCCATGTGGTAAAGCTTACACACCTGAGAGTGCTGTCTGGATGTGAAACACGGCAGCGGGAGAGAGACTCCCCACTCCCGCCTTTCCACAGTAATCAGTGCCTATGTCCCACCACCTTTTTCCCTGCAGGACAGTGATTTCCCTGAAAGCATGTAGGGATAAATTAGAGAAAAGAGTAACAGAGGCAAGTGGATATTGTCTGCTGAGTTTAGGTAAACAGCAGTAACACTCAAGGGAAGATGGTTTGCGTGTGGCCATATGCTCAGGAAAAGTCTGGGGAGACTGCAGTCACTTCACACTGTAAAATAATTTCTGTTAAATAGTGAACAGGAGTTATTACAGCAGGTATAAATAATCCCGAGCTTTGAGCACAAGTCCATCAACTTTGACACTAAGCTCTTCAAAAATGACTACGCTACTGGCAGACTATCCCAATAAATGCAAAATGACTCTTTCTCCTCTCTAACACCCAATTTCATCTACCGTGTGGCACACTGAATGTCACCATACTCAAGTATTTAGCTGCAGAGAGATTATAGTGCTCAGATAAGGAAAAGCCGCTGAATGGCTGAATACTTATCGTGAGTCAGCTAATGATGAAGTGTTTTATCTGTGCTGCGCTCAGCGATCCTACCGAGCTCCCACTCCCTCTGCCAGTCAAAGAGGGGAAGAAATAATAGATGACAGAAGAAAATTCAACAAAGTCTCAGGATCAGCAGTCTTTGTTTCTGCCAAAATCATAACATTTTTGTTCCCTTATATGTATTTTTTATTGAACATATTGATTGCACATATTAGCATCTGGTAAATTCATCCCAGACGTCACCATTCTGCAGCCAAACAGCCATCCTCTCCTTTTTTATTTGTCATTCAATCAAAGATCTCCTCAATTTTTAAAAATCCGCTTTAATTTCAACAGAAATGGACTTGAAGTCCAGCAATGCTCCCCATGCAAATACTTGCAAAGTGGGGTTGATTGCATGCGCTTGCATTTACAAGGTGCAATCATAAATCCAGTGGAGCTATCCAGCTATGAATAAATCATGCTGAATGTGAAATTTTGCCACAGGAAAAGCCCAGTGAGTGTGTTTGAGAAAGAAAGAGAGAAAGTCCCGTCTTATGTAACAACCAGAACTGCATTCTGAGGCATCTTGCTGGAGGAAGCCTCAGACCTACTGTTGCTGTAGCAACGCACTGGGAAGATCACATCTTTTGCTGTCTTCGTAGCCAATGAGGAGTTCAAGGGAAAACAGAGATAATTTGTCACTGTCATGCTGTTTATTTGTAAGGATGGCATTAAAAAAAGAGAAAAATAAGCATGCAAGTAAAAGTCAGATTGTTAAGCCAATCCTTATCTAATATTTTTAATGCTCAAGTCAGCAGCAGAACGGTCCAGGCTGCACTTCATGTTTTCTGACGGGCAAGATGGTCCACATGTGCCCTGAGAGACAATCTCATCACAGAACTGGTTTTAAAAATGCAATAGGAGCTGCACAGCCAACCACAGGCCTCAGTCTAAAGAAGACAACTGAAATCCTTTCCTTTATAATGCAATTTTCCTCTCTCCAGACCACAGCAGTGAAGGGTGGGGGCTGGCCATAATGACTTTTTGGAGATGATAGTGATACTGACAGTCCTGGACAGGTCCTTGTTCTCTATTGGGCTTCTTGGTTTTTTTTTTCCATCTAAAGCTAGCCAGCAAATTCGAGCCACAAAGCCGATAAGTGTGCTGAAAGATTTGCTGTGATGTTAATCTGACCAAAATCTAATTAGAAAAATTAAGAATACTGACAACATTTAAAGGGCGCCCCTGATAGAGTAATTGACTGAACACCCAGAGGAGGATCTCTATGTCAACGGAGTTCAATGCATAAACAAACACAGTATGCCCCATGCATTGATTTGGACTGAGAGAAGGCTGCATGCAGCTCAGGGGACTAGAGGTGAACCTGGAAACATCTGGCAGTAGATATAATTAGTTTAAGTGCCTGTCCTAGTATTTTACTGTCTTAATTTCACAACAGTGAAGTGGAAGAAGAGCTATTGACAAAGCCCTGGGTGCACTCTGAACACATCAAATAAAAACTACTGAAACACAAGGGGGAGCAGCCAAACAACAGAAATAACCTCTCCGTGCGGTTGTAGTGATGAGATAGTTTAGTGATGTGCTGCCACCATTATCACTGTCGTCAAAGTACATCATGTGTTTCGATTTTTATTACAGCAGTCACAACAGTCCTGCTGAGGGAGTTAAAAGGTAACAAAACCTCTCTGAGTTGTTTTAAAGTGCATTAATACACTCTCTCATAATGTTTTTCTACATAAATCCAAATAAAGGGCTAAGAATAAGAGACCAAGCTTTAGTAAGTGGGTAGAAAACAAAAGGATGATGATAAAGAACAGCAAAAACCAATTTATCTAGACAAATGAACAATGGGGCCAGGTGGATAAAACTCTGTGATGTGTCATTACGAAAACTATTTTTGTGCACATAGACAATTATATAGTCATTTTGAGAGAATAATGAAGCACGTGTATGCATATGGTTCTCTCTTATAAATTTCAGTCATCAAAGCCTTTAACTCTTATGGACGATCCTGATTTCTAGTCCCATTTTTAGCAGTAAATAGACATGGACATTTCCCTACTTTTTACATTTGAATTAAAAACTGCAAATAGGAGGTTCAAATCAAAGCAAAAGCAAAATCAAAGCATAATTTTACTTGTTGTGAAATTAAGGATCTCGTGTACATAAAGGGATTTTTAACCTCTCTCAAAAACCACACCTCTAGAAGACATTTACAAATGAAAAAGAACCACTCACTATTTGGAAGTTGCAAAACTTAGCCTATATTACTGTCAAATGTAGACAGACAGAGTAAGCTGAGATGTATAAAGTGTTTATTGTATTTACTCCAAGTTACAAGCCATCAAACTATTTGAAACTACATGTAATATGTAAGAAGAAAAAATGACAAATAGTTGTCTAAACAGAAATATGTCCACCATTGTTGTTCAGTCTTTTTTTTTTCTCTTGGCTGTGGCTATCTCAAATACAGACTTGCTTTTCCAACACACACTTGTTTCTGGTACATTTTCAGCTGCTGAGCTCGTTCACTGCGAGAGTGCAATTTGGGGGAGTTACGACCATTTTTACTCAATTGTGTAAAAATCTGGTCAAATGCTCTGAGAATGCATGAGTTGAGCACATGTAACTACAATGGAAACAAGCAAAACGGCAGGCTGATTGACAGAAAGTGCCATGAATCATATCCCTTAGATCCCTAAAAATATCTGGGTATGTTTCATACTGCACCCCAGCCTACACAGATGACAGATATTTATATTAATCTCAGGAGCCTTTTGAAGTTATTTATTGTAGGAATGCAAAAAAGGAATTAACACTAAAATAAAACAAAACAAAAAAAGCTTCTTAATGAGCTCTTCAGCTATTAAAGTCTCATTAGAAGGTCTTCCAACAATGTCGTCTTTGCACATAATCGTTATGGACAGCTGAAGTCATTTTCAACATAAATAACTAAATCTTTTCCTCTCTAATGCAATAGAATATATATATATATATATTTTAAAAATCCTGCTTTCTTTTATGCTAAATTTGGCAATTTTCCCAATTTCCACTTTCCCACATGAGGTGTAAATTATCCTTTAACCATATGTAGACATGATCTGTCAGAATTCATTAGCATTTCACATTTTCAACAAACCTTTTTTAAATATCAGTTTGTGTGCAGGGAAAGGGATATGCATGTTTTCTCTGTACACAAAAATCAGATGTTGTGCCTGGTGTGCAGATCAGCTCATGTGACCCTGTGTGAAACACACCAGGAAAAATCCCCTTTAAAAATAACTGAAACATGAAAATCCAACGGGTTGGCAAAATCTAAAAACAGAGACAAGGAACTTAATAATAGCTACAGACCATTGCAAATTCAAATGGAAACTGCAGCAAGTATCTGTTAATGTTCTCAAATTTTATTTCGGTGTTAACAGTATTCTTTATTAGCTTATCTTAATGATAGGTTGTATAAAGAGAACTGGAAAAACCTCCTGTGATGTCACCCAGAGGTTTATGAAGAGTAATTTTAAAGCCAGTTTCTTTAATCCTACGCAGGATGCCATGCTGGCAGAACCAAACTGCTCCCAACTCTGCTTCACCCAAAAATGGGCAAATGGACTGAACGCCAGTCAGATGAAACAAACCCAACTTAACTCAGTTACCACAGCCTACCTATTTCACTTTAGTTTAGTTAACCTGTAATGCTAACCAATATTATCTGACTTTCTTTCTGGTTGAATCTGTCCATTTCACGTGTCGCCAGCAAAACATCTTAAAAGAATGAGGACTGCTAAAGCTTTGGCTGAGCTCCACGAATGCTAACCGATCCACCAGTACCAGACCCTTCCAGGTTGGCCTTGAATGGTGCTGGAATGAAGGTGAAGCAGTGCCCAACTCAGTCCACAGTCCGGCTGCTTGCCAGCAGTTGCTCCCAGACAAAAGGATAATTTTGGCTGCAGCCTCAACTCACAGCTTCTGGCAAGTTATATCATCTTTAAAAAAAGAGTTATTATATTCTTTTAGATTATTATTTATGGCTCAGATGACAACTTCAACAAAAGTGCTTAGCCCTAAGAAGTGGAATCGGTGACAGCTAGCATGTCATCAACTTTGCTACGTATTAACAGCAATGCAGCTGTCACTCATAAAGACACACCCCTAAAGATGCATGCATTTTTTTGTTTTTTTACACTTGTACCTGATGACACACACAGAAAAAAAAAACAACAATAAAATACGGATTTTTTTGTGGATGTAAAATCAAACTATGGACAACAACCCAAGACTTGAAATAGGTTTGTTTCTGCTGCAAATTTCAGTATTTTATCATTAGGGTCAATGAAAATCAACTCATTTTTGGAGCCAACCCCTAGTGGTCAGTCTAGGAACTACACTTTTCTATACTTTAGGATTAAGTCATTTTAATTGGCCAGATGTGGGCTCTTACTTTTAACTCGCACTTGCTGACACCATGTACATAATTTCTTATGGTCATCCATAAACACGTCCCTCAAAACAGGCTGAGAATATGTCTCCATGGAAAACCGTGCACCGATGCAGTTCTAGATAGAAAGTATTATGAAGTTATAAAGTATCATTGAACTGAACTGAGTTCAGTATCTTACGGGTCATAAACATACATTTTCTGAGTGGAGTGATATTTAAGATAGTCTTTGCATAATTGATGTATCAGTATTGTCTGTAGTCTGCATTAGTCTCTTTATAAATAAATAAATGGATTAGACTTTCTGAAATTGTATTTGCTGAATCTCTACATTTAATGGAGGTCCTTTAAATATTTACACCTTTAGGTACTTATGTCGATCAGATATTTAAACTTTTACTGCTTTGATTGCAAACGTCTGTGCAAAAATGCCCTTTTGGGTACATTACGGCTTTCATCTGATTTCCCCTGTGGTTTCTAAAAACACATGATCCCAATGATAATTCAGTGGAGAGACAGGGCTGTTTGAGTCAGCCACCCCCATCCCCAAAAGATCCATTAGACGGAGCTGTAATGGGATGAAGGGAGACAAGGAAAACATGGATACAGGCTTTAGGAGCAGCCAGACTGGATTAGAATTAAGGATGGTGACTGTCAAACGTTGTTTGGCACCAAAGTGAGGAAGACTGACGGAAACACGGGAGCAGAGAAAACATATCGACAGCAGGTGTTCGGATTGACTGGCAACAGGCCAGCCTTGTAGCCCATATGTAGTTGATGTTCTTACTTCACACTCCTTTTATTTCACCACAGTCGCTTCCAGGAGCCGTTTTTGAATCTCTGTGAAGGGAGCAGGAGTAATTCATCATCTCACACTGGCTAGCACAAATGTAGTTGTGTGTGGCAATCTGCGGGCTGCCAGACTGAAAGTGGCAGAATTACTGCATGTGAAAGAGAAGGGGTGAAAACCAGGTCACGAGGAGCGCTGGGTTTTCTCAAGACTAGTCAGACTGTAACAGTCGTCTCCAAAACATCTGACTTGGAGTTGGAGTTGAACTACTTCAGTGGGAATGATAATATGGATATTGGGTTAACTCACATTCAGTTCTTAGTCATCCTCATTGCTGCTTCATAAATTAGGCCCAAAATAGATTTTTTGGTGGGGGTTCTTCTGAATATTTGGGTTGACATCATGAGAGCCTCCAAGGCTAAACACTTGTCTAAAGTTCAACGTAGCTCACAAAGCAATCTCTGACAGAACAGGGTTAAACAGACATTTTAAGTGAAAACCAAACTGAAAGAAATCACAGCTAAAATCAGGATGTTAGACCTTTGATTGTGAACACATTTAGTTTGTGGAAGATGATTTGTCTTTCAAGAGCAAAAACTAGCAGAAGATCTCTACTTTGTCAACAAATATGTGAGAAAATCTTTAAAATGGTTCAAGACAACATCCCTTAAAGAAAAATCTGAAGGGATTTGCATACATCTCTTTCTAAAGTGAATATCATTATCATCAAATCATCCAAAGAATCTGCATAAAGCACAGAGGGTCCAAGTCTAAGCTGAAAACGTGGGCACATCTTTGATCAGCCAGATGGCACTGTAACAGAAATGTTCTTCATTCAATAGCTGATATAACCACAAGGGTGAGGGAGTACCTTGGGAACACAATACAGAGCTATTCTCACAAATTCTTTGTTAAACTTTACTGTGATAAAAAGAGGCTCTGTGTTAACCTTGTCCACAGGCAGTGTCAGTGTCTTTATACTCAGAAGCACTTGGGATGGGAGATAATACCAAAGAGCTAAGAACATCTTCCAAAGATCAGTGTTAGATCACACCAGCCGTCACTGTTTGAGCCACTTCACTGTTGAAGATAAATAATAGAAAAGGCCGGGGTGCAATTGTTTCATACGAATATTGACAAGTCAAAAAGCTTCTTGGAAGATCTCTTTCAGGCAGATGAGACAAAACTAGAGCTTTTTGGGAAGTCACATCAGTTCTGTGTTCACAGACACAAAAGTGAAACCTTAAAAGAAAAGAAGACTGTAGCTAGTGTGAAACACGGAGGAGGCTCAGTTATGCTCTGGGGCTGCTTTGCTGCCTCTGGTGAAGGGTGTTTTGAACATGTGCAGGTTACAATTAAATCTCAAGATAACTGAGGCAATCTGGGATGAAACATGCTGCCCAGTGTCAGAAAGAATGGTCTCAGTTGCAGGTCATATCTCCTCTAGCTGGATAATGACCCAAAATACACAACTAAAAACACCCAAGAATGGCTGTTCTGAAGTGGTCTTCTGTGAGTTCTGATCTATTAAACAACTGTAGAAACAGCTAAAACATGGTCTGAAGAAGAAACCCCTCAAACCTGGGACACCTGGAGAAGGTTGCTCACGAGGAGTGGATCAAAACCTGTCTGCTGATGCAAAAGTTTTGTTGACAGAAGTCGCTTGACTGTAGTGATTGGTTATGCAACAAAGTATCAAGTTAAAGGTACCAATTAATAATCTGTCCTAACCAGTTTCCTTATTTCTTTATTTTTAATGAGTGTTAAACCACAATTATAAAGTAATGTCTGATAGTCACGAGTTAATGTTTAATAAATTGTTCTTTATTATTACTTTGGTCATCTTGAACTTATTTCAGTGGGAAAGTGGTTTTTGTTTGTTTGTTTTGTTTGTTTGTTTATTGGAGGGGTACCAGCAAATATTTTCAGGTTTATAGTAAGCCTCCTAAAAGATGACATGTTTTCCAGGGATACAATACAAGACAATAAAAACCACATTCTGAATGCATTAGAAAGGCATGGGTATGGAAGATGAGTACAAGTACTGGGCCGACCCATCTGCAGCCCACATCTATCCTCAGTTGAAGAATGTATAGATAATAATAACAATAACAATAATAGTAATGATAATACTTTTTGAGTGTTGCAAGGGAGAATGGAAATATTAGAAAGATATAGGGTTTGTGCTAATAAATTACTAAATAATAAAGATGATCAGATTCACATATCCAATCCTGCTCAAGAAATCACTTCAGTGTCCTGCAACTAATGAGATTATTTCACAACAAAATGATGTAGAGTCTGTTCTTTGACTTTGTCTGTAACATCCCTCCCAATCTCAAATCTACATCAGGCTTTGCATAACTCGGAGGCTAACAACCACATCTTTGCAGCTCACTGCTCCCCGATCGGCCTCTATTTCTTGTCCTTGAGGCCTGAGATTAAAAAAAGAAAAAGAA
>JAOWBL010000015.1:11220163-11248359 GCA_028564865.1 Zenarchopterus dispar
CATCTTTGCAGCTCACTGCTCCCCGATCGGCCTCTATTTCTTGTCCTTGAGGCCTGAGATTAAAAAAAGAAAAAGAAGAAGAAAAAAACCCTCTTACATTTAATGTGTTCATGAGCTGAAAATAAACAAGTCTAAAAATGGAAAGAAGAAGTTTTGGAGGGAACTGGCTTACCCTTGTTGCTGTTATTTTTATCTCTTGTTCTTTATCAGAGATATTACACAAGTCTGCCAGCAAATTGTTCAGGTTACACACGTGATTGGGAATGTAGGGAAGTGAGTCTCTGAGACGTCATGTGATCATACGGTAAAAGAGAGCAGGTGATGCACTGTCTTACATTGTTTTGTCTGAGAAAACCGAGCTGTTGGAGCAAAAACACGGGGATAAATTAGCACGGAACAAAGTGAGACAAGCATGAAGCCAAGCCTGTTGGTGATGGATTATTGCTGTTCTGCATGAATTACCAAGTGATATATGTAACATGCAGCAAATCTGTTTCACTCACTAGTCAGTTTAATAGAATTTAATATGTAATTATGTTTTACTTGTTCTACTTAACCGCTTGAATATGAACAGTGAGGGGTTGTGGTTTAATTGATGCTCACTTAGAGCTCTGATAATGCCGTAGGATTTGTCGATTGATAAAGGCAGCAGATAATAACGAATTCTATTGAGTTATTAATGTTGTGTTCTTTCAAAGGGAGCAGGTAATCTTTCACGGAGGCCTATTGGGCTGCTTAGTGCAAAACTTGATCACTAAAAGATTAGGAAGGATGCATTTGTAAACACAGGTTTACAGAAGGGAAGGAGTTAAGCTACTGTCTATGGGGACATGATGGCGCAGGGACTAATTAAGCTCTGTTTATGGGATTTCCCATAAGACTGAAAAATACTGTACGGTTGCCAGATAAATCTGAAATGAGACAACAGTAAAGGACAGTGTGTCCTAAAGTTCTGAAGTTCCGCTGCTTTTTTCACTCTCTTTCAAACTGGAAAGCAATTTTTTTTTCGACTTAATGGCTTTGAGGGTCACTACAATTGATCCTTGTGTTGTGCATATTGATTTAGCATAGGATTTATGTCAGATAACTTTCCTGACACAAGTTCATCAGGACTTTGGATCAGCACTATGAGAGCACTGGCTTGTGGCCCTCCAGTTCTTCTTCAATTCCGGGTCCTCAAGGTCCTGTTTTCGATGCTTCCCCGCTCTAACACGCCTGTTTAAAATGAATTCATTTGAATCAGGTGTGTTAGAGCTGGGAAACATCTACAACATGCAGGACAGTGGACATCGACGACCAGAACTGAAGACCCCTGCTAGTGGCTGGTTAGCATGTGATGGGGGAGAGTGAATGAAGTTTCTTAAGCTGTTTTGTGAGTCTGGGAAAGACTGAAGTGGACTGCTGGCAACATAATACGTCTAAGAAACAGAAAATCAGCCTCCTCTGATCAAACAGTGACTTGAAAATTAAAAATGTGGATGAAAGTACAAGACATGCCTATAAAAAAGGTCTTCATCAGCCAATAGCATGTTCATCTGAAAATAAAATAAAGTGCTCGGCTGTGTGCTGGCGCTCATTTTTTCACATCTTGGTAAGTGTCAAACTTTTACAGTAAAGGAATGTCTTTGAAGACCCAAAGAAATAAAACAGGTTTTGTACAGAGGTGCCTGTGGAGGTAGACAGTGATGAACTGTTTACTTTTTAGAGTGAACATTAAGTGTCTGACAGAGTGTGGACAGCTTGTAGACAGAACCCATACGACATATTCTCTGTACTTTTAAATTAAGAATTTAGCTAAGAAGGAATTAATGTTTCCTGATGTCTACATTGGACCCAGGCAGTAATTTTAATAATGACCCCTCAAGGAAGTGGGGTCCTCCAGGGTGAGGGTACACACTATTAACCCCTGGATCTTGGATTATTGCCATGCCAGACTGGTGAAAGTTATCACACACAGGCTTGACTGCTGTTTCCTGAGGTTAGCTTGCCACAGGAGGTAAATTGATTGAACACACTCTGCGACAACAGAAAGCTGCACACATTACACTTGCCAGAAAGACGGGGTCAATTTCCTGAACAAAGAAATCAAAGATGAAGAAGTGACACGGGTTTGCCCTGAGATCAGTGTGAATGATAAACCATTTTATCAAAAATCCCTTTTTCATTCTGATTTTCTAATAACACTTCAAAACAAGTTTGTGTAAAAAAAAAAAAAAAGATATTGGAAGAAACTGAGCCTCGCTCATGGATGATTCAAACGTTCCCTGATGGGGGGAGAATGACTGAGGAAGCAAGGGGACGGGAGCTACAACTCAAAGCAGTTTTGTCATAACTCATGCCGAAAATAATGACAGCCCATTGTAGCAGTTCCAGCAGTGAGAATTATTTTCCTCCTAATAATTTTTAAATGAGTGTGTTTTCTATTGAGTGTCGGGATGATGAAGCATAGGTTATTTTTGGCACTGAAGTACTTTTCAGAATCAGGACTGCGCTCCTAAGAGACGGAGACATGTCTGTCATGATCTAGAAGGAGCAATCGAGTGTGTTAAAGATTTTTAGAAAGATTGTCCTTTTAGAGAAAACACAATACAGTTCAAGTGCAAAAAAGAACAAAAAAGACAAAAAAATAAAGACTTCAGTCTGTTATTATGTAAAGTTTAAAACTCCAGAAACCTAGTGTTGTTACCATGACAATTTTCTCAGCATCATTTTTTTAGAAGGCGCATTTCCTGTCCCACGAGTACAAGTTTGCTTCCACCAGCTCTTAGCTCAGTCGGCAGCGATGGATTCTGGGCTGGTGGGAAATCTCTCCAATTTGTTGAACTTAATATGTGTTTACCTGAGTTGCACTGAGGTTAATAGTTGATAGAGCTGCAGAATGGTCACTGAAGTACTTTATCCCCCAGTTCCTACGCTCAAACACGTCACTATTAAAGAACCTGCCAACTATGATTAGGGAAGTTCATTAAAAAAAAAGATTCTTTGTCTGACATGCTTTTAAGGAGTCAATATCTTTTCCCAGAGCTAATGGGCCAAATATTGGGATAAAAGAAGAGGCTGCCGTGCATGAAAATGTAACGGTAGCAGAAGTGCATCGAATAAAAAGTAACAACACAAAAAAACAGAGGTCGTTTTTGACAACGCAACCAATGTGTCTTCGAACTGAGCAAAAAATAACCCCGATGTTCCATTGCAGGATACGTGCTGTATTCATTATCTCCCACGTCATGGTGATTCAGTGTCAGCATTTGTCATAGGGCGCCCTGGACTGAGTCCCACTGTTACATAAAAAAGCTATTGTACTTCTCTGTGACCTCAAGCTGCTTGGGCTTATCAAGTTGTAAACATTTCACCAAAATAAACCGATGAGCACTATGTCACTGAGCCACAGCCTTGTTGTTTAATGAGCTGCTCTGGAAGCTCAAAGTCAAATGCCAGTTTGGTGGGAATGAAAGACCTCAACCACTTCTCCTTTCATGAAAAAAGAAAGAACACCCTCTTCCACTTCTAATATTTCAATCTAATGGTCTAATAAAAGCAGTCTGGTCTCTAGTAGGTCTTAAGATTACAGAACTACAACTCTAAAAAAAATGACATGTGACATAATACACTGTATCTTTATTTTTCTTTTCAAAAACAATGTGAAAACACAGAAAACGTGTGTGAAGAAATATGCCAATGTGCCACTTTCTTAAAGAAGACAAACAAACCAAAAAAAAAAAAATCTGTTTATAAATGCACATATTTAGACATCTGCGATAACAAACTCAAAGAAAAACCTTTCACTTTGCTGAGGGCTGCCTGAATCTGAAAATGTTCAATTTAGAAATTTTAGGGTACTGTGACATCACACATCTTCACCTTCACTGTATTTAACTTCGTGCTGCATTTGCTGTACCTTAGAAGTGGGCAGCACAAAGCTGTTCAACCAGTTACAAAACAGGCCCACATCATATCTCCTCCACCACCTTGATTGGAAGATGGTATCAGGTGTTTTTACTTACATGCTTTTTAGTTTTCACTCAACATGCAGCTGTGCATTATGACCAAACATCTCAAATTTGTTCACAACATTGTTCTGGCAATTTTGTGGTTTGTTCAGATCCCACTTTTCAAAATAAAGTTGGACTTCCTGAGTCCATGTGTACATCTTGAAAGACTGGCATATGTCTAGATGTTTCCAGCTGACAAATAATCTTTTTCACTGTAGAACGATAGACTCAAATTGTTTGGAAATAGCCTCATGTAGTCAGTTTCAGTGTTTTGTGTGTGTGTGTGTGTGTGTCTTCCTCTGTTTTTGTCCAGCCCTTTTGTGTCTTGTCCTTGTCTGTGGTCTTTTCTACACTGCAAAAATACATTTTCTAAGAAGCTTTGTTTCAAGAAAATGTTTTAGACTGTTTCTTGTTTTAAGAACACTAATCAACAAAAAAAATTTTACTCTATTGTCAATTTTTTTTTTTTTTGCATAAGATAAGACAATTTTGACAAGATTTATGGAATCTTAGGCTTATTATTAGAGGGGCTGTTTTTGTAACGTGTGTTTGCTTGTCTTCCTGGAGGATGAGTGTGTCCTCTGGTCACGGCAGCTCTCACACACCTGTTGCAAATCCATTAATGAAGCCAACCATGGTCCATGTAGCTGCTCATTACTAGATTGTTCTGATGGGTCAGAACCTATGGCTAACTGATTCCTTGTGTTTGCTGCCTTATACGTATGTATTTTCTCTATATTGTAATCAGTGATCCTGAAAAATCCATCCACTTCCATCATGTTTACCTGCCTCCACCCGAGGTCCCAGTCATATGCTCGTCACTCTCCTGCCTGTTGTCCATCGAGTTGATCACCAGTCCTTAGAATTTGCCTGTCAAACCCGTTCTCCAAGAAGGACCCTCCTCAGTCTGAACTCTCTTATTAAAAACATTTTCTTAATCCACTTCCTGGCTTTGGAGCCTATTTGTGGATCATACTGATGGGAAGCTTGGTTCTGCTCGAGGTTTCTTTCTGTTCCTTCACAAGTCTGTTTTTTAATTAAATTGAATTATCTGAATTAGGATCCAGCAGAAATAAATACATTGATTTGAATGAATGTATTTAATTTGACTGCACAAAACTATTTTGCTTTTTTGTGTGAAAATGGCTTGAAGTGACTTTTGTTAAGTTCAATAAACTGAACTGAACGGAGTGATAACAAAGATTGATTGCTTCAATCAGCAACCTCATTGCTGATATTGTTCCTCTTTAGTATTACGTGAACAAACTGTCAAAACATCTGCTTTTACAGAGGTGGGAACACTTCTTTCTGACTCCTTTTGTTTTCCACTCCTTGTCTTTCCAATGTTCACTTAGTTACTGTTCAATAAATGATGAGATATAGTAAAATGTCAGGCGTGGTTGTTCATCTTAAGTTGCTGCTTACGCATGCTTCACATGGGTATATGATAACACGCACACACATGCAAACAGGCAAAAATGAGACAATTACCCTTTGCAGCGGAAATATACAAATGGATAAACAGATGGGGGAAAAGAGGACTGCTCATAAGTCAGCCCTGCTGCTGCCTGACAGGAGCCATCAGTCCAGTACTCTGGGTCTAAACATAGTAACCGTGCTTGTGTTTGAGCACAGAGACCATGCATCATCCAGTATCTCTGGTCTTATCTGTCAAATGCTTGGCCAGGTAATGTGTCTGCAGACACTTTGCGAATAAAAGTGCATCAATAAATTTGATTGTCATCAAAAAGCCTGTTAAAAGATGTCAAATGTAAGTAAGTTTATGGTGCTTTATAATCAAAAAGATCTCGAGGGTGTCATAATTCCAGAGAGCAGGAATTTATTTCGACAGGACTCACTTACTTTTTATTGACATAGTTTGCAAAGAAAAAGTAAGTAAACTCTTTGGACTAATTTACCAAAAAAATTTGATTTGATCGTCATCTAAGTCACGATGCTAAACGAACCCAATGTGTGTCAGTCGATAACACGCAATTGGGATTTATCACGTCACATCCATGAATGACATTAAAAAGAACTAATTGGCATCAATCACTTGCAAACTTTGAAACGAATTAATAAATTGAGCCTGGAGGTGTGGTTTAAGCTACTATGAATAATAAAAGACACATGGATGAGACACAATCATCAAAGAGCTAAAGAACAGGCCTGGAGTCAGAGCTGAAGGCTTGAAGACATCCTTGGAATTGTATAAACTCCTGGATGGAGCATCATGATTTGGATTTGCTTCACTGCTTTAGGGCCTAGAATATTTGCCATCATTGAGGGAGAAATGCATTCAGAAGTCTACCAGAATATCCTTCAGGATAATATCAGCTGAAAGAGGACTATAACCATGAACATAAAAGAAAATCAACCATGGAATGTCCTCAGAAAAACAAAATCCACTTTGAAGTGACCCAGTCAGAGCCCAGACCTTGAAACCACAGAGATGTTTAAAATCACAGAAATGACCTTAGGAGGGCCTTGCACGCCAAATAAATATGTCTGGGCTGAAGCAGTTGTAGGAAAACAAAACAGAAAACAAACAAACAAAAAAATCTTTTCCAGAATTATAAATGTTCAAAGGGTGGGCTCAGTAAAAACAAAATAAACTTTTGCTGATTTTATGTCAAAAGTTTAAGAATGAAAATCTGATTAAAAAAAGAAGGAGAAAGAAAGAGAGAAGGGAAAAAAGAAAAAAAGAAGTGAGTTCATTTTAGGAAATGTTACACCTATTAAGGCAATTGGTTCTTGTTGCTGAAGAATTTAAGTTCATGGCTGAACGAACCAGTGGAAAAAAATCCAACCTTTTCCCCCCATGTGTATTTAAAGAAGAAAGGGAACGAAAAGAAAGGGAAGAAGAAAAATAGCGTGAAACTCCCAGAGGCCAAGTCTGTCTTTGTAATAAGGAACACTGAAGAAAAAGGTAGAGTGAAGAAAGCGAAGACTTTAACACTCATGACTGCAGCGGTGTGAAACTAAGGACATGCTCGTATTACGGAGACGGAGACCAAACAGAATGAGGTAAAACTGTGTGGATGTGAAAAAGACAATGGTGACATATTACCTTGCAGATAGAAGAGCTCTAGATATATATAATACAGAGTCAAAATCATGGGGAAGTGAAATAAAGAGAGTAAGCGCAAATAGGAATTAGAGATAGAAAGTCAGCTAATCCGGCATCATAATGGTGAATGGACTTCTTGAACATTAAAGATGACTTTCCTTCCTGAATCAAACTGTTAACTGACACATTTCGATTCAGTTTTTGGTTCAAATATTCAAAGAAATAAAAGCGGGCAGTTTGATTGTCAGATATGGCTTAATGCCAGTTCAGCGCCTGATATACTCAAGAAGAGGGAGATAACTGTCAAATTAGTTCAGACGCCTGATTTCAGTTACTCAAATGATCAAGTTGTTGGCTTTTAACAACTTCTGTCACACTGGAGGTGAGTGCCATGTCCACCAAGAGCAGAGTCATGACACCTCGCGTGGACAGTTCATACCTCAGCTCCCCGTAGCTGTCCTCTTAATGAGACTATATTCTTGCTGACAGGGAGTCGCTGTAATTACAAGAACCTGAGTTAAAGGCAGCAATGAATTCAAGAGTATCGCTCTCAGTTTCCTGAGTGCGTCCCACCCTTGAAGATAATGTCTGGGAGTCTCCTGACTGAAAAATAAAGCTTTATTACAGTTTTGTCAACTAGTTCCCGCCGTGTTTTTGAAGTTACAAATGAAAAAACTCTGAACATCATTCTTCTTTATGTTGCTTTAAACTTCTTCCATGTTCCTGCTGCTCATCAGTGTTTTAGGACTGAAGTGATGTCACGCATTTTCTTCGATGTTTCAGGAGTACTTGAGCAAAACCGCTTTGAATATTGTGTCTGAACTCAAACATACATTTTCAGTCCTGAGGATTTCATTCTCAGCTGCAGCGTGATTGGGAGTGGGGGAGTGGGGGTGGGGGGGTTCCGATGTCAGATTCTGCATGGAAAACAGTGCTAGCGATGATGTGAGAAAAAGGGAAAAGCTGTTGTTATTTCAGCTTGTGCTAAAGTTGCTTCTCACTAGCTCTCCCTAGTGAAGCGTCCGTATCTTCACTTTCTCAACGCTTTAGTGACTGATTTGGCACTGCCGGTGAGTCAGAGGCAGACAGATCGATGGCAGCAGAGTGCGAGAAAGGGAGAGGTGTTCTATTTCAATCTGCAGAACAGATACATCCCCGCACATTTGTCATGTACTCAAACTGAGGCCAGATTCGATGGCATGTAATATCTAAGACACTGCCAGCAAATTGCCACAACTTTCTCCTCATTATACTTGCTTGATAAGATTTCACATGCCCGGATGGCTGTTCCCAAGAAGTTCACTTTGAATGTAGTGAAAGAGAATATTAAGTGTTAAAAAAAAAAAAAAATCAAAGCGGGGGAAGCGGAGTGCTGAGTGACAATAAGTGGTGGTTTTATGATTTTCTGTGTGTCAGTGATTCTCAAGAGAAATGTGAGTGGAGAAAGCTGAATGAGCAACTTTGGTTACTTGTGATAAGCTCAAAGGATTGACAGCCTGCTGCACTTTTCCTCGGCGCCTGCTGAAAAGAAGAAAAAAATTGCTCGGGGTTTAAATAGCATGTTTTCTAAATCCCTGCGCGCTGGTCAGCTGCAGGCAATCTTCAGATGTCATATTTTCTTCTCATTCTCCCTACCCGCTCCTTCTCTTTCGAATGGCCGTTCGAGACAGAAAGCTGCTGCTTTGTCATCCTTTCCAACACTAAGCTGCAGAAACATTGTCTTAGCCTCCCAGGGCTGGGAAAGGCAGCGCAGTCAGACCGCTGGCCATCAGGATGCCTGGTGACTGCGTATGGATCGGAGCCAGATCTGCTGGCAAACACCGGTAAAACTGCCATAAACGATCTAAGCTGGAAAATACGACCTGTCAAGCTGAAAGCCAAACAACTCTGAATATGTAAACTTGAACATTGATATTCTAGCCTAAGAATCTTTATGTTAAAGTGAATGTTTGAATAATTTGATAGAATAAAGAATATAATATTTTTTTTTACATATTAAGGAAACTAGAATTAATCAACTACATGAATTAATGACCTGAATGCGGAAATTAGAAGCACAATGACTGAAAAGCTCATTTAGACAAAAAAGATACCCTTTTAGAAACAGGAATAATGGCTTGTGAAAAATGGATCTTTTTCAACACTTATTATCTGTTGAAAAGCTATTCTGTCATAAAAGCCTAAAAGCAAACATCTTCCATGCATTTTATCTTTGTTCTTAGTTGTTATAGAAAGACGGCATTACTTAAAAAGTGAACAAATACTAAGAAAAGTCAGGGCACCTGACTCCTTACTGACTCCTGCTGAGACTAGCGAGGCTTTGAATATAATATTTCCAGCCCTTTTCTGAACATGTAGATCATTAAGGGAATTTATTTTTCCTCCCTAACAAGCAACATGGATGGCAACTTAAAAGGCTCGTAGAGTTTCATTCTGCAGAGTAAAATGGGAGAGACATTAAACTTCAAGTATCAGATTCCTTTCTTTTGGAAAAAAATCTCCTAGTTTGGATTCAGAAGGCAGCCACCTCTATCTTTAAGATTTTTTTTTTTTGATAAACCTCATGATTTGGGCTGGCTAAAATGACCCTGCATCATTCCCTTAGTTTCGCTGCCAAAAGCCTCAACTACTGGGAGACATCCCAACTACTGGGGAGATATCCCATAATGCACTAGGCACATCTACTGCTCTGCTCTGTTTAGTCTCTGCGGCAGTTTTAAGATATATCAAATTTATTGAATGATGATTTATAAGGATAAAAATAAGCCATGAAGGAGCCAAAACGAAAACATTTGGGACATCAAGAGCATCCCTCTGTTCAATGCAATTATCTAACAAAGACTAAAATAAAGTTTTTAGAGCTCATAGCCAGCAGCTTTTATTTTGCACTGGTATCACCTCAAAGATACAAATAAATCATTAAAAGATGAGGTAAGTTAAAATGAGAAAAAGGTTAAGGACCTGTAATTTGATGCCCAATGGGGGAATGTACAATATTGTCTTTTCTGTGAAATTTAAATTTTTGGCCTTAGTGGATTTCACTCCAAATCCTGATTTAAAAAAAAAAAAAAAAGTTTCAAGGATTTATATTGTTTGCATTGGATAATTCCAGACAGAAAACATATGGAAATTCAGGGATCACAGGGTGCATTATTATTGATACTGAGCCTCAATGTTTGATGTCATTTACAGCATCAGTACTCCCCTCACACCCCAACAAGTCTCTTCTATATTGGACGCTGACCTTGGCCAACAATCTGGCACGCTGCACATCCTATTTGTCTGGCCAACATACAATGTAAATGGTTTTTGGAAAATTAAAAATCCATGCCGCCCAATTTAATATAGGACAGAGTTTCTGGGCACAAGGAAGGATATGCATTAGGGTCTAATAATATTACCTATAACTCCATGATGTAGTCTGATCCCCTGAGGAAATGACCAGAAACTGCACACTTGAATATGGATGCAGATGCACATTATTGAATTACACTGATTTGCAGTTTAAAGGGGAAAAAAAAAGAAAAAAAAAAGTTTGTCATTGAAACTATAGAATATTTGGAATTCTCTGCACATTTCTTCACTCCTTTTGATACACTGCAGAAAATAAGATGTCAATCATTTTATTTGTACACAGATGGTTATAAAATCCAACTTTTTGGATATATATTATCGACTTCATATATTTTTATCCCTGTTGTAAAGAAACTGAAAGAAAGGATCATTTTCCCGCTGTCTTTGCATTAATGTGAGTGTCCTCGTGCAGACAAGGCAGTTCCCTTACTGTTTTACTAATATGTTGCTGCTTGTTCACCCAGATTTCTTTGTTAGGCCACCATTTATCTCCTTTACCTACCTGTGAGAATCCTTTTATTATAAATAATGTGCCAGTAACCATAATCTAAACAACAATTACCTAATAAAATAACCAAATAACTAATAATACAAACAACCCATTCCTGGAAACTCTCTCCTGGTTTCCTGTTTCCCTCACTGAGGCATCGTGCCGTCATCACTTTCCTCTGCCCTTTTCCTCTCAGGCATATTCCCTGCTTTCTCTCCCTCTCTGTAAAGTGCTGGGTCCTGGTTAATGATGAAATACGCCTTCTGTCATTTGATGTCAGCAAGTGAACTGTCGTGCTTTGCTACTGCGTCAGGCGAGGAATGGGGCTCCAATTTTAACTTTAAAAAACAGCTGGGATCTCTTTGTCACACGTGCGATGAAACTAAATTAAGACGTCACTGCGCAGATTCGACCTTTTATTAAAGCATTTACAGTATTCTGTAAGTGATACTTTTGTGCAGTATTTAAAGCCAAGGTGTCCATGAAAATTCCCTGCATTGCTTTTACCTACTTTGTTTATTTTTTTTCTTCAAAATCTTCACTAACTTATGTGCCTTTAACATTTAATGCACTCATACAGATATTGCACAACATATTTGATTAATTATGTCATATATTATACTGAAATATTCTGAAAACTATTCAAAGCAGCAACAGAGAAAACCGATGCATGAACCTTTACAGAGTATTTATTGTTTCTTATAATGTTTTGATGAGTTGGTGTGCCAGGAGGGGCAAGAATGTATGGGGTAAAGGGTTAACAGCCCCTGCGAGACACGCAGCCTCTGGCTCAGCGTTCTGCATAAAGACAAGGAAACAATAAGTGCAAATGGAAATGCTTGTGCTTCCTTTTTTCTCTCCAGCGCTCTCTAATCACACACTCTCTCTCTCTGCCCATCTCGATGGATTATCGCCTGCAGGCTGTAGGGCCTTCGTTGGCCTCGTAAATGCGTTAAGCTTCACTTTGACAATTCCAGCCTGGACTCACAGCAGTATCTTAAATGAGCACAACTTCTTAACATCACATTACATGGTGGAGGCGCGTAATTTCATTCGCACTACTGCAAAAATCGGCCCTAATAGTTATTTTCTAGTGTAGCACGGCTGTTCAATAGTTAAGATTTAGCCACAGAGCAAAGAGATTTAGTCAAAGAGAACTGGACAAACCCTTCTGAAGCCCAGTTTTTGGAGCTGTGAGGGCATCTTGGCAGGAGCTGACTCTGGCTTTCAGCTGGGCGCTCTCTGCTTTGGGTGAAGGTGGCGGCTGCCAGCTCAGCCAGTGCAGCTGGCAGCCGCTTTTGGCAGTTCTGGACGAGCCACCTTTGCCACCCTCACCACCAGACCCTTCTGGGCCAACCTAAAGGCTGTCCCAGAGCTCTGCTAGTACAATTAACAGCACAACAAGCCAAAACGTCTTTAAAATAAGAATGATTATCCTCTCTAAGCTCTTAATTCACAGCTCAGATGCCAAGTTTACTAAAAATGTTAAGTGCAATGTCACTAAAGTGATGGGAACTAGAAATTAACACCCCCAAAAACACACCTTTAATTATACATTCATCTGGGGCTTTATATAATTTTAGCTGATGAGGTATATGATCTGTTTAATCAGCTATTATAAATGAGAGTGCAAAAAAAAAAAAAAAGGAAGAAAAAAATGCTCAAGTCAGTTCCTGTATATTGATATTTGAACTGAAAGAAATGTAAAGACACTTTATGATCCATTTTTGCTTTAAAAAGGTGTGGGGGGAAATATACTGCATAGGCTGTATATTTATTTATATTTGTAGACATGATCTTTTTTGGATTTGTTTATCCTGCTGCTGAAGTAGTTGTGGTAAAACTATGTCTTTATTTGTTTCTTATATATTTTTTCCTGTTTCAATCTGTTTCTATTTAAATACTGCTACTGGATGTCTTATTGTGACCCTGATGAAGGCCACGAGCTGAAGTGTTGTTGTATGAACTTAAAGTAGTGACCTCCAAATAAAGCTTCTCAAATAAATTGCTTCTCTTGACACACACACATCTATTCTTCTGGGTCTCCCTGTGGAAATTTAAGTGAAGCCACACTCTACGTGGCTTTTTGGCCCTCTGAGCCTTACATGAAAAGAACTAAAAGCATGGTAGTGCCTGAGGATCACCCCTCTGGTCATGTTTTCGCTCATAAAATACAACGCACATGCCATGCACACTCCCCTGTGCTTCCTGCAGCCTTCCATCCTCTCTCCTCCTGTCTCAGCAGGAAGGTCACAAGAACACAATTATCATGCTCAATTTGATTACATCTTAATCTAATCAAGCAAAGCAGAGAGAGCCCCATTGATTTTTGAGACACAGAATAATGCTTATTGGGCTTAGAGGCACATGGCTGATTCCTCGGCAAGGTTAAGTCTACAGCGAAATGTCACTAAGTCTATGAGAAAAAATGGTTGTGATTTATTTACAGCTCTCTCTGCAAAATGCAAAGCTTTGAGCTCGTCCTGTAGAAAGGCATGTAGCACAGCTGAGCAATTGGATCAAGGAGGAATCACCCCTGAAAAAGGAAAACATGCAAAGAGAGGTTTATGGAATGAAATGGAAACAAACGTATGGGAAGTTTATGCACGTAATCTCATGTCAGATTCAAGAGTGTAGCAGCTTTCAGCCATTCAGCTATGCGGTGATCACGTCATACACATATGAGCACAAAAATATGGGCATGAATAGGTGTAAACATTCATGAATGCAATATGAAACGTGAAACAGAAACACTAGTGGTTAGTGAGGACTCTGACGATGTGTCCTTCAGCCTTCATACAGTCAACCAATCATGTCAGTAAGAATACATACAAAGATGGCTGGCTATGGCATCATTCACATGTGATTCTTGAAAATCCCAATCCAAAAACCAGTAGGATGCAGCCTGAGATGAAGACTGGAGAACATTGTATACTGCAGCGAAGCGTCGCCCCCGCTCCGCTTCCCACCCTCCCCTAGCAGCAGGAAACAAGCTGGGAGATGATGATGACGAGAGCTTTTATGGAATGGCGAGGCCCACTCACCTTCTGGTTCACCACACAGTGTGCACTGTGATTCTAAACGAGGACCAAAGAGAGACAACAGGAGATTAACAGAGGCAACGCATATGTGAAAGTCCACGTCTGAGCATGTGTGTGTGTGTGTGTGGCGACAAATATTTGCATCCACGTCCCCCCCGTGTGAAAATATCATCTGCTATTCAAAGCATTTCTCTTCATTTCTGTCAGAAACAAATAAAACAATGAAACTGAATAAACAGAGGACAGCAAACTTGTACTCTGCTCCATATCCTCGCAACATAATAAAAACACCAGCTACCATGCAGAATATGATCCTCACCCACATGCAGCTGCTTGAAAAAACAAACAGAAAGACGATGCAGCAGCAGGTCTAAACAGAGAAAAAGAATGCAGAATAATATTGCCTCGATTCATCAGTCTTATGTTCTGCAGATGTAGTGTGTTAAAAACTATGAGCTCACAAACCTGAATGAGACTAAAACTTAAAATAAAAGTCACTGGCTCATGTCTGTGCACTCTCCATCATCTGCATAGAGGGGGCTCATTTAATTTTAATGGTATACCAGGCTTCCCATGCACCATGCATCTTAAATTAAACAAATAAGTTGTTGATATAGTTGTCACGCCATGCAAAATAGCAGAACACACACTCAGAGGCTCAATATGAAAACTCTATATGACGATCGGTGTTAATGAAGTATGAGTCCTTCCCATGAGTCATGAGAATGCAAGAAGCCTCCAAGAATTGTTCCGTGATTACTTTAAACAAACAAACTTATTAAGAGGGTATATTTTGAAGTGTGAGGCATAATGAGCAGAACAACGATGAAACCGAGCGTCATGTCCATGTCCCCAGGCCTTGTTTTCCAGAGATGGCCTAAAAAACAGCTGTGCTGTGTCAGGGTTTGTCTCTGATCCTCAATGTGCCCAAAAGAAGCCATGTCATGTTTTCTGTCAAGGCTATCCTTAATTTAATATCCTTTCATTAGTGGCTTAATTAATCCAGCAGCAACCTTGCACGCTTTGATTGTCATATTTTGGTGAAAATTGAGACAGCGCTCTTCGACAGCTCCAGTCCTTACATCCAGGGGGACGCAGACATAACAAGACATAGCCGTAAATGCAGTTTTTTTCCCCATTTCTCTTCCTTTACCCAGATGACCTTGCTTGAGGGCAGCGAGAAAAGCCTGCGTGGGGAAGTGGATGAATGAAAGAATCACTTTTTAAAGCAGTTTTAGGGGTTGTTGTTCCGGTCAGAGTGGGGTGGTTGTAAAGCGTCACAGCCCCGCTGCCATCTCGTTATTAAACTGCCTTCTGGTTATTCCCTGGATATCATGATCTCATTTGGCTTGAAATGTTCACAGCTAAAATTTCATTGCTCGCTCAGAGCACCTACTTTATGTACTAAATGCATATCTTTATGTGTACTGTAGCCCAAAAAGCCAAGCTTTATAATTTAATTGGCTTTATGCTGCAAACCGCAGAAAGACTGAGAACTCCACGAACAACACAGTCTGTTATTGCCACCTTGGAGAAGTAATTGCATTGCTTTTTTGGGAGGGCAGGTAGTGGTTGGGATGTGTGGGGTTGAGCACGGTACAGTGTCACAGGTGCAGTGGCAGACAGGAGACGCCTCAAGAGAATTTACTGGTTTAATTAGCCTTTTTACTTTCCACTCCCCACAGAACTACTCCACTGAGTCAAAGCAATTGGCTCTATTAGTTTGCCCTGCCTGTTTAAATTTAAAGCACTTCTGAATTTCCCCATGTAGGGTCCATATTGATTTTGGTCAGGCCGTTTTTACAGTAGAGGGAAATGTTCTTGGGTAATTCTCATTTGTTTTCAAATTGGAACTGTAAGGAGGCTGACAACTAGTGGGCATCAGAAAAACACATTCAAATTCTGCATTTAATCCCAAAATAACAGGATTTGGGTCACTATGACATGGGAGAGTTATAGGCGTCGTCATGTTTGATCTGTTCACTTATTCTCATAAGGTTCGGGCTGATTGTCTTGTTTGATGAGAGCAGAGCTTTCTTTTAAAAGTGTGACATTGAATATCTCGAGAAAATCAGAAGGCTGAAAAGCCTTAGAACTGAACACAGTATCACCCCAGAGCTGTGAGAGCAACCATAGAGCAGTTTTGAAAATAAAGGCTTAGAGAAGAAGAAAAATGAATAAACGCCTACATTTTTAAGGCTAGAAAATAGTTTTCTTTTTGTGCTTTGAAGAACCAAGCTTACATGTTACTTTGTTGTCAAAAAGGCAAGTAAATAAAAAATAAATAAACCATGCAGGGTTCTTTTGATATCCACAAAAATATCTGTAGGGGGGTTGATTGAGATAAAGCAAATATAAGAAAATCCAAAGCAACTAGAAACCCAACATCATGACAGCAGGTTGGGACCCAACAGCACTCTCTCCTTGCTTATAATTAAGTGGACTTGTTTAAGGTATATCTTTAAAAGTATGTATGAGAGCAACTTAAACCTGGTCATGGTTCACTTCACTTCACATGAATGTGGTAAAACAACCCTTCCCAGATTGATGAGAAGAAACAATTTCTTCTCTTCTTCCAGGAAATTGCAGGAAACCCTCAGTTCTTTCAATCAAGATTCAAAATTGTCTCAATTGTTCAAAAACTAAATAATTCAGTAATTATTGTAAATATTTCAATTTTTCAAAAACTAAATAATTCATTAAATATTTAAATCATTCGGAATTTAAACATAAATAGAGAACCATTTTCTTCTGCATTTTTGTTTGCTTCTCAGAACCAGAATCCAGTTTTTATTGGCAAATTAAGTCAAAATACATAAGCTTTTTTTTCTTTCTGTTTCTGACAGCTGGTGTCTGAGCGTTATCAGAAAATAATACATAAGAATATACACTACACATACTATGGACATATACCTCCACATTTGCTATTTACAGATAAGACCCAATATAAAAAATAGTGATGCACACACTAAATAAGATAGATGAATTACAATGAATGCAGAGTGTGATTGCAAACACTGCTTTCTGATTAGTGTATATTGAATATGGATGGCGCATGCCAGGAATTTATGATGGCGATTGCACTGAGAAAGAAACTGCTTTGTGTCTGATTATTTTTGAGTGCAATGTTCTGTATCTGTTAGAGGCGTGTAAATGAAAAACCTTGTGCCCAGTGTTAGAACAGTCTGTAGTGTTTATCTCCAAGTTCTGGTGACTATTAAATAAATAAAGGATAGTGATTTGTTCTGTGTTGTTGTTCAGCTAAGGTTTTTTACCGCATTTTAAGACCTGAAGAATGTGAAGGTGTTTGACTACGTCCTGGAATGAAAAAAACTTAGAATAGAAAGAAAAAGACTGTTGTTTCAGAGGTTTATCATAAAAAGCAGTGTCTACCTGTTAACAAATAAAAATGAAGGATAAAAACATGTAAAAATAGCATCAGACAGGTGATTGTAACCAGTGTGGCTCATCCAACTCAGTTAAACCTAATTATTTAATTAGATTTAGGGTTTAAAATGACTTTCTGTTACAATGCTTTCTGTTTGTCTGCTTTAAACTAGTTTCACTTATGAATCTACTGAGCACACTGAAAACTATTTAGATCCAACACATAATAATTTTGGCCTTTTTTGAAAGTGAAACCACACTACAGAGAAGTTATATTTCTATTCAAGTTATACTAGTTAAGATACTGGAAAAAGTTCCCAAGTAACTGCCTGCACTGCACTCTACTTTTATATTAATATACAAGGAAAAAAGAAAGGAACTCCCTAAAGGTAAATAGTGATAAGAAGTGACGACAGTAGATGAGGGACTTGGAGAACTGCAAATGAAGCTCTATATCCATCTGTGCATCATCTTTCTATCTTAACATCCAGTTTGAATCAAAACTCAGCAGGTCTTTGAGGTAAGTAAACTAATATAGTTTTTATAGGTCTGACTACGGTGTCCCCTGGAATCAACCAATCTCCAAACACAACATGCACGGAGAACAAATCCTTAGCCTTGATCTGATAATGTATTCATCCATAATTAAAGCCCTCATTTCCATATCAGCGCAGCTTGCTCACACCTTCCCCTGTGGCTGATCTCACTTTTAGCCTCACCCCCTCCTTTCTCTGCTTTTTCTTCCAACCATATGATGAGATACAGGTGATAATTAGTAATCGCAGTGTTAAAATTGCTCAGTCTTTTTCTGACAAAAAAAGAGACGCGTTTCGAAGAAAAACACATGGTTATATAAGATGAGGAGAGATGCGGCATGAAAACTGTCATATGATACACTTAGTTGCTCAGGGAGTTAATATGGTTCATCGATGACTTGGGATTTACTGCAAGGAACAGCCTACAAGCTCTATTTGTTTTAAAGTGAGGAACTGCACAGTGTGTGACAAAAAAGCCAAATAAAAGCTTGTTATAGGGGTAGTATCAATAGATGGTCAACAGAGAGAAATACACAACAACTGATACTGAAGAAATAGCCCAACTGTTCACTAACAGGGATGGTCTCACACGGACAAAGATATAATAATGACCTTATATCAAAGGAACATTACGCTCTATGCTTTCCACTCATATATGTGGACGGTCACCACTTTCGGTTTACTTTTCTCTCAACTGGTGCAATCTATCTTCAGTTAGGCCCCCTGCATGCCTGCAGCCTCCTCTGGAGCTGATCTAGCATTCTCAGAGGGGATGCTTTGCTGAAAAAAAAAAAAAAGCTGTGAGCGAAAGGACGCAGGAGAAACCTGGCAGAATACTGGAAGTCCCGGCTGCCTCTTCAGACGTTAATTAAACCGCACTGTCACGCACGCTCAAGCAGTACGCTGCATATGGACTAATTTTGTGTTATACATAAACAAGCTTGGATGTAAATATCTATGAGCATAATATCTAATAATAATTGTAATACGTTATGGGATAAATATATATGAATAACTAGATGCTATTCTGTAAATTTAATTTATTTAATTTCAAATTAAGAGAATAATTTTTATCCTTCTCTACCTGATTAAGAAACAGCATGTTGGTGTGATGGTTTCGCCTCACCAGTAGAAGGTTCCCAGTTTCAACTGGGTGTTTGCACAGTCTTCCTGTGATAATATGGGCCTTCCCTAAGTGGTCTCTCTTTTCTTCACAGCCCAAAAATATGCATGTTAGGCTGACTATTAGCTCTAAATCAAGTTTTAATGTGAGTATTTTATGTCTCCTTTGTCCCAGATATGGCCCGATGGCGGACAAGTGACCGGTCCAGGCTGTAAGTAGGTTTAAAAAAATGGATGAATGCTCTATCTTTGACTGAAAACTGATATCACTGTAATTATTATATTAAATTAATTACAAAAATATTCTACCCTACAGTTCTCCAATCCAGTTCCCCCAGACCAGCATATTTTAGATATTCCTCTGCTCCAACACAGCTGGCCCAAATGAATCTGGTCATGGATCAGCTTGTGGAAAGATTTTTGAAAGAGCATATTCCATACTTCACTTATAATGTTAGCAAAGTATGAACAGCATGTACTCTATGCTGTATGTACTCTATACTGGTCAAGCAGTTGTTAGTGGTAAGTAGTTTTTATGATAGCATACCATCATAAAAACTACTATGTTGCAGAACAAATGAAAGCTGGCTCCTGCTGCTGTAGCACATTGCATTATGGGATCTACCATGTGAGGCAGACTGGTCAGTTGCACACTATATGTTGCAGAGTGTGTTAAAAGAACAGGACAAGCCCACTATGATGTCACCCACTGGTTTATGCTTTTCAAGGCTCTTTGCCTCTCGTACTGCATGGCACCGCCTTGTAAATGGGCAGAACCAGCAGGACTGGAGGCCAGCTTGAACACAATCACTAGTTCAATTACCACATGTTACTGAACTAAAGTGGCTAGATCATGCTAACGTATGATGCTAACTGACATTAACTTACATTTATTCTAATCAAATCCGTCAGCACATTCGTGTTTCTGATGTCACCACTGAAACAGCATTTGAAGTAGTAGGAATAAAAATGAGGACGGGGTGAAGTCAGATCGCACATGACCCTTGAGGAGTTGTTGCTAAATGATATCAGCCTTGAAGTCCCCCGGGGCTTCATTATAACTGGTTCCTTCAGCCAAGGTATGGCAGAGGAACTGGAGAGATCCAGGAGGAGCTCCCGATTCAAATGTTGCTTCTGTTTTTTGAAACAGGCTGTAAATATGTTTATTTCTGGTGCAAAGTTGGACATTTTAAAATTGAAATTAACCCAGTGAACTCATTAACTTTTGGAGACAGGCCCCAGCAGTCAGTCAAGAAAATGCATTCAAGTTGCAGTTCACATCAGACTAGCAAGCCGAGTCAAACCCCATTGCTTATATACTAGAAGTTTACCCAGAAGTAGCAAACCACTCAAGCACTTCACACATACCCCAGAACATACAACTGGTTTGCTACATGCTGTCTAGAAAACTTTGACAAACTCAGGACACACTAGTTATGCTGTTTTGAAAATGGCTTTTGATGACAAGCTGATGGCCGTCCACACGTTTCAGTCAGGTGTTTTGGAGCAGAAAACATCCAAAATATTTGGGGCAGTAGGTCCTGAGGACCTGGACTGAAGAGCACCGTATTACACTTTATATTAGAAGTTTTATCACTACCAATGATAAAATAAAAAGAACACAAACTGTTGATTTATGGGTCTTTATGTCTGCTTTTACCAGGAAACTGGGTAACCACTGGAAACTTCCAAATGTTACCTATAACATCACAAATGATAGTTCTCTCTCTTTGGTTTCTTGTGTCTTACAATAAAATGATCAGTAAGCTGAAAGCATATTGTCAAAAATGAGAAAAATAAATGATAATTTGAATGTCAGTGTATGGTTACTCTGTCATTGGCCAATATAAGATCAAGTTGTTCTTCATGCACAGAAAGGTAGGTTCACAACAATAAATGGTAATAAAATCAGTGAATAGAAATCGTGCTAAAACAGGTTGTAGATCTACAAATGTCCCTTTATTAGCAGACACGCAAATAAGAAACTCAATAGAGTGCAGTAATGAGGAGCACATTTTCAAAAGCACTCTTAATAATCCCTCTTTATGAGGAAAACTGCAGGTGTCCTGCATCAAACAGTGAGTGTCTGAAATCAAGCCAGCCATAAGTGTTTGTGGGTAAAGATGTTGTGACGGAACTACAAACAGTTTTACTTGGTGTGCACTCCACAAAAAGCTGCATCATAGCAAGTGGTCAAAAAGAGAAAAAAGCTTTTAGTCGGCTCTTGTGTGGGCGGTTCGGTGTGATGCGAGTGCAGGGATGTAAGCCCGACCTTCAGTTACAGACAAACGCTGTCATCTGTGGCAACTAAAAAGGCGTCACACATTGAAATGCCTCCCCTGACTATTCAAGAAATCTGTTTGTGTGGGTACATGAGTGGCTGTGAGGCCATTAATCCTTGAAGCGAACACATCTTTCTCCAATGAGACAATTCTAACAGTGTTTGGATTACTGCAACTGTCTTGACTGTTTATTTATATCAAATAAATATGATAATATAACAAAACAAAACCACTAACTGGTTTTCAGTCACGCTGACGGAAAGTTTTGTTTATATGTTAAGAGTTAGGGGTCTCTAAATGAATATCTGAATCTCGAATTGATGAGGTGAGGAGCTCAGTTAGGAGCTCAGAGCACAGTCACGATTCCTCAACATCAAAAGGAGACAGATCAGGTGGTTTGAGCATCTGGTCAAGATGCCTTCCAGACACCTTCCAGGGAAGGTGTTTTGATATGTTCCACCACAAGTAGTCCTCAGGGTAAACTCAAATCCTGCTGGAGAGAGTATGTCTTTTGGCTGGCCTAGGAATGCCTCAGTGTCCCCTACTGGAAGAGTGGGAGGTAGGGAAATCTCTGACTTTAGCCTCTTCAAATTTCTCTTGGATAAGGTGTAGAAAATGAATAGATGAATGCATCTAGAAATAAATGGACTAATCAAATGAAGCCAATTTTTAAGATAAAATTGAAACCACAAGATACAAAAATGTGACCACATTCTGATTCTGAAGTTTATGAGATTTCCAGCAAACATATTTACCACTACAATCATCTCTCTCCTGCAGAAACAGTTTTGCTTCTTTGACCTGAGTACTGCTTTCATTGTTGGCCTTAGACTCATTGAGAATTTCATTGAAAGATAGATGCATTATACATACAAAATAAGATGTATTTTTTACATCTTATTCAGCAAATATGAGTATTAAGCAAATCTATTTCAATGTGAGGTCACAAGTAATCAGCCTGAACAGCAATGTTTTACTGTTGTATTTAGTTAAAAGCTTCAATTAATCTCCCTGTTCCTTTCTCCACACCCAGTAGTGAAGTCTCCGCATACTTCATCATTGAATTACAAGTTGAATTCACTGCAAATACCTTTTAAACTCCCCAATATGTAGTAGCAACCTTGGTCCATAGGTAAAACATTGACATTTCACAATAAAATCTGCTAAAAATTACTACACTTCAGCACAGTGAGTCATTGCATCCCTAAATCTGACTTACAAGCTCAAATATCTGTGTTTTACAATAAAGGAAACATCAGGCATGGTCCAAGATGGTAAAACAACTATATTTTCAGGCCTCAAAAATATTACATATCCATTCCTTTTGTAAACTGCACAGAGTCCACATTTGGGATCACATAAAACTGTCATAATATTCATTTTGCACAATTCTAAGATGATGAAATACACTTATGAAGGTAAGATGTGGTGGAGGTGCCAGCACAGCAGAATAAGCTAAAGCTCCATCTGGGAAAATATGCTGCCAAAGAATATTTGAGTTTCTGCATTGCTGTCAGTTGTGGTTGGTCGGGACTGACCATTTAACTGTACGTTAAATGGGTCAATAGATACATGATTAGGGGTTAAAGTATGAACATAATTACAATGCTGAACCTATAGATTACGCTCCCTTATACAAAACAACATGTAAAAGATAACATTATCCAACAAACATAGAAGATACTGGCACATAATCGGCCAGAGAAAAGACAACTGTGATGGTAGCCATCTTAGATGTTTTGAAGCTTTGGACGCTCCTGTATGAGCCATCGCAAAAAACCTAGTGTGCGCCATTGCGACTGGTTCAATACATTTTGTACCAGTGCAAGTGGCTGTGAATTGAAGGGATATCAGATGCATTTTCACAAAGTTAATGGTTATAGCCAACTGTGCCATCACTGAAGTAAGAGTACAACCACTGAGATCAGCAAAACTATCACTTTTAAAAGTGTACTGCTTGTTTTGTGTGTGTATGTGCATGTGTGTGTGTTAGTGAGTACATATTTTAAAGCATCTGCACTTCTTTTTTATTTGATTTGATGAATTATGCTGTATAAGGTTACATTTCTGTGTGGATGCACTCATATCCACATGTGTGTGTTTCTGCTTTGTTTTGTTCTTTTGTTTTCATACTGTCTCTATATTGTGGGTGTTTGCATGGGTGTATGAACATTTCATTTAGCACTTTGTTCCCCATGTTGGTCGCCAAGCCTCACACACTACAACAGCCTGACAGTGACAATGGAGGGGTGGGGTGGGGGGGTGGGGGGTGGGGGGGCGACACAAAGGGCAGGCATGAGAGATTGCTTCGGTGGAGAAAGGCAAGACAAGGTTGGTAAGAAAAAAAAAGAACAAAGTAAAACATCCTATATTTTTTTCCTATCTTACCCCTGGGCCTCAGGTCAGATTTATCTGTCTTCTCTTGACTTTCAGGGGGCAATAGAAGTCGAAAGCGAGAAGGAAATAAATATTTTTTGTGAGGTGCAGAAGAGTGAAGTATAAGGGTACAAATATATTTGAGACATTTGCTGCTTCTCAAGTGTGCTGAAGTGAGAATGATGGGGAGAGAGGTATACGTGTGTTAAAAAGAAGGGCATGTGATGGAAAATGATGGGAGGCCAAAGTGAAAGGGAAAGAGAGGTGTACAGACAAACACAGACAGGGAGACTTGTGGAGAGAGGATATTGATGGCCTCCTTCACGCCCCAGCAGCCCTCATTCTTGCTGGAGCATCTATCAGGAGCGCTCAGCCTCATAGATGACCGAGGATGAGGTGTAGCCATTAGCGGCTTGTAGTTCACTTCTCTTTACCATTCATTGGCACGTCCCTTTCGTTCACTTCTTCCTCACATCTCACTTATTTCGCTTTACTCTTATTAATGCTTGTTCATATGGGAAAGTAAAATTTTTGCACCGGTGACAACATGACCCGGGTCATTTGGATCCGTCTGCAGTCTAAGCTCAGCTGGTAAGAGGGTGACAGGCATATGACGATGACTGAAGTGGGCTTGAGGTCGTATTGTCCCAGTCATCTGCAGGTTTCGGGCCCTTCACACACAACCAGAGAGTTCCTCCAAGCTGAAATCATACTAAACTGAGTGTGACATGTGAATGTTTGTGTATCATGCTATATGGCAGTCTTGACACATGTTAGTCAGTTATCTTAGGGTTGGGGTCAATTCACATTTAAGTTCATCTAGGGGAAGTATGTGACAAACCACTCACATCTTTAACTGCTCAGAATATTAATTTTAAAATCTTTACGTTTTTCCAGACTACAAATAGCCAACAAATCCATTCATTTCATCTATCTGAAATAAATGAAAACAGCAGTTTTTTTTCTACAGATTCCACTTTTAAATCTGCGGTAGATGTCTAATAACTGTTATTTCAAAGAATCAATAAATGTAATCATTGTCGCGCTGTGTTGCAACATGTGTGCTCCTTTCTGCTCGGTAACAGCAGATGCCGCGGCAGAAAAGGAACTCCGTCAAGCGTGAAAGTAATCAGCTGGTCAGACGAAGTGAGGCTACGGTCCATAATTCTTATTCATTGAGACATTTTAGTTTTGCAGATACAAAGCAAACAAGACACACAGAAAGGGCAAAGTGGGAGAAGGGGTAAGCAGAGGCAGGATGGTGTGGTGTGAAGAGTGTGGGCTGTCCTGCAGGCCTGCATTTTTAACCTCCCGCGACTGGTGAAAAGTTAGGTTCTATTGGTTCCTGATGGAGTTCTCCTTTTTGAGGAAAGTTTAGTCATTTTGTCAATTAACTTTCAATTATGTATGAAAATAGTGTCAGGAAAACCACCGCGGGGCTCTTGACTGACTTTTGCTACAAGTTCATTTGCATTACTTTGCCTTTTTAAAGCACTTTGAATTGCCCCTGTGCTTGAACTGTGCTTTATAAATAAAGTTGCTTTGTTTAGTAGCACTGGTGCTCCTTACTGAATATTTCAGAAGCACCGATACAGCATTTCTGAAGAGGTTTGGGCATTAAACACAATTTAAAGAAAGAGCAAACTTCCATTTAATTTTAAATGAAAAAAAAACCCATCACAGAATGAACTAAGAACAGCAGTTCAGTAGTTCTGTAAACTGTCTGCTCATTAAGTAAATATTACTTAGTAACAGTTTAGATAGAGCCTTATCAGGCATCTTAACACTTTTCTTGTTTGACACAAATAATTAGTCTGGTTTTTCTGGATTCTGATTTCATATATATGACTGAAAACTAAAAGTCCAGCAAATGATTATCTGGATATTAGATTTTTTGGGTCCAGCCCTTATGAAATAGCTTTTAAACTCATTCCAATATCATTTTTGTTATATATTATTTGACAGTAACTTGAATAGAAATATAACTTCTCTATAGCATGGTTTTACTTTCAAACAAGGCCAAAATGTATTATGTATTGGGTGTAAATAGTTTTTTAGTGTGCTCAGTAGCTTCAGAAGTTGTCATAAGTGAAACTGGTTTAAAGCAGACAAACAGAAAGCATTGTAACATTAAGCTAATCCTAAGCAAGTCACTTTAAACCCTAAAACTAATCAAATATTTAGGTTTAACTAGTGTTGCTGTTGCCGTGGTTTTATAGATGACACAGTTGCTTAGTCTACCACTTTGGGTCAGATATGATTATTCTCACAGCCTAAAGACAAATTCAGAATGGTTAAGTTTGGTTTTGTCAGTGACTCATACTCAAAACAACCAAGATGACAGCAATAAAACCTTGGATCAACCAAGTTTTCAGTGAAAGACCAGGAACAGACATACTGTATACTAGTGTTCCTACTCAACTGCTCACCACTTTGGATTTAATGTGTTGATAAGTGTCTGGTTGATGTTTCTCTGATTTCTCTGATGTGCTTATCCAACAGTGTTTAGTGACAGTTTCTGCTATCTCTATCACTACTGCCCCCCTTAAAATAGTATTTGGACCAGTATTTGGATCAATTGCTCAACTTATCCTGTGACTATTGTGTCAATACCGTCCATAATTAATCCACACATTATTGAGTTATGGATAAAAACTGATGATCATAAATATGAAGAAATTCCTTCACAATATTCCCAAAATGTCATATTCACAAGAATTAGGTGTTTGTCAGTGCCAAAATGACCTCTGAAACCCATATTCCGATCAGTTTATCCTGGAGTATAGATGACTGTTTCTGTAAAATGCATTAAGATTTCCATAGTATTTGTATATATCATGCTCCTTTTATAGTGTATATATTCAGAATTTATGTTCCCACCTAAGAAAACAACTATATTGTCTAATTTAAATGTGATGAGGTGAAAGAATGGCTCAGACGACAAGTGGACACTTCCGAAATATCAACCAACTGGAAAATCTACTGAAGAAAAAAGACAGATGTGTCAATGATAATTTGAGTTTAAAGCCAAACTCAATGATCCGCCATTGAAGCATGTGATGCCAGACATGCACACTCACAGTTTCCTGTGGATGTATGAACAAGTTTGTGTGAAAAGCAATGGCACAGTGTCACCACTCTCAATTTGCTCCCCCTCTCAAAGGATGATGTCACTTGCACCAAGCCTGGCTGTAGGCCCACTGTACTAAGGGGACCAACTCTCATTACCTCCAGTCCAGATTTATTGAGCAACTGTGCTCATATTTTACACTGAGGGACACAGAGAGGGCATAGAGGGATAGATGGAGATGGAGAGAGTGGGAGTGACGCAGAGCATTTGCTGATAAATCAATCTACCCAACTATTTAAAGAAAACTTTTCTGGATTTAAGCAGCATCAGATATCGAAGTGTGCATCTGTGATACGTCACAACAAACAGACACACGCTTTGTTTTATATTTCTTTTAAAACTTCAAAAAATAGAAATATTTGAAGTGAAAATGAACAAATTCTGGTCATTTCTTTCTTTTTCAAGCTCAACCAGCAGAGGTCCCTACGTATAACAGAATCATGCCTGCCTGGAAAAACACCTGCAACTCCATCTTCTGTTCATTTCAGTTAAAAACTCAACGTAACTTTTAAAAAAAGTCTAAAAATGCCACCTTCCCCAAGACGGAGGTGCAGGTGCAACCAAGAACTTGGCACAGCTAACATCGTCCTTGTCCTGTCCTTCCACCAAGCTCCTGCTCCCTCTCCCCACGCTGCCACCATGTCACAACATTGTTCCATGTGATTGGCTATTTGTGTGATGATTACAGATTGGCACCTGGCACCTCCACAGAACAGACCTCAGCAGCTGCTGCCTTTGGCTCACGCTGCTTGGCCGGTGATTATACATCATACAGATGTAGGAGAGCACAAGTATTTGTGTTTCTGTGTGCTTAGCGAGTATTGTCTGGAGTACTGCATTATGCTCCATCTCTTGGAATGAACCTAATGGACCATGAGAAGCAAGCAAACGAAGCAAGCCCAGAGGCACAGTAGGATATGTCTAACACCTGGTCAGCCATGTCACTGGGCGGCCACGTCTGAGCTGTGTCTGGTCCTTCTGTCTCTTTGTTAACTGGTAGATTCATGTTGGGGGGAAACTGGTGAGGCTTTCACTAGACAATACTAAAACTGTTTGTTCTTCGAGATTAACAGTGGTTTTTCTTGAAATCTACCACCTTTATAATCTCCAGTTCAACTCCTGCAGCCCCCAGAAGCTGGTTTCTACCAGTAGCAAACAGGAGGACATGAGATACCCTGTCTTCTTCTACAAAGTCCCAGAATTAGATTTTTTCCTCTCATACTAGTTAGACATAACTGGTGATTACGTAAGTTTCATCCCCTCAGTCTGTTTACCAAGGACTGCACATATATCTGTAGTCCTTGGTAAACAGACTGAGGGAGTTTTATGAGAGTAGCATCCAAATATATATATATATATATATATATATATATATATATATATATATATATATATATATATATATATATATATATA
>JAOWBL010000015.1:11248459-11285313 GCA_028564865.1 Zenarchopterus dispar
TATATATATATATATATATATATATATATATATATATATATATATATATATATATAGCATCCAAAGGAATATGCTCCTCTGGACGCAAAATAGTTTTGTTGTTGTTTTTTTGGGGGGGTGGTTTTTGTTTTTTTTTTGTCTATATACTACTCCCACAAGACCTTCACATTAACTTCTTTTTCAAAATTTGAAACCCATCAGCAGCATTTATATGTGAGTATATTAGGGTCTTATATTTTTGATAGAAGACGTTCATATTTTCATGTACAGAGATTACAGTAGTCGTCCAATGTGGTTGGCATGACGCTGCTCAGGGATGAGTTGGATGTCCGACCTGTCAGCAGCTCCCGCTCGAAAGTTCGTGCTGCTCTGAACCGGAGGGTGGCTGGGACTTCAGTGGAGATCCTCTTGGTATATGAACATTTTTTGTGTGTTGCACTTTTTATACATGAGACCCCTGCTCTGCAGTTTGAACCCCTCTTCTTGCATTCAGGCTTTTTCAATGCACATCTGAAACCTCTGCTCTTTCAGTTCTTTTATTTCCACTTCTCAATAATCAGCTGGAGGGGCCTCTCTGAAATAAAATGACAAATCCCAGTGAACCCGTGGAACCAGTGTCATATCTCCCACTCTGTACGCTTGGATCTTTGACTGGTTTGAAATGTCACAGTGAAATGTAAAAATCCAACACCTCCAAGACCGGAGGTTTCACAAGTTTACAGATGAAGCCTAAATGCAAGAAAAAGGGCTCAAAATGGAAATGAGAATGGAGCACAGTTGCATGCAAATTTTAACTGTGAGGAGCAAGTTTTCAGTGAATGAAGCAAAGTAGGAAAGCCTCCTCTGAATTTTAAAATACACACTCTTCACTAAAGACAGTAAAATAACCCCACACAAAACAGGACAAAATAATATGACTTCATTACAAGCAAACGTTCTTAAAAGAAAATACTATAGAAAATAAGGAAGATTGGGCTAAGATGAACCAGTGAATAAGAAACCCTCCTGTTGTACATTTGCAATTGTTCATTTTCATTATCATGTGACTGTATTTTCTTGTGTTTATCTAAACTAATTTCAACAAAATGATGAAAGGGGTACACATATAAAAGAAGAAAGAAGCCTCAATTTACTTTGAAAACTGCTTTTAGCATGTCAAAGTAAGACTTTAAGACGCCAGATGTAATGGCTGCCACATCAAAACAAGCTTATTTAGGTCTCCAGACATTTATGATGCATTTTATTGGTTCGCCACCATATCTTTATAAGTGTAGATCTGCCACCCCAGCAAAAGAAAATTAAAGTCATATTACATTAAAATGTGAAATCTTTATTGTTCTAACAATATTTTTTTAAATCACATTATTACTATCTACCATCTATATTGTAATAAGGTGGTAATATATTGTACAACAGTGAAAATTTTCACTTTATAAAGTGGTAAGTTTTTGATGTTAGAACATAAAATGTTTATGTTATAATCTTATAAAGTTGGTTGTGGCGCAAACAAGCAATTAAGAAGGTATCTCAAGTCGAGGACTTCATCAACTTATGTTTTTATATATATAATCTCTAATTTCTCATGTTCCTTCTTCTTATTCTTGTTACTTCTACGTCAATCTAGAGTTTGTCAACCACCACCATGTCTGGTTGGTTAGACATCACTAGTTTATCGGTCTGGATCTGAAAGTTCCACAAGATCTTTGCTGTTTCATTCTTCATCATTCTTGAAAGTATTGCCCACCTTAACTTTGGGATTTCCAATTCATATTTGGTTTTGACTTTCTTGTAGACCATTCCCACTACTTGGTTACAGCATTTCATGTATGGTTTACCTGCCAACGTCTTGTCTGGTGTGGTAGACTCTGGCCTCTATCGTGTTTGTACTCAAGTCCTGTTCTTTTGCTGCTGTGATTAAAACATCTGTGCTGTGCATCAGACCAGTCTTTTCCAGCTACTGGTAGGATTTCTCCTACTCACTAACTTCTTCAATCTGTTAGTGATACATGCATTGGCTTCTCTTTGCTTTATAGCTCCTCCTCGATCTTTTCTGCTGCCTAAAACATTCACATACCAGTTAATTTTCCATATTCCAAATGTCTTTCTAGATCGTTGTTATTTCATCCTGGATGGAGCTTTTGATGACAACTAATTGCTAACCTACCTCCTTCTGCTTTTTCGTTTTTTTATTTTTATTTTAGAGCAGGGGTGTTCAATTCCAGTCCTTGAGGGTTGCTGTCCTGCATGTTTTTGATGTTTCCCTGCTTCAACACACCTGCTCTAAATTCATGGACTATTGACAAACATGTATTGATACTGATGACAAGCTGATGGTGAGCCAGTTAGATATGTTTGAGCAGGGAAACATTTAAAATGCGCATGGCAGTGGCCCTTGAGGACTGAAATTGAACACCCCTGGCGTTGGACTTGTGGGTAAAATCCTCCATAAATTGTGGGGAGTTTCATTGTCTTTACATCAGGGACTTCTATCTCTTCCTTGTGTACCAGCGGGGTACCTGATTACTGGCAGGGCATATATGTTGATGGCCCAGACTTTGCTATTCCCATTCAGCTGGCTCCTCAGGATCTGCTCTACTCTTTCCAGGTACTTGGCTCCGGTAGACTTTCTCACAGCTACTCCTCATAATTGCCTTTAGCCTCCAGGATCCCAAACTGTCTTGAATATGTGAAATGTGGCCCTCTGGTACTTCAACCCCCTAAGTTGTGATCATTTTGCCCCCTTTGCATATTATTTGAGCACATTTATCCAGCCCAGCTGACACTCCAGTATAGCTGCTGTATATCCTGATGAGGTAGATCAGTGAGTCAATGTATTGCTTGTTCCTGGCATACAGCCTGATCTCATCCAGGTAGAGGGGGTGGCTGATGATTGCTGCACTTTGGAACTGCAATCCATAGCCACTGAAAGGGTTTAGGTCAATGCAGAACAGAAGTGGGCATGAAGCTCCTAGGTATATACTGCACTTGATGGTGACTTGTGCCATCAGCTTTATGTATTTATATTCTGTGTAGATTACAAGTATACAGAGTTCAGAATTTTTTTCAATCTTTGTTTGACTATAGACATGTACCCGACTTAAAGATTTATGTTGGAAAAGCTGAGAGCCAGCATCTCCAGCAGCAAGAGAGTGGTAAACCCTCCACTCCCTTACAGCATTAGCAGACGTGCCTTGTATCAACTCCTACAGATACCGCCACTTAAGACAATGAAGCCCACAGACTCACACTGTCACAGAAAAGCCAGCAAGGACACACATGGGTGCAACAGAAAATATTGCAGTTGAAAATGCATTTGGAAGAATGGCCATTCAGGTAATGTAACAAAGGAGGGGGGAGGGTCACTTTGATGTTATGAGAGCAAATTATCCCATTCTACATTAGTGAAGGCATTATGTCATTTATAGTAAAAAGAAAAAAAAATGCACCTCGTGAAAGGATACATAGTAGAGCGGTGAAACAGATCAATATGAACTTGCTGATTGCCTCCGGCAGGTGCGAAAGAGGAAGTAAGGAAGTACATCTGTGAGCCTCACACCCACACATATAAATCACTGTCTAGAAAGAGGTGTTTGCTTTGACGATGTTGAACGCATAAGCCTGTGTTTATATGCACTGATGCCTGATGAATAAATGTAAACACCACCGCACTGTTCACTGAGCTTTCCTTACAGGATGTTGTTACTTCTGCTGACATGTTATCGCTGCAATGCTTGTTGGAAGGAGAATATATAACCACTTTTTCCCACAGCATAAATGCATTAGTTGCTGAAGGGTTAGCTCCCTGGGACAAATGCTTACACTGCAAAAGCCGAAGGGCTACAAGAAAGCTTAATCAGTCCAGGCCCTGTTTATTTGCATCGCTGGGAAATCACAGGCAAACTGGGGAATACCTGCAGCCACACAGGCGGAAGACTTTTTTTCCCAACTTATGCATCAAAATGCAGTGACTTCAAAATGCTAAAGGCCATCCAATGTGACAATTCATAGTTAAGGAATTCTTCACAGATCCTCCACATCCCTCTGTAGCCTAGCAACCCCAACACAGCTCTTTTTTTTCCTCTGGAGTGCCATACATCGTACACGGAAAGCAATGCTACTACCTTACCGTAATGAGACAAAAGGGATAGAAAAAAAAAAGGCAGCAGTCATATACCTAAAAAAATAGGAATGACATGGCAGAAGTGAGAACAGATAATCAAGACAGAGTACAAAGAAGAGAAAAAGGTCAACTGAGAGAAATGGCAAATGATCCCCAGCTGCCAAACACATATCCTTTAAGACGTTCCTTACCATATGATTACAAAGTCATTGCACTTGTCTATTTTACAAAAAAGTCTCACAAATTGGAGCACCCCCACCTCTCACCTACCCTCTACTCTCTCAATTTGAAGACATACCGTTGTCATGGCAATGGGCAAGGAGGGGGAAGAGGCGAGATGTTTGTGGAATCGCCTTCCAGTGTCTTCCCTTGCTCTCGCTTCCACAGAGCAGATGCATGAGCATGAAGCAACTCCGCAGTCCCCGTCAGGACTGATTTAATGTGGCCCACTTCCATTCCAGATGAGGAAAATGTGCACAGAAGCAGAGTGTTCTTTAGTCCTCTGTAGGATCTGTTGATTATGCCTGATGTCAGAAGCTGAAGCATGGGGAAGACCTTATCTCTGACAGAGAGCTAATATTACATAATGTAAGGTCATCCTCGGTAGACATGCGTATGAGTCTTGCAGTTGTGGTGGAGTGGTATTTGAAAATGCAATAAATTTTCCATAGATAGCCTCTTTAATGTCTTCTTCACAACTTCATCGCCCGGGTCATCTATCAGAGAGTGGCTGTTCATTCATAGCCTGATGTCAAGAGGGCTGCAGAGATTAAATCATGGACTTATTCATGTGGCCATTTATTTGGCTTGATGTGCTTGATTTGAACAAAGTGTGAGCATATCTGCAGGTGTGCTAGGTAAGTGATAAATGTGGGAACAGCCTGCTGATGCAGAGAGTCTGCTCCATAAAATCTCCCACTGTTCCCCTGGATGCTCTCAGAGCATTGATCAGTAGGTAGATAGGTAGTTGTATGCGATCACGGATTCCCCAGATGGCTCTCAGTCATACCGTAACGCCAACACACTCAATCACGTGCATATGCAGTATACACACAAGCCAGTTTAAACACAGGTGTGCCAAAGCCTCTGCCTTGTAAACGTTTAGACTCTTTATCACTTAGAAACTCTATAGTTATTCTTTCAAAGCATACATCTGAATACCGATAGCCAATTGTCTCAGCTCTGTTCCACAACAGATTGAGAACACATTAAAATGACTTCTAAAGTACATTAGCCCTGTCCTTGTATTCAAAGAGTCTGGTCTAACTAGCTCTAACTAGCAGACTGAGAGCATGGAAGTCCATCAGTGTCGTCTTTAAGTAGCCATGACTAAGTGGTAGGGAGACTATGCATTTTCCATGTGACAGAGGCTGAGCACCTGTAACTATCTGGAGTGAATAAAACACTTAAAACACAGCACACCAGGATGTCACAGCCAAAATTTCCAAAAAGTGTTAAAAATTACTTGTTTTACATAAATTTTGGTGGTTTGAGATGACGTATCATGGCACTCAGGCTCCAATTTTTTTTCCTATTTTTTTTACTAATATAAAAGGAGTTCATGCCTTACAATGATCACCAGTCAGCTGCACTTCTATTGACAAATATAAATGGGCCACAGTGAGTGTGGCACCAGCAGGGGACCAGCTTCCAGCTTTTGTGCCGTGGTGATGCTGACAGCTGTCGACCACCTGAGGGCCTCTTCACAATGCTTCAATTTAAATGGTCCTGGCGTGTTTTTCCTTTTAAAGTTAACAGTGACGGAAAAAAGGAAAAGAATATTTTCAAAGAACACAGGAGCACCTCTTTAGTTTAAATCAAATTCAAATGAACCTTTTTTTATGCACCAGAGCTCTTAGTGAGCGAGTTGACCACAGAAAGAGGCCAGCATGGTTTGGTGATAAGCACCACCACATCAATCAGCACTTGTTGAGTGCCTCCTGAGCCAAACTGCTCACAGTCCTGCAGCTCTGAGAACAGTTTGGAAATAGAATCAGGACTGAGGAGAAAAGTGACAGCAACAGTCAGTCAGCTTCCGAATAAAGACGAGGATTCGCATATAAATATCCCACTTAACGCCCATGAGTCTGACTGTTACCTCGCGCTGGTTTAACAGTATTTAATATTCTGTCAGAATGGACACAATTTCTCTCTCCTGCTGTGTGAGTTTTGTGTCTGAATGAAAACCGGTGCCTCCTTCAGGGCTGTTGTAACATCTTCCTCTGTTACACTGATCTGTAGTTAGGTCAACTAAACTAAGCTGTTTTAAGGTATCCACAACATGCCGGATCATCCACTTACAGAAATATTAAACGATGGAAAATCAGGTCAAAAATGTCAACATTTTGTCAAGGTGGAGTAAAAACGGTGGCTTGGATATTTCAGATAAATGGTCTGTTTTACTAATTTACCATTAAAAGTATTGAGGAGTTTTCTTTAGGTACTCTGCGCTTCCTCCCACAGTCCAAAATTACACATAAACAGGATGTAGCAGGTCCAGAAGGGACAAAAGTATAAAATTATACGAAGACAAGCCCGCTGCTTGTTAGACAATTGCTGAAATGTTTGTCATGGGTGACTAGTCAGGTAATTGGGTGGTGACATCCTCACTGGTCTGTAGATGTTTTACAAATTGATGCTTAGCACTTTCTCTCTTGTTTTTTTGAAACAGTGAGGAGAGGATTTGACCAAGAAAGACCAAAACTATGAGCTCCTGTTAGGAAGACGATCCATTACATTGTAAACACTCATAATTGTGATCCTATGATATCCTCTGTTTTACTCTAAATGGTACCATAATTTCCAAAATTGAAATGACGATGTATTAAAAAGCTGTGAAAATAGCAATTAAGATCATTAACACATTAGGAAAATGTTTACAAAGGTCAAAAACAAGTGAGAGTTACCATAACTTTCCCACAGACGTCTCACGGACTACATTTTTCTTAATAATTTAAATTGTCATGAACAATCTCCAAAAGTTTTCAGGCTTAATTATTTCAGTTGATTAGTGTGAAAACATGTAAAATACTTGCCGATGCGAGTTCCTCTAATCAAAATACATAACCATGAAGGGAATATTGCACTAATAAATATGTCTGACTACTGATAAAATAACTTATTCATTAACCAGAGCCTAATTTCACATAATGCGTACACCCATAAATCTTTCATTTCAAATTAATGTTGGCACTATTTAGACAAAGTGAACATCATCAGCCTCAACAGTGATGATGGCAGAAGGGAGCAGCTTTGTTTTCTTTAAAACTGTAGAAAATGTTGAAGACAAACAAAGATACACATTTACAGCTTCTCCAACATGGATTTCAACTCTTAGGAACAGGTGGGAAACTGGGATTCATAAAAGGATTTGCATTAATATTTCATCTCTGCGACAAAAGGACAAACAGTTTGGGGCGTCATCTGCCTCATGCATGATGCCAGGTGGAGTAGGCTCCACCTATCCCCTCACAACCCTGAGCAGTATGAAGGGTGCCGAGAAAAGATGGATGGATGGATGGATCACCATTTCACAGATGGTCCCCTTTTGATTTCAAGTTTAGTGGCCCATGCATCAATTTCACTGTGAGAAAGAGATAAAAAAAAGAAGAAAAAAAGTTGAGTCTTATCTCCATTAGGCTGTGGTTTCTCTGGAGACAGCGCCAAGAGATTTATGGCCCAGTGAGAATAAACAGCTGGAACTTATAGGAACGGTCTGTCTGTGTCAAAACCAGCCTTGAATTTCAAAGGAAAAGTCGAAAGACGACTTGGTGGGCGAGGGTCAAAAACACGCAGTGATACATGAGTCCATCAACCAATTTGCAAAGTGACCCTGGGACAGAATATTGACTTGGGGACAAATGGGTCGCCTGATGGCATATAAACAACCTTTCACGCTATAGAGTTTAATTACACGAACACAACACGGGTATTCAAGGGCAAAACAATATTTAGCTTGTGAGATGTATGAATCTATATTGGAATGAAATGCAGAGCTGCTCCGAGCCATAAAACGCAGATGTGAAGTTCTGTGGCTGTTTCAAAGAGGGTTTAAATCACAATGACAGAGCCGTGTGGAGTAACTCCATCCGATCAGCGAACACTCAGGGGACAAGCGCACTTCGCTCAGGCATCATTTGCATTTTTCACCACAACGCAGATGATTTACACTCCTCAAATAAAAGCCATCATCCGCTGGCAGTCTCTGGCCCAGAGTGATTTAATTAATGGCGGCCACATCGACTCCCGCATGTGGAACATGCCTAGGAGTTTGCTTGTCGATCAGCGTCTGCCACCCCTGCAACAAAATATGAATCCAATCAATGCAGTAACGGCTTAGAGGCCTTGGATCTAATCAGCCTGGCAGAAGACGTGAAAGCAGCAGGAAAGATGGAACATTTAGTATCTGTGTGGAGATGGCTTTGAATCAACCCACCTCACCACGGATGCTTTCATCACAAGAATTGAATTATGTTTACTAATGTCTGCAATAGGATGACTTACGCATTAATATCCAAAAAAAAAAAAAAAAAAAGGTTTGAAGTCAGTGTAAATAATATATGGGGGCTGAGGGAGTGTTTAAAGGAACACTTGAGAATTCACACGCATTATAAACAGATCAGTATCAATACAATTGAATGAGAGACATCTCTCCTTATTCCATTATTAGTACAGTGAACAGGTGACAGAGGCTGTATTAGGTCAGTTCTTTAAACTCTTAAACTCTTGTTTTTTTTTCCTTTTTCTCTCTGGCACTAAACTGATCTATTCTTGCAGTTCATGCAGCTGTTTTTTTATACATGATTAAGTAATCCCCGGGAACTGTAAAGACACTAACCGATATACAAAGTACTCAAAATTCTCATAAATCACCCCATGTCAAACAATCTTCATGCACAAGGCTTTGAAAAGAAGGATATATAAGAATAGTTTTAGAATAATAAGCTGTTTATACGAGGTGGACATTCAGGCCAGTAAAATAACAACCGAATAATGACATCACATTCGCAATAATACCTAAATTATTCAGACTGGCACAAGGTAATGAAATTCAATCATTCCTTTTTACTATATATTATAAAAATCAGGACTGATGCCCTTTCAGAGATCTACCTATAGTGTACACAGCATGGATATGAGGATTTTGCAAGCGTTCATGGTAATTCTCTGCTAAGCACCAGAGAACATTATCATTTAAAACTGTTCAATATAGGTCCCAAAACAATGCCAGCGTATTATAGAAAAGATGAGACAAGCTCTAAACTCTCTGGTTGCCAGCCTGGATGAAATAATAAATGCAAGCCTTTTAAAAGCCCCATGGACACATTCAGAGTTTGCTTCATATGCCTACTAATGAGAGAAAAAGACCAATGCCCATCTGCACGGTGCATATGCTCCGTGAAATCACCCACAGACAAGTTCAGCAAGCAGACACAATAATCCCCATTGTCATTCACGAAGAGGATTTATGTTTTGGCTTGCTGTTTTCATCTCACTACTCTTCATCAAGAGTAAGAGTTGTCTTATTTAGATCTAAGTCATTGTTTCTAGCAGGCTGCAACAGCCCAGCCGGTGCTAAAGAGATGCAAGCATCTGGAGTTGTGAAGGCAGGTCAGCTGTGAAAGTCACCACAGAGAACATTGAAATTCAAATTAACAGTCACAAGTCTGCTTCTCTAACCTTTCTGGCAAACACGAGCCTTCAAGAAGTGACCATTCCTACCTCTAACTGTTGGGCCAGGAGGTTAAGTCCTGATTGTGCTTCACATAAAGAATTATTAATGATCCAAGTGTAATATTCTATGGTCATGTCTATAGGTGCTAATGCCTAACATGTGCTGCACAGTGGGTACCACAGCGGCACCACCTGGACTAATGACCCTGCCTCTTACTAGTCAGCGGGTCTCTGGCTCGACCCGCAACAGACAAGCTGGGGTGGTTGAGAAGCTGGGGTGGTGATGGCTGTGGCTGTGTGTATCCCCAGAACACACAAACCTGGAAACAGAGGTGTCAGACCACCACCACACATCAGAGCAGCAGTGTCACATTTCTACAGAGACACACAGAGAAGGTGTAAATGTGAAAATTGTTCGTCTTCGGAGGCTCAGAACTGCACACCTTTCTAGAAAGCAGCGGAAAGATGTTGAGGCTTTTTGTTGCATCACTGTTATCCCCCGTTCGGAATCACACTCGCACCAAACTCACTGGATGCAACTTCAGCAGCGTCATGGACATGTCACACTGATGATTTATCTGTAGTTATTAATAGGAGCTGTGAGGGAGTGGGTGGAAATATATCGTGATGACTGACTGCATAATGCGGTGAGCAACAGAAGTAGACGGCAGCAACCTGACTCACATGTTAATAAAACACAATGCCTTAAACCACTCTTGATGGTGAGTCTGACTTTAGAGCGGGCCTGGTCTGCATGGTGGAAGGTGTCATCAGGAAAAAAAAAACATAAATGTGCAGGTGGAAAAGAAACCTGTAAGTGAAATGCTTTAGTGAATACTTCAGACATAAAAACAGTGATCTTGTTTCCTGCTAATTCGACAATTCCAAATGAGACTGGCCTCTTTCATGACATGTCACCAAATTTTGCTTGATGCAGAAGGAAAAGCTCAAACTAAGATTCGCATAGAAATGTAGTATTTTAGTCTTGAGATACATAACAAACAATGTGTTCCAACTTGAGAATATGTTTCAAACTACAAAACCACAAATTTTTATTATCTGGGTCAGATTTGGACAGATGCATTACAAGCCACTTAAGTAAGAACATTTTCAAGTTTGACAATGACATGAAGGTTTTTATTTATTTATTTATTTATTTTTAATTTTTGGGCCCAGTGACATTAAGTTAAGGTAGAGTCCACATCTGTACATACTGACACATCTGTATCAATTTGCATGCCTGCGATAGTTAGCAAATGAACTGGTTGTAATCAGTTAACTGATAAATACTAATGAAATATCTGTATATGTAAAAAGAAAAACATACACACTAACAAGTCACATATTTTCTATTTAGCTAACACATGTAGAGGAGTGAAACACTGGTAAAAAAAAAAAAATCAACAAAGCTCACTCATACTTTCACTTTAACTGTGAACAAGTCTGACTATTCTCCAAAGTAGCTTTAATTAATAAACATTAATAACCCTGCAAAAGAGAGGAAAAAAATAGAAAAAAAATTTTTTTCTTCCTTAATTCCTGCTCAAATACTGTAAAATTACTGGAGAGGCTGTTCCATGATGTCACCCACAGATTTTCAGAAGAATGATTTTGAAGCCTCATTTTTCTCAGACTGTGTGACACCATGACACAAGTGGGAGGACAACACAGGCCCAGGAACCCGACCTCAACATGCCAACCTGATGCCAATCAAAGTCAACTGTGGCTATCAGCCCCTTCAGCCAATCCACGGCAGACGATCTGCAGAGCTACAGGCGAATGTTTGCAGAGGAATAATCAGTATCAGATAACGTTTTGGTGGCAAAATCAGAAATGACTGCTGTGTTTAGATGACACTGGGTTAGTACCATTTACTAAGAAACCTGCCAATCAAAAATCTACGCTCCATATCATAAATAAATTTATTTCAATGTAAAAATTCACCTGATGTGGTCCTCAAATAATTCAAGAATTACCATCCTGTAAGAGCCAGCCTCCAGTGGTCAGCTGATAAACTCTAACCTTTGTTGCCCAGCCCTCGACTTTGTACTCAGCCTGTCTCATATAAACCGCCTGTGTTTTCAGTGTTGCATTTTCTAGATTGTGTATAAAGATACATTCATACATTTGAAGACATCTGAATGATTTGGGTTCTGGTTTTCTCAGGGCTCCACATTTGCAGCACACACAGACTTGAGTCAATCTGAGGAAACTTAAAGCAGTTTAACCAAAGTATTTTTTTCCAAGATGTATAGAGTAATATTGTACTTTGCATGTGTTTACACTGCAGCTAAACGTACACCGAGTAAACAAGATAAAGGGAAACTCGAGACTGAAATGGGAAAAATATTGCAATACAAAAAAGACAGCGATAGAAGAAATATTAAGTTTTTTCTTAGCTATTAGGAGAGTACTGTGTTAACTGGCAACTCTGAGACAAATTAAAATAGTTTCTGACAGTCACTAACTTTCATTTATTCACTGTATCGATTCACTATAAATTACAAAGACAAAGATTTGTCTTTGAGATATTTGCTCATGGTTTTAGCAATAGAAGGTGGTTCCATTTACATAGCAAAAGATGCTGGATCTGAACCAGCTGCTGGATTTTATCTCTCTCTTTTTCTTTCATTTTTTAAAAAGAAATTTGCATTGACTGTAGCTGAAATAGAGTGAATCATACTCAGAGGGCTATGTCCAATAACAGACAGTTGTCTGGGCCTGAAGCGTGATAGATGCAAACAATAACTCACTTTCTACTATTTGTTCGATCTCTCTCTTCAACTCTCAGACTCTTGCAATGATGACTCAGTTTTCTCCAGACAGTGTATTCTCACCTTTGACCTATCTCCTCTGGCTGCTTGTCTGCAGGGAGCCCAGCGTGACCGCTGCGCATCAAAGTTCATACTACTATCTGTTACAGGCCCTCTGTGATTGCAAGCTTCATGAAGCAGGAGCTTCCATATAGAGCTGCACAGCCTCCATTTGTTCGAGACTTTTAAATATATGAAAGCCGAGGTCCAGGAGTAACGTCTCAATTCTCAGGCAAACTACAGTTAAACTTACCCTATAACACAAATGATTAAGCTGCGGATGGCTGAAATCATTCAGCTATTGATGTTGGATTCAGTTTTAAAAATGGCAAAGCACAGTTTTGTGGAATGGCTTCAATGACATTTTACAGTGGAACAATAGTAATCAAATGTAATAACGGGATTTATATTCACAAGCTGTTATCAAGTGGTTTAACTACAATATAATAAATGACTACTATATTTTCATTCCTTATCAAAGCATAGGAAAATATACTTTCATTTGCTCAAAATAAATAGTCACATGGCTGACAGCTGGGCAAAGCATAATTTACTTCAGTATTTATTAACTACAAAGAACTTCTTGCTCAAGTTTTAATTAAAATGTACGCCATCCCAGTAAAAGCTCAAAAAGCAGAACAATTAAAGAACAAAAGCGTTGAATTAAGAGTGACATTAACAATACGTTTGATGGAAATTACATGGGAAGAGTGTCCAACTGTGACATCTGCTGTCCAAAAGCAACAACACATTGAAACGTCTCATCTACACAGGACTAAAGTTGTAGCATCATTTCCTGTCTTTCATACACACCCGTTAATCACGTTTATATGCTGTAGAACATGTTAAAATATTTGAATTCATTCACTGGACGACTGTGCTGAATTACACAAACACATTCGCTACCACAGTCACGACCACTTTAAACAATTTGCTAAGAGACATTTTGTTTCTCAGTGGTGAAAATGAGAAATATTGGCACAGCGGATAAACAAAAAACTGGGTCAGACAGAAGAATACTGAAGGAGCAGTTACCTATTTAAATATGAATGTCTCTGTTTTTTTAAATAGAGACAAGTCAAAAACGTTTTACGGCCCATTATGAGAATGTCAAGTCTCATGGTTATAAGAAGTGGTCTGTACTTGGTATAATACCGCATAAACTTGCTTGAGGTAATGCAGTGAGAAACCCCTGGGAGAGAGTAGCAGAGATCAAACCGAAGGCAGAATAAGCTGCACTGTTGCGGCATCTCTCCACCCACACAGTAACCCTGATCATTCATATGTGCGTACTCTAGTCATCTCTGCTGACGGATGTGTTTGTACAGTCACCGCAGGTCTGATCGCTGTGTGTCTGCGTGTGTGTATGCGCGCGCATCCCCGCTCTCATTTGTCATAAATTCCTCTCTTTCCTCGTTTATTTGTTCATTTTCATGATCCCACCCACCTTGTTTTGATCTCTTTCTTGTTTTCTCTCCCACTCGATCTCAGTCACTAAAATATGCACACGCACCCATCCATCCACCCACGTCCGCTGTTGGCACAGGAGAGTCCCCAACAAGCAGCGCGGTTTGGCATGGGACTATGCAAAGAAATACAAAAATCATTGCAGCACCACTGCCTAATGGTGTCTCCATGGCAACTAAGGGAGCGAGGCCCTGCGATACGGTGACAAGCAAACACAGGATTTTAAACCTTTGCAAACACATGAGCTGCGTCAGTGGTGTTGTATCATTGTTGAATCACTGTTAAATACAACACAGTACTCATCAATGCATAGTGTTTACTATGTGGAAGGCAGTTTGTCCTCCTACATACACTTCAGTTCTCTCTTTTATCTCCCACCTAACATATACGATATATATACTTACATATATATGTATATATTACATATATATGTGTGTGCGTGTGTGGGAAGCTTGTGGCTCTGAAAACAGTTTGCAGGATGAAATAGTTGGATGACTGGATGATGCACCAACTGGACGTTTGGGTTCATTACACTAAAGCAGGAATGTCTCTTTGAAAATGTCAACACTTCTCTCTTCCAGTCCATCAAATTTAACACAACAGCATACATTTATGGTGTAATTATGACTCTGCCAAGGTCTCCTACTTTGATATTTTTACAAACTTAAAAAAAAAGTATACATGTGTTGTTTCTATGTTTTTACATTTTACATATGTGGGACAACGAGGACTAACATTGACTCTGCACAGCCCTACAAAGATAAGGGACCTCCAGGAAGGTAGCCAAATACAAGCATCTCACAAAACAAATGACATTTTTTATAATGAGTTAACATTAAATTACAGCCTAGTCCACTATTAACATATCAGACTTTAGATTTCTGCCTACTTATAACTTTAAAAACAAAATCAACTCTAACAGTGCAAACAAAATCCAGTTTATTATTGTATTTTTTTCTTGATTTAACCATCTCTTCATGAGTAAGACAGTTAATGCAACTGTAAAAGTTATACTGATAAACCTAGCTGGCTCCAATAAACTTGTAGTGTTAGTCAAGTTAAAGTTAGCTAAAGTGAATCAGGAAAGTGAATGAGTGAGTGTCAGGAACAGAAATAATTTTAAAATACTTGTTGAATCTATCTTTCTTTTCTGAATTTGAAAATCAGGTGAAATCTGTGAAATTCAAAAGTTTCCAACCATGGAAATAATTTCCCTGCCTCCTAAGTTAGATTTGTAAAATAACAGGTTTACCCAAAGACTTTAAGACCATGTGAAAATCTTTCAGTATTCTGCTCACTTAAAGATGTATATATTGCTATGTCTTCTTTCTTTAATTTTAGCCATAAGAGGGGTGAGTGCTGTTAAATAAAATGAACTTTTCAACAGCTCCTCATATGTGGTTCAAATCTTTCCTAAAAACTTCTAAATTCTGCAGCAGCAGGCATTTTCCCTCATAAAGGTAGGGTAGGGGATTTCTGGAGGACATCGTGTCTGTTGATGTTTGATATAAACATCAATGGCTGGTTCCCCCTTCTGCCCTCCCTCCAGTACTTCCTGAGAAAACATGTCCCATCATGAACTCTCCCATGGCTCTCACACCTCCCTCAATTTCATTTGCCTCAACTGAGGTGATGTTTAATCATTTATTAGTGTTTATTTCCAGTTTAAAGGTGTGTATGAAGACCATGTTTTTATTTTTTTCTCTCAACTGTGTACTCAAGAGATGGACAGCTAATGGATGTAGCCGGGATATTCAAGCAATTTGTCAAAAATAATAATAACATTTTTTTTTCAACTATTCTGGGTTAGAAATCATGTAGAATTGCTTACCCCACCTTCAATATGCCAGCTATTTTCACAACCATGACGGGGATTTCATGTCATTAATGAGATAATAACCTGCTGAAAATCAAGTTTGCATCATCAGTCAAGTTCTGACTTAAGGCTGCAACATTTCATTGATCATAACTAACTGTGGTTGGTTGCCTACATCTTAGCTCAACTTAACCTCTCTGAAAATGTTTTAATTGTGAAATGTCACCCAGTCTGTAGTGGTTTAACTAAAATAAAACAGCTTGAACTGTTTATATATATTGGCATTTAGGACGTCTTTGTAAATTTAGTTGGCATTTACTAGAATAGCAAATTTTGATTACACTATGACCAAAACATTATTTTGGCTCATAATATTCCTTCAACAGTACAACAGTATGAATTTCTTCTCTGCACACACACAGACACAAATATATAGGGTCATTGTCATGTGGGCTTTGTTTTAGTGAACAAAAACAGTTTGCATAAACAGTGTAGACAAAATGCAGACAGTCTGCAACTACAGTTTTTTTTTTTTTAAATCCAAACTCTTTCCTTCACTCCTTTGAAGTTTACACATACACAACCACACACACAGTCTCACACAGTCACACATACACACTCTTTGCACCTCACAAGACAGGAAGGCAATGCACCAGAGCATCAACGGTTTATCATCTTTGACTCGCTACCAGGGGCATGAAGGTGTGTCAGAAAACGGCTGGTGGAGGTAAGGAGAGGAAAACTATTGCAGCTGGAAGAGCTTATTCCAGTACAGCTCTCATGAAGCTGGCCCAAGGAGTGCTTCCAAGTCGCAAAAAGGTTGTTCCTTTTCAGTTCATGAGTCATTTGGCTTTAATGCTTAACCTGTGGCTCAGACAGGGAGCTCTGGCAGTGGCTTATGCTGCAATGCAAGTTATTGAAGGACAGGAGATGGATTTAGAAGAAATAAATCAGAGGAAGACAGAGAAAATGAAGCAAGCTGGTGAGTGGCATGGAGAAGAAGGCAGAAAGATGCTGCAACTCTGGAAGAAGGGAGGGCTTTCTTGCCTTGTTTTCTTCTGGGTTCAGTTCAAGATTCCCATTTGAAGGGATCCCTCCTCTGAAGAGCTGGCTGTTAAGAGCCTCAGAGGCACTCCATGTGTTTTGCTGCTTGTGTGTGTGTGTTTTCTTTTCTCTGTATGTGTGTATATGTGTGTGAGTTCTCCACAAAGAGCAGAGTTGAAGGAATCAGTTGGCCAGAGTTTGAAGTCAAAACCTTCATTCGACTAGACAGCTGCCCCACACAAAACAAGTGCACATCCAGCAAACATACACACTGCAAATAATAAACACACCGGCATCTAATCCTCCAACAGAAAGTGGGATGCCTCATCCCACAGAGGAGCCCAAACTGACTTAATGTAACAAGCCAGAACACCATCTGTAATGTGACATCAGCGCATGCACTCATGCAGAGCCGTGCAACATTATCCTCAGTGACTATCCAAAAAAAAAATGTGCTTTTTATCCATGTCAGCTGCTGCGATGAAACATGCTTCTTTAGGTACATAACCAGTTCTTGGAGGCACTTTGCTCCCTCTCTGTGTCCTTTCAATCTGTTTACTACTGGTTCTGACGATGAGTTTCCTTCAGCTTTGCAAATCAGCTGAAGTAGCCTGTAAACTCCAATATTTGAGTACTCTAAATATGATTTACTGCTGCAGCAATGCAAACAGATCTTAACATTTTTAAAAAAGATGTCTGCAATAGTTTACGGGTTCCAGCCACCGTTTTACGATGTCTTCCTTTGCCTTGCCTAATTAAACATTTGCACAACTAAACTTACTCCACTTTGTCAGTATCATCATAGTATTTAAACATATGGAAATGATATGGGATAGCACTGCAATATCCTGATGGCAGTCTTCCATGCGGGGCCTCGCTGTTATTGCTACATGTCAAGACACAGAGACGATAAGCTGTGAGATTCCATCAATGCTGTCACTTCTTCCCTCTGATTTGTATACGGCTGACAACTGTTGTATTGTTTGCAAGCTTCACTGTTTGAGCTTCTACGACGATTGCTGTCACGAGCTGCTGTAAGAACGTCGTCCCAGATTTTCAATGAGAGCCGCCAAGAACACCAACAATAGTTTCCTCCATCTGTGCATCCTCCGAAACCCGATTACACATTTGTCCATTTCTTAGTCTCCACTGGCAACTACTGAGAAACACTTGCTTAATATAAGAAGATCATTGGTGCAGTGCATCTAATAGAAATGAAATAAACGCACAACACATGACAACGTCTTGAGAAAACAAAATCAACTTGACACTCAAGAAATGCACGGTAACATTTCCGGTGAGTTAACAGCTATATCTGTCACAGTTTCATCCTGGTTGTCTAAAGGCTGTGGACGGAGACGGACCCAGCAGAGCAGATGTCTGACAAGACACTGTCCCACTGTCACTGTCAGGCTGTCAGCCAGGTTCGTACAGATGAGGGGCCCAAAATTACCACCAGCCAAAGGCTAAGCAGGGGCAAACTTTGGGTATGGTGGATAAATAAATTGGGGTCACTGGGTAATTAGCCTGTAAATCATTTGAAATTACACTGCAGCATCTTTATATGTGCAAGCTGAGACCACTGTGACCCTCGCTGTCCACCATATCTTCAATAACATCAGTGAATAAAATCAGAACAGTTTGACTCGATTGTCTAAGACGCCAGAGTTAAAGTGCAGCAATGTGATTAAAATATGAAAAAGTGGAGAAACTATCGTAACTATCATATCATCAAATGATAGGCAAAATATACAAGGCAGATGCCGGATAAAACTCTGATACTAACACAAAAATTCAGCAGCATTGATCAGTGTACTGTTCTTAAAATGGCACATAAGGACAATTAAATCATGTCCAAGTAAACCCAATGTCACAACAAAGACAGTAGCTTATGTGCAAAAGAGCTTGAAAAGTTGATTGTTGCTTGTTTAATAGCGTTTAAACATATGTGTCAGTATCAAATCACTTTAAAGAAATGGCTCCACTAATGATAGGGAAGTGCAAGCTGTGTCAAAGATGATTAATATTTCAGAAATGCAAAGGCTTGAGGTTTTATGCAAGATGACAGCAGCCCAAAGTGGCTTTTAGTGCAAAAATACTTAATTCTTTTTATTGGAAAAAAAAAACAAAAACAAATTTTCAACGTTGTCCTTGAGGATGATTATAATCCAACAACATTAAATCGTAAAATGTGGATTTGACTTCACTACTGACCCCTCAGACATTGCTACTTTTTGTCGTCTGAATCTCATCCCCCAAACTGTTTTCCAGCACCTTCGGACTGAACTCTAATTCAGCCTGAAGGCTGAAAAAAAACAAAAACAGATTTGTATCTGAGTCAAAGCATATGTTAAACAGAACTCTTTGATTTAGCAATTGTTGAGAGTTTTAATACAGTAGTCCTGTATAGGAATAGTTTTCCCTTTGAGTGAATTACACACAACAGTATGGAGGATGCAGATAGGGGGGAAGTCCCAATAAGGTTCTTCCAATTAGTGAAGGAACCCAAGCAGGAGGGGCAACCAAGCTCCAGGACCTGCTTGGGTTTCATTACTGGAACATGCTTATTATACTTATTCAATCATTCAGCTAACGAGCCCACAGTCTTCATCTTCAAATTTTAGCTTCAAAATTATTCATGCACGAAAAATAACAACATCTGCCATGGGTGATAATCAGCAGAGGACAGGTTCACCTACATTTGGGAAAAGGGCACAACGCCTGCTGGAAGTTACTTAGGCTTAAAAGCCTCTGTTCAAATATGGCGAGCTGATAGATGAAGAGCCTCTCAAATCAAGCCTACGCCGTCTGTGGCTGAGTATTGGACTGCCTCTTAGTAGATTTGGTGAGAGAGGGTCTGCAGTGCAGCAGTGAACATGAAAATTCAAAGCATCTCCTCTGGCTGGCTGCAGCAGCTCTTTGCTTCACGGAGCAGGCTGGTGCACACCGGGGGACGAGAACCCAGGAACCCAGGTCTGTGAGTTGTCACAGAGTCGCCACCCACCGTGGAACACCACCCAATACGCGATGAAGGAACGGGACCTGTCGAGTGTTTCCCCATACGAGGGTGTGTGCTGCTGACGTGTGCGCTCACATCAACAGACAGTTGATAGCGCTCAAAAAGGGAAACACACACATCCAGTCACTCACAATTGTGCAAACATGCATGTGCACACTCTCCCTCCTCGAACACAGACTAAAAGCACTCCATTCACAAAACGACGCACAAGCTGCCCACGCAGAGCTCACCTCTGAGACTTTTTATTAGACGCATACAGCCTCCCACACACACATACGCGCAAGTGCGCACTCACGCACGCACAGAGTTGTGCCCTCTCGCCACAGAGCTGTAACACAATCTCAACACTCTCATCTCTGGTCAATTGCTCTTCAGTAAGTGGAAAACATCTGCAGGGTTTCCCTCAAAACAAACAAAGAAAAAGAAAGGAAGAAAATAAATACATACTGCACTTTTTCATCCTCTTGGTCCTAACTTAAAAAAACAAAAACAAAAACAAAAAGACACACATAAATAGAGCCTCCACTACTGCCTGCTCCCAAATTCAAAATGGATCATTTAATTACAGTGTGGGACATCCAAATCATGTTAAAGTACAAGTGGGTAAAAACAGTTTCTTGACCAGAGTTGCTGCAGTAAAAAAGGATTTATTGGAGAGCTTTTTGGCAAATTCAGTGGAAGCTCAGAGGAATATTAAGAACAAAAAATTGCAGACACATATATGCATACACATAACCCTGAATGCCATATATTACACATAGTGCATGCTTGATTTGTTCAACTTCTGTCACAATAACATTTCCTCATCAGAACACGTCAACTCCCTTCATGGGGAAACAGGAAAAGGTGCTTCTCCGTCAACTACATCAAATGCAGAAGGAAAAGATCAAGCCGAAGAACTTACCTCTCACAGAGTCTAAAAGCAGGAGGCATCTAAGAGCGCAATGTTCTCTGTCATCCAGAGATAACAGAAGATCACACAGTCATATGTGCAATAGGTGTTGGATTAAAGACTTCTCGAGCTCTCTCATCTATCCTATGACTTTTCCCTCACATTTATCCGCACCCTCTGACGACACGCAGCTGGATGGCAAAGGAGAAGGACGGCTAAAAGGGGGAAATAAAGGTGGGGGAAAAAAATGACAGAGGGATGCTCGGATCTCCTCCGCTGAGACGAGTTGTGAGCGCGCTGTGAGGACCATCCACTGCAGCAGAGCAGAGCAGCGCGCAGCAAAACAGGGAGAGGGAGAGGAGAGAAGAGTGAGGCAGGCAAAACAGGCATTTACTGCTGCTGGTTCCAACAGTTTGGCTGGAGCAAAAATCTGGGACTGGAGTCTGGATCTTTATTAAGCGTCTACCCAAACAGATGAAGAGTAATGGAAACAATGAGGGATCAGACAGAGAAACAGAGCAAGATATCATGAGAGGCATATTTTTTTCACTGCACCAAGCCGACTCTTCCACCATCGCATTTTTCTTTTCCTTGACGTCCATCTTTTTTTCCCTTCCTCGCTCTGTAATTGTTCTTGTGGTTAAACAGTTCACTGGCAGCATATTAAAAGCTCTTCCCAAAGAGCTTTCCATCACTGTGACCCCATCATCACAGCTGATGATGGCCATCTCATTTTTTTTCATTTTATCTCTAAATTTCTTTGCTCTCTCATTCAGCAAAGTGACATATAACTAATAGACTTCAAAGTAAGGAAATGAAATAGTGGCGGTGTAGCTGGTCACTTTTTCTTTTCTTTCCTTTTAAGCAATGTGGTATAGTTAAACATCTATCAATATCCATTCTGTAGCAAGTGGCCCGCCTGGTTGAAGTGTCCCTTACTTGTTTTAACAGGAGAATAGGCTTTTAGCCGGAGTCCTTCGGCCCCACAAGGGCTCAAGGTCGCTTGGCAGAGCATCTTGCCGGCAGCCCAAATCCTTCAATGATTAACAGTGGCAGGCAGGACAGAAAGGCTGTCAACCCAGATCTACAGTCTCAGCCAAGAGAGCCAGCCGGCCGGCCAAACACCCCTGATTCTGACATTAAGGCACCAGGTAAAGAAGGGATTTATAAGCCCATTGAAAAACTCATTACCCTTCAGCGGTGAGGTGCGTGCACACATGATACCGATATTGTTCCCTTTGTCAATCAGGTGCTAAATAAATAAATAAATAGAACAGGGAACAAAATGAAGAAGTTGGAATGGGCTGTCTGGGCGAAAGGCTGTATATTAATAATCTCTCCTTTTAGTAAATCTTTTATTGTAAATCATGACTTAAAATACATGTTGTACATATTCTTAATTCAGTTCAGACCCGCTCTCACCCTGCTTTACTTACTATGTTTATTTTGTCTAATTTCTGTCTTTATGTGTAGAGTTAGAACTTTAAAAATCCACCTCTGACGTGAGCAAAATTTACAGACGTTCCCTTCATGTCGAACAGGAATTCATACATAGAGTTATTACAGTAAAAATGCATTGTTTTCTAGGGTGTCGTGCAACAGATCTGCCATCATGCATGCAACAAACAGCAAACATACCACATACAGTGATTATTAAACCGTTAAAGCTTTAGATCGCCAGGTGTTGCTCAGGCAAAAATCAGGCCCTCTTCTCGGTGCATAACAAATCTCATCTCACAAAAAAACATTCATTTCACGGGTGGCTGTCCCATACAAGCCAATAACCACACAGGGAAAAGTATTAAGTATCATTCCCTTCTCTATTTAAATTGGGAATAGTGAAGTAAGACCATGCCAAACACATCAACCTCCTGCTGTGTGCAGTTTGTCCTTGTGATGAGGTTGTAGCCGTTGCTAACTATTCATTCTGGTCACTCACCTGCGGGCCTTAGCATCGCTGTCGAATGATTTTGGGTAAATGATCTGCAAAAGAGGCATGTCTCACCTGTCTTGTTGCATTGGGTTGATGTGCTCTGGGCCGTGTCAGCCTTTAATGATACACATGACAAACCCGATGAAAGCCACTTACTGCTGAGAGAATTATTCATGGGGAGATGTAGAAAAATGTGTAAAATATGTGCGTTCTTTCCTTTCTGAAAGCATATCCAAAACAGGATATATGATAAATCTAAATTGCTTGACACAGCCTACACTTCCACTATTTCTGAAGTTTCCCTATTTGTATTTTTTCTGAGTTTAACAGCATGAAAAGTTATCAGTACCAATTTCAAAACTTTAGAACAAAGGTTTATTGCAATGCCAGGTTAATTTGATTTAACATGAGTTTGCTGTAAATAACAAAAAGGTAAATGACTATTTGATTGACACACTTGTTCATAATTTACAGAGTGCTGTCTTTACAGTGACCATAGAAACAATTTGGTAAAGTACTCATTTTTGTTCAGCTACAACCATCTGTTGCCTGCTGATGTGAGAAAAAGTTTAGATATTAATAAAGCTAGCTACAGAGAGGTTATCTCTTTATTGTTGACAATGCAACAGGGCTCAATACGTCACCGTTTTACTGGGCTCAGAGCAGGTAGGAAATTCATTTATTATAAGATAACATAAGTAATGATGCTTTGAATTCTTTCGATTTATCAATATAATGGTCCAAGAGGACTGGATGACAAGCAAGCGATTACAATGATAAAAGCCTTGATTTTTCACTGAGATACAAGAGCATCTCTTGAATATTGCTCTTTTAAAATGTGGTTTTGGGAGGAGGAGGGTAGCGAGGGCAAAACAAGCTCCTGCGCGTTTTTGTTCAAATCTTATTACTTAAGAACACCATGTCACCTTCTTAGCTTCAAAGACTCGTCTAACCCACTTATTACCTGAAGTGTTTTAAAACGGTTGAGGAAAACCAAATTTCTGACTTCAAAATTGTGAAAGTTCAAATATGGAGCCCGCTCGAGCGCAGGGCCCAACGCACCAGCGGCAAAAAAGACCAGATCACGTTAACCAGCCTCAGCCTGCTAAAGGTCCTAGTATGGACCCTCCAGCGATTAAAAAGCACTCATCTCCCTGAAAGTGGGCATTTTAACAGGGATTAAAGAAGAAATGAAAAATGCCCTGGCAGAGGACTGTGAGTATCTGAGACAAGAAACGCGAGACGTGAAGAGTGAAATCAGTAAAAACACACTTTCACCGTAGCCTGATTCAATGGAAGCCTGGGGATAAACCTCGAGCAATCATTGCTAAATTACAGAAAAAGGGGACAAAATGGACATCCTGATGTGAGCAAGCAACAGTGGGAGGGGAACTTTATTACAGAGGAAACTTTTTCCCTGCTTTCCTGAATAACATAGCTTAACTAAAAACACGCGTAGTTCTATATCCTGTCTGAAAACGCTTGGCCCAAAGCAGCTGCTTGCTCCTCAGCCATGAACCCTGAACGCCACGAGGTCAATTAGTTTCAAAGAGATGGAAAATCTTGATGTTGATTATGCTCAGGGCATTTTTGAGACGCTTTACTGATCAGACCCCACTGTTCTCCTGGGATTACTAAATATTTAAATAAGATGCAATGCAGTGTTTTGTTCAGAATGTTTGCTGTATGTTATGCTTGAACAAAAGAATAATACCCTGTAGACCTATTGTTTTAATAACGATTATGAACATGCCACGTTGAAAAAGTCATGGGCACACCAAGTATTTTATTCATCTCATCCTTCTGCCAAGAAAAGGGGTGTTGGCATTCTAATGCACAGACAAATACATTTTACCCTACTCTCCATATGTAGCCATCCAGATGGAAGATATTTTATGGAAAATGGTGTCATAGATGGAGTACAGGTTTCCCTAATTAACTTCTACTCCAAAAGCAGAATGTAGAATAGAAAATATTGAAATTTGGACTGTAAGACTATCTGAAAAAGCTCTTCTCGTATTAGAGAGGAATTCAGGATAAATACCCAAAATTAAACATTTGAGATTCAATGCGTCACTCTTAAATGACAAGGAATTTTGTGACTTTATAAACATGGAATTGAACATTTATTTAAAATTGTCACAAGATTTTTTAGGATGCCAGAGAAATTTTCAAAAATGAATCCAGTGAATCCTGATAACTGCTGGAGAAATTGTGGGGTTCAATTGGGGAATCCAAATATTTTGGTCAAGTCCTAAGACTGGACTTTTCTGGGATGACATATTTGCAGCTCTTAAAGTTTTGAGGGAAATAGATGAAAATACCTTTTGCAAAATTTTGCAACCATTAAATGCATCACTAACAAGTGGCTGAAACCTGAACTCCCCAAATACAAGATTTGGATTGAGAAAATGAGGGAAATCTATCAGATAGAGCAAACTCCTTGAACACCCAGAACTCAGGGAGTGCTGTTTTTGAATAGATGGAGTTTCATGATTAACCTTTTAATGCAATAAGTATTCAGGGGTGATCATGACATTTTCCTCTTGTTTTTGTTTATTTGGGTTTTTCCCCATTACTTTATTTGTATCATTGGTTTCATTGCAGTGTCATTTATGTTTAACTTGTGGCTCTGATTGTGAATGGAAGATATCTGTGTTCGTAAAATGCCTTGTATATTAGTGTCAACAAAACTTAATAAAAATTAAGTTAAAAAATGTTATTGGAGACCGTGGTTATTGTTTAATTGTTAATAAGGTCTAACCTATTCTTCCTGAGAAGGCCAGGGAACTAAAAATAAATATTTGTGTTCAGTGTGAAATATCATTATTTGTCTTTGACATTTCGCACTCATACAAATTCAGTCCACACATACAAACAAATTCGTGGCAGATTTATGTGTGTGTGCATGGTAAAAAAAAAGGCTAAAACCTTTCGTGAATACTCCAGTTGAAAGCATGCTGCATTAAAAATAGTCCAACGCTCTAATCGTGCACTTTCCATCTTTCCATTCCTGCCTGCCAAATACTCGCGTTTCCAAGACGTTTAATCTCTGGCTGGATGATGAGCTACTTGTGTAATATCACTTGTATATTTTGGTCAGAACTGATGGTGGCAGCTGCAGAACCATGTATGACATTACACACTTATTTTCACAGACTGAGCAGTAAACTGACTTTGACATCCGACATCGCCAGAGTCATTTACATCAGCTCAACTCTTTAAGAGTAGTCTATAAAGACAATAAATGACTCCTCCTCTCATTGTGTGTGTGTGTGTTTTTCCTTTTGAATCTTAATTATCACTTGTGTACTGGCCAAGCAGCGATTTCCGCTATCACAATTAGCCAACCCCTTACACACATACACATATGCAATTTTCTGGCGCACTACTATATAAGTGTACATCACCTGCTCAATATCAAAACCCCTAAACCACAGTGACACTAAATGCATCCAAGAGGAAGCATCTAGGTCTATGAGACAAATCAAATCCAGAGTTAATTTAATACTCTCTGTATTCCTGGCATATCTGGGTCTGCTTCCAGCCAAAATAATGGCTCTCTACATCTATCTGCTTGCTCTGATCTCATTTACTCTTACATTTTGTTTGTGTAAATGGCGTGCGTTTGTCCATTATGTAACAACTGTACCCACTGTAGTTGTTCAAGGTGATGTCGCCCACAGGATATTTCACACAGACAAACCTCACACCCCACTAATAAGTCTAGATTATGGTGCGCTGCATCGATCATTGTCACAGCTGGTTGTAGCACATAGGAGACTGCTGTAAAATGTCTACTTAGTATCTTAATAAAGCATTCAGGACCGGTGGCTTCTGGAGGGTTCGCACTGTCTTTTGTTACGAGAACGAAGAAATTAAAACAGCAGCGTCACATATGTATTCCTCAAGTTCCTCTGTAATTCATTCACGGAGTTGATTGGGTCAACCGAGTGCTCCATGAAACAAAACAAGTTAGGCTGCAAGAAAAACAATGTGCCCAAAATTCTGTTAGCCGGTAAAGAAAGCGTAAGAAATGACTGAGCAGGTGATTACCTGGCTAGATTAAGTGGCGTGATGGATTTTCTTGAAGGTAATGACGTGCCCGCAGAATACAAATGTGTGAGCTTACACCTCCACGACCGTGTGTGCATAATAAAGAGGAGGAAGGCATGTCGGTGCACATACAAGTGAATGTGCATGTTTGATGTGAGGTAAATGAAAAATAATGTCAGCTTGAAACATAAATGATGAGGAAGACTAAAGCATGTGATGCCCATCTTGCACTGGACTTGATCAGAACCAAACATCCATCTTAAGGTCTGCGTCTTGTGCAGTTTGTGATGAGCTTCGTAAATACCCGTAATGTGTTTGCTTATTCAGAGCCCTGACTCAGCAGGCCACTTTGTGGCTGTGGCCCAACAGTCAGGAGACCTCCAGCAGTTTGTCTCGCTTTCCTTTAAATCATTAGTTCAATAAAACACATGCTGAAGGCCAAATGTTTCTGCCCAGGACAAATCAAAGGTGTATGTCCCGGGTGGTGCCAGCTTCTTGTCTGGGGAATGATCAAAAATGATGAGTCTTTTGCATTTTATGTGCATTGCACACTAGTTCTCTTCAGTCTGAAGGATGACTCTTCTGTCCCTGTAGGCAACAAAGATAGCAATCCTGTGTCCATGTAGTTCACATAACTGTATCATCACAGTTTCATTGATTTTGAAACACATTTGGCATTTAACTTTATGGAGCACAAAACAGGGAGTCTGTCAACATGCTTTCATTTTCAATCAGTCCTTTATTTCCTATAAAAGCTCCATCATGTTCAAGGTCACGTCTTGTCCTGCATGTTCCCTTGCCTCCCCATTTTCTGTCATCTGTTATTGAATGACTTAAATAAAATCCTGAAAAAATACTAAATAAGTGCTTAAAGTGAACAAAATGATTAAACACCACTGACTATACCCTTGACAATACCTTAAAAAATGTACCATAATAATTGTGCTGGGAGTCAAGGCACCAAGGACTGTAAACTTTTGGGTATATTTTAACACGTTAACTTCAGGAATTGTGGGAACTGATAGACAAGAGACTGAATGAGACAGAAGAGGTCTTAAAAACCTCATGTCCTAAAATCTGGCCATCTTCAGCAGCACACACCAGCAATTTGATGCCCACAAGCATATCCGCACTTTTAAAATGGTGCTTGGTGGCGTCACTACCCAAAAATGATAACAGCCTTAAATGGGGACACTGCACGCTATAACATACACTGAATCTGTTGAAAAAGCATGTGTACTTACCTATGAAATATTTCTGCTGGGAAGGAACATGCGCTGAGGAACAGTGGTTAAAAAAAAAAATCCAAAGGAATCTAACTTTGGGAGCCCTGCAGTCTTCTCCTGTTCTCTTCTTTCCTGTTTCGTCTTAAAACCACTTTCATGTTTGAATTTCATGGCTGTGTGCTTAGGACTGCTCACCTAATTATTTTGTCCTAGATGGTTACTTTGTCTTTTATCATTTTAAATCTGAAAGTGTGAATTCTTAATAACATGGTGTCACAGAGTCTTTCTTACTGATACAAAACAAACTTTGAGAAACAGAAAACTTCTCTCTGGAGAGTGTCGGTCTGCTCCTGAAAAAAGGAAATGAAATGCACTAGAGACTGAGCAATGGAGATTACTGTACTACCGGGATGAGAAATTATTTGAGGAACCAGTGTTGGACTTAATAAAGGAAGCCACGGGATGCAGAGGAATACTGCTCCATCTAGAATTCAATATTGTTTTATGTTCATAAGCTGGGCTTCGGCATATCAGTGTATAGATTGTTGGGAGAGTGATCTCATTTAGATGGAAAGAAGACTTGTGAACTCAATAAAGGGCAAATTGGAAAAATAATACTCATGGGAGCTTGATAATGCAGGTTTGATTCATTTTCGCACAGGTTTCAAGTCTGTAACGGCAGGCTAGGTAAAACGAACTGAATAAAAAGAGATTTAAAGGAGACATGAAATTTAGGAACTGACCTTTTTGTTAAACCACTGAATGGTGACTGTCAATGTTTCTGGGTGATCAGAAAACTAGTGATTTTTTTCCCAGTACTGATGGTATAGTCACAATGACATAAGACAACTTTCTGGAAGCAAAAGAGGGGACGCCTGAATGAAAATATGAATATTCACTGCTGTTTAGGAGGGTATATAAAAGTTTGAAGTTGTTGTCTTGTTGGGTGCCAGAGTGGTAGAAATATCGCTAATAGCTCCAAATTAAAACTCTGTCATGTCCTAGTTGCAACTCTCCATCAACAAAAAGAAAACTTTGATACAGTGAAAAGACTGGCAACAGGCAATTATCAAAAATACTTTTATCTTCAGCGCACACTTTGTATTAGGTAAGTTTTAAAAAACGCATTTACAGTTATGTTTGTAACATAGCAGGGCCCATCTACAGAAATCTAAACATGTAATAAGTGTAATGATTGAATCATCCCTCCACTGTGTGATAGCCAAGCACCAACCATCTCACTTCCAGGCTGAGGCTCATGCAGAACTAAGATTTGTTGCAGTTCCATGACTGACTACTGGAGGTTTGGTCCAAAAGGGAGTCAATATCCATTGACCCCCATGTTCAAATGTTCAATTCCAGAGCAGAAATAAAGATATTTATGAAAAACCATTTTGATCTCAACTGTTTGTTTTCACATCCATGACAATTCTGAGGCTGGTGAATTTTTTTTGTACCATGCCAGGAGAATTTATATAAAGCAATACATGTATTTCTAATTTGGTTGATTGACAGTGTGCTAAGCTAATCACTAGACACTATCACTTCCTCACCCATAATCATGATGCTAATGTGCTTAGTCAAGCAACCAGCCATTTGTATGAACCCAGTGCTGGCTAAACGTGACAGTAATTTTTGATCGCACGGGAGAACATGTATATTCTGCTGTAGATATCTGTTGGCAGCACTGCAAATATTTCAGCAGGGATCCACTGAAGAAGCTGGTAAAAAAGCTAACTTTGATTAACATATGGTTGGCGTGTTGTGTTGGGCTTCCCGAGCAACATGGCTGCAACCCGTATGAAGAAAAAGGGGTTTCAAAACCGCTCTTCAGAGACCAACATGACCTAATGCTTCATCCACTGTTTTTTTACAGTCTATGGTGATGGTGTGTGGGTCGGCTAGTCTGCATCCATCAGCATTTATTTCTTGTGGTAACACTTAAGATCCCAGTGATACGGTAAATTTAGGCAGTCAGACTAGGTCATAGTTTTGAGTTTTATGAGTATTATTTTCATCTATAACGTTCAAAACTTCACTTAGGTCTGCTAATGCTGCACCCAGGCTACAGTTGACATGAAATATGTTGTACTGTCTAAAAACAAGAAATGGGTCTAAACTGTAATGCAAATAAAGTGTGGATGATGGAAGCCTATTTAGCCTTTAATATATCATTAACAAAGCTATGTTATTCTGCCTCTAGCTGGTTAGGAAGTAGATTTCTTTCCATCATCTTCTGAGTATAGCAATCAACCAAAATGTCTTGGTCGTTTGTTGATTTTTGTTTTGTTTTTTTCAATTGATCAGTCAACAAGGCAATACAACTTTTTTTTTTTTTTTGAAACAAGATGGAAACAGTCCACCAGAAACAACCTTCCAACCAGCTCACAGAAGTAACTTTTGCTTAATTGGCTGGTTAAAGCTAATAAAATGTGTGTTCATTTGTTATAATTGATCACATAATTGATCATTACTTTGTCTACCTCTGTGAAAAATTATTGAATTATTGATTTCAATACAGTGGTGTTTAATCTGTCCAGTATTACAGTCTCCATCTGTGTTATCTGAGAGTGAAAAGTCCAGTGCATTTAGGAATGGCAACTATTTGAAAAGGCATACACTGTATTAAAATATAAAAAGTGAAATTACAAATACAAAATAATATGAATCAGTGAATACAAAGTAATCTTCATAAGTCATACTGAATAAATGGAAATGTCTTTGCATATTGAGATTTGTTCTCACCTGTCTCAAATCACCAGTTAGCCAGTAATTAGCGTGTTACTCACACTCATTACAGAGACCCTGCAGAAAACTCTACCTCCACGTGTGACCTTGCATCGGCTACTGCAGCAGAAAGAAAAACTAGAGGTTGATGTTTGCTGAGGTAAATTAAACAAAAGTGCAATTGCAACTAATTGATTTGACGTACTACGACAAACCATGCTCAAGAGAGGCTTGTACACCTCTTGCCTCCCTCGATGCAATCTAAAACACAAAAACGTATCGCGGACAAAAACACGACAGATGGCTCCATAAGAACAAGAAGAAATGCACGTGTTCTCCCAAGAGTTGCATGTTTGATAACAGGATGTGAATCTGTGTGCTTGTGTTGCTTATAGAATTAAATTCTATCAGCTTGTAACAAGGGAAATTAATTTTGTTCAGCTCAAGAAAACCATTGTAACACTGGTCCTCCATGATAGCCATGAAGCATAGAGTATTATCTTTTTATAAGCAAAATATTGCTCTAATATCTGATGAAAGCTGCTGATTTATAGAAAAGTGAGGATATGCAAGCCACTGCAAGTTGCTATATTTCAGGCTGCTTTAGATTAAAAATAAAAAACAACGAAAGTATAATTTGTATATCTTGACTCAGCAGTTTTGTGTTATAACGTGTAAGCCTCTAATCAACATGGTAAATCTTATGTATATTTGCTTGCTTATTGGATAAAACCAGCAGCGACGTACAAGCCTGCAAAGTGGCAAAAGGCTCGTGTTGGTTTATATGAAAGTGTGGATTATCTGATCTCATTCGCTTCGAGAGCACAGATTGTTCAAACACAGAGATAAAGATGCTCCTTACTGCAGAGAGAGCATAGTTGACTCCGGATGAGATGAGTTCAAAAGCATGTGGAAACAAAGATAAATACAAACCAGAAACTTTATTTCATAAACAGACATGTGTAATCAATGACAATTCAGTTAAGTTCCTATTCTATTTTATTACTGGAAATAAATCAACAAGGAAGAAGGCATATACCAGCCAAATATAACACAAACTACAAGTTACAGATATATTTTGATGTTAGGCTTAGCTTTAACTTGAGTTTGGGACAGCTCAAGGTGGATTGGGCTGCATGTGCATCTGACTTGCGTAAGTAACCTAACTTGTGATGTGCACAACTCACCAAAACTACTGTCCTATAAGTTTGTTGCCAAAGCAAATAAGGTAAACTGAAACTGTTGCCAAACAAACCTCTGTGGTGGGAAAAAACCTGTTGTTCTCCAGTAAACCCTGATAAAAACATATTACATTTACCCCATAGCACTGAAAAGGAATAGATAGTTGTTTCTCACATCACTCCTAGAAAAAAAAGGGCTTCTCTGAGACAATCTGAATTATTTCTGCTAATCAGTGCTTGGAAGGCCACCAAAAGACCACCTGGATTAATGACACACCCTGCTGCCTCACAGTGAGAGCGCAAACAGCGAGACATTTTTTATGGGTGAACTAATTCAGCATCTCCTTGTGGTGCATCTAAACTGTATAGAGAGAAAAAGCAGACAATGGGTATTAACCCATGAGCCAAAAGAGATCTACAGAGGCTGACTGTTTCTCCACCATCTGTTTTACTACCTAAGGGGGGGGCTTTCACTCCTGATTCAGTGGATACCCCCCTACATGACAGGATTGCACCCCTGTTCAAAATTCCTTGTTTGAGCCAACAAATCAAGTAGTAATCTTGTGATGGTTCACAAAATTATTTTCTGATCAGCTTGTGCAGCAACAGAAAACAGGTACCACTTTGACAGTTGATGTAGGCTAAATATAGATTTTAAAATTTATTTTTATTAAACCTTTATTTTAACAGGTTAAAAAAAATTATGTGAACCTGAAACACTGTCTGTGACCAAGGAAGAAGAGCAGTTTATTTGCCAGTTCTCTAGGTATGCATAGACACGGAGAAATGAAACAGCATTTTTCTTCAGCAAAGTACAGTGCTGTTAAAAATGCAGAAAAAAGGTTAAATTACAGTTATAATTTATTAAAAAAAAATAAAGTTAAATAAAAAAACTCATCAAAACTAAAAAGTTAAATTAAAAACAAATAAACATTCATCTGCATCCTTAGCAGCCAGGTTGACAAAGAAAAATATAGCTTCGCTCCTTCTTTAAAGTCCATTTTTCAGTCCTGGTTAAGTTGTCTCATCTTGACAGGTGAGCAGCTGTTAAGTTGCTGAGAGATTGAGGGGGCAAGAGCATGCGGGATGTGGGGGCATGTGATAGGGGGAAACAAAATATTGATTCTTTTCATAGACGATGTAAAAAAAAGCTGTTTAGCATCCTGCTGGTTCTGCAGCAGAAGCCCCCTGCAACATCTCCTGGAGGGTTTTTTGGGGCGGGGGGGTATTGTTGGAGAGGTGGTGAGGATCCTTAATGGTGGAGATAGTCTGTCAGATCTACAAGTGATTCTGGTAGATCTCCAGCATGTAAGGGATAGAGTCTGCCAGAGTTTTCTTCCTGTTAAAGCAGCATTTTACCTTTCCACAGTCGCCTGGCGCTCACTCAGGATGGGAGATTATGTCAAAGAAAATCTTTGATATAATCTGTTGGTTTCCTTAAGGCAACGGTTCCCAAAGCAATTGCAAAAGGGAGCAGTATGAATGAATGAAAAAAATGAATGCTTGGACACTGTTAAGATAATCGGAGGTGCCGCTTGCCAACAGGCATACCATGAAAATGCTTGGGACCCCAAAGCAGAAGGGGACCCCCAAGGGCCAACCAACAGATGACAACAATGAGTAGAATTAGCATTGACAGTGGTTGGCTGGCACTGAACACCCTACGGGACCCCACCTTCACCACTCACTCTCGCTGCATCTTACATAAACAAACCTGATGAAAACAAGTCTATCAAGATGATGAGAACCTGTCCATCTGGCAGTGAGAAACGAAAGAAAAAGAACAAAAGAAGCAAAAGAAGCATTAAGAAAGTAGTAAGCAGTGCAGATAACACATACGCTATTTTAACTCAAAGCAGCTCAGTCTGTCCTGCTAAAGTTGAGTGTCACAGTAAAGACACCTGCAATCAACTTGCTGGAATTGCTGATTGCCGTCTCTTTGCATTTAAGAGCACATAATTGTCTATGTATGAGAATATTCTGACTCAATGGCTTTTCAATGATGAGAGACCGTGGCATGGCAGGTTTGCTGAACATCGTCTGAGTAAATGACATCGCCGAGTGGAGTGATTTGAAACTTACTGGCTCCTCTCCAATAAGCAAAACTGTGAAGCTTTGTGTCTGGGGGTTAAATTGTGATGTGAAAATATTGAATTTGAGAAATCAGTTGTTACAAACCCATTGCCTTAAACTGAAGCAAAAGAGCGCTTTCCTTCTGAATATTCTGAATACAAAGTTTGAAAGTGTTTAGAGTGTTTAACATGCAGATCTAGGACAGGGTGGAGCCCACTCTGTCTTATGAAAATTAGTCCAGCTAATTCACGTGAATCCTAGTCCTACAAATCCCACAGGACTCCAACTCCTCTGCAAAGCCAGTGGGCTATCCCTTCATTATTTCTCAGTGAGTTAATTAGGTAAAATACACAACATAAACAAACAATATGCAGTCCTCTTTTGGTTGTGTGTAGTAATAACCATAGCGCCAAGGACTTTCAGGCAGTTGACTATAAAAAATACTTTTTTAAATGAACAAACCATAAATTTCTCAAAATGTGTCCTCTTATGCAAAGCTCTTTATAAAAGGCTGTGTTTTTAAAATTTCGGTAAATGAATAAGTATCACCTATAGATTACCTATACCTATATAGATTATCTATACGTTTTACCAATATTACCTATGTTTTATGCATCAACAGTTAAAAATAAATAGCTTAAATCTATGAACAGACAAATTATACATGGACTGTATTCAGTGTAGGCAACCACTCAATATTAACTCTAGTTTTTTCCCAAAGATCCCAGAGAAAAGAAAAGGGCCTCAGAAACAGCCTCACCAGTCGATCTTTATATGTTATTCAGTTGCTATCTGACAAGGAGTTTGTGATGGTTCATATCTCAAATTCAGCTATTTTTCTCAGTGTGCCACACATTACCTTAAATTTGTATCTTATACAAAACAAACATACAAAAATTAAAAAAAAAAATTAAAAAGAATAAACCTAAGTCATGAAAATATGCTCAGTGTTAACAATTGTTCACATTTAGGAACAAATAAACAGTCTTTCCCTATCGCTGTGGCACAAAATAAACCTTATCAGGTATTTGTCACTAACCCTGAATTTCCTTAGCATTTTCAAATTATGAGGGGTAGATAAAGAAGAAAGAAAAAGAATGGCTTTGCCCTAAGTACACACTTCCATCATGTTTTAGTTCAAGAAACAATTCAATATTCTGATTCAAACAGAAGCAACATTCTTGCAAAGTTTCCAAAATGAGTTACAAATACACAAATTATGGCAAAAGATGTTGCATGGAATGTGTCCTCATTATATACTGTAACCTTTATTTTCTCCGAATTTAAAGAATTATGTAGATTTAACAAGATTCATCCTATCCCAGTTTTTCAGTGTTTCAATGCATCCATAAATATGTGCAGCTCACATTGGTTTTAATTTTTTAATATACTATACCATGTTACATTAGATTAGGCATTTACTCAAAACCATTTTATAGCCAAATAGAAGTGTCCATGATTAAGTTACATCATAAAATGAAATGCAGAAATATATATTAAGTACAGTAAATTTACTCTGAAGGTCACTTGCTTCCTTCTGAGAAAGATGTAAAGGACCATTGATTTTTCTTTTCTTAACTATATGTGAATTATAACAGCCAAAAAAAAATTGCATTCATCTGACCCACTAAAAACGGCTGAGCTGCTTTATCTTGTAAAACACAGTAGACCGCCAGTAGTTGTGTCTATAATGAGAGTCACTGCGCCCTCAGTTGTGGCTCTGATTATGATTGCAACCATGGGAGACCATAGCCGTCTCTGCAACTGTGACCACATCTGTGCTTCAGTTGTTATAATTACGGCTGTGACAAATTCGTTTTTAATGGGTGTAACAACGTCTACATGCAGTGCTTTTGTGTGCGTGCAATGACGGCTGTGCTGACTTCAACTGCTGTGGTCTCTGAACTCTTTTAACGTCTTGATCGGTCAAGGAGGCAGAGCCACACGGTAACGGCTGTAAACGTCTGCAGCGCCATTCACACAGAGATAACGTTCAAACGATAACTGTATCCAGCCACATCTTCATGGTCACAGGCAGGCAGAACAGCTGGAGTCGCGCTCAGAACCAGCAGCTGGAGCCGATCAGAGAGAAGTCTTTTTAAAATGTGTAGTGGACACTAAATGCATCACAAAGCATCATATCCTCGATCCTTTAACTGTCCGTGTATCATAAACACTTGCTATGTTGGAAAGCACCAAAATAGAAACTGTTATATGGATCAGATGAAATAGATATGTGGTTAAATACTGCTATAGAATTCCCGTAACAGTGGTTGTTAGAAACAAACAATATCATAACAGTATTTGACTTACTTTTTCTCTTTTTCTGGCATGTGTGTTTTGCTGCAGTTTCATATTTTGTATCATGATGAAATCAAAGTTCCTCTTATCCCACCCAAACACATCAGATATCATTTGAAAGGTCAGGATGTCCTCTACAAAACATTTTATGGCTTGGTAGGGTAGCTCAAATGAGTCAAAATATATAAACCAAAAACTAATGTCCACTCCAGAGGACATACATGTATTGGCTGGGTTTTAGGAGGATATTACATTTATTAAGACAACCCTTGTCTATTACATCTCTGCATCAAAAATGATAACAATAAATCATAAAAAGTAAAGTTTCTTGTGTAAAACAGTAAAATATAATGATTATAGTTGGCAAATTACAATATCATCTGACGCTATAATGAAAAAAATCTCATAGATCTTCCCGCGGTCATAAGTGACCCCACACAAGTTTGGATTATACTTGCCACATGGATCAGCCGATCCTTCCAAAATTCTATGAACAAATGTAGGACAAATAGA
>JAOWBL010000015.1:11292961-11305420 GCA_028564865.1 Zenarchopterus dispar
GGAGGAGGAGGAGGAGGAAGAGGATAATAAGAGAAGAGCTGCTGAGCTGTCAGAATTTCTGAGGACAACAACGGAAATCTATATGTCAGATTGTAAGTATTGATTAGACAGCGTTGGCATTTTTGGACTATGATCATGCTCTCTGTACTAAATCCTGCAGCTGCAAACTCACTATTGAACTTAAAAAAAAAAAAAAAAGGATCCAAGCACTCTTAAACATAGCTTACAATCACAAATTTAAAATCTGACAAAAGTGTGAATGAAACATGATGACACGGTTTTCACCAGCAGAGCTGTCTATGACTCAAATACTGGATATAAGTTAGAAAACTGAAATCTTAAAACAATATGAATGCGTTATAATAATAATATTTAATAACTGGTTGTTTTTTAACACTGAAGAAGACAGAAATCTAAGCCTTACAATACCAGTTGTGCCGACAAAGACCTGCAGCTTTTTTCCGTCACTGAAGTTTTGATCAAGGTTTTGAACTCATTAAAGAAGTCGATTAAGCTCCAAGGTGCACCGTATCCCCCGGTGATGATTTCATCAAGTGTGTGAACACAAAAGTGAATGCAGATGCACATCAGTGAGGCTGTTTTGAATCGATTTCTATTCGTTTATGTACTCTCGAATACTTCAATTCCCTCTCAGAATAAACAGAGCTGTGTTTTTGTTTACTTACCTGTTGGATTTCAGTTTTTTTTTTTCATTATTTCTTATTTTATGTAAGTGAACATTATACAGGCTGTCGAGAGTAGATCCAGCTAAGTAAAGAGGGATAATTCAGATGCAGAGTAAATGTTAAATATTCTGTCTGTTTCAGTTATTATTGAATTGTCATATTTTATCAGATGAAAAAACACAATATTGCCATTATTTATTGTCCATCCAGCAGTAGAGCCAATCGATTAACCAGCAATCATGGATTTAGGGTTGTTGTTCATCACAAGGAAAACAGTGCAGATACTTTTTATGGTGGAACTGTCAAAATAATGTCTCCCGAGTTGAAAAGAAGTTGATTATAAAGTATCGCTGAATGTTAAGAAACTATTTTGTTATGCTTTTGGGCATATTCTACGCATTGATTTAACATTTATTTAACAACCTTATGTTGTAAATACTAAATAAAAATAAAATTTCTAAAATAATATCTAAAAAAACAAGCAGTAGACCTCAAATGTCTGTAAATAAGCCAAAACATCTACCTTCCATAAACACACCCAACGTGAACCTCCCCATTTCCAAAATAATGGGGGGAAACAAAATTACTAACTGTTGTTTTCATCTGTGCACACTGAAACAAAATGAAGTGACACAACACTTTTTTAATACATGTAATTTAATTTTATTTCCTTTACAGTTTAATATTAACCTAGTGTGTTGTGAACAGTTAGCTTAAACTCATCATTTACATTATGTAATTTATTTTATATCACAAGAAACCTTTTATCTGTTTATCTATCCTCATGGACATATGTACCTTTAACGAATAGTTTGCTATGTTTTAAGAAAATGACGCACTTGTTCTCTGACTGCAAGTAAATTTGTCAATTCATTATAGTTTCTCAACTTTTAATTTTAATATTTAGTCTTGTTAATAATACATGCATTCGTAAATTGAGTTAAAATAAAAGCATAAGCTCCAAATAAGTCCTGTGATCATATAAGTCGATCTTGTTTTCTTCAGTTTGTGTTTTACCCCAAAAGTTCTGCATCACCTGATGACAAAATTAATACTTTTAATGAAAACAAAATGGCTAGTGATGTCTTACTTTACTTCTTTTTTTTGTTTTTTGTTTTTTTAATTAAATGCCAGCCTCGCCGCATGTGGTCAAGATCCCTCAGCTGTCTGCTACGCTGGATGACCTCATGGACAGCTTCGTGAGTGGATCCAAGCCAAACTCTGTCTTAAAGCAGCTATACAGTCTCAAGACCTTTATTCAACAGAAAGAGACAGAAAATGTGGAAAAGGCGCTGAATGAGCTCAAAAACAACCCCCTCATGTCTGCAGGTGAGCTAGAATATGAAATATTTAAAACAGATTTTCCAGGAAGGATTATGGTAATGGGGCAGTCAGAAGCTCATATTCAGTATTGCTTCATCACTGTTGCATGCACTCACCTGCCCACCAGTCCACACTGGCCTCATCTTGTTAAAACCCGCCTCCAACAGAACATTGACCTGTCAATACTTGCCTTTGTTTGTCCTCGATTGCCTGATAGTCTTTGCTCTTAACATTAATATTTATCGCTCACATGCCCTCACTTGCTTTTATCTGCCGTTACCTGCCCACGATTGTTTAATTGTATCCATCCGTGTTGCATCGTGCACACAGGTTATCCCCACCACGAATTAACAAACATGTTTCATCTTGCTTCAACTCGGTCAACACCCTAAACTTCTCTCACGTCTCCAGACACCGAGGTGTGTGTGTGTGTGTTTGTACGTTTGCTGGCAAGCTTGCTGTATAATAGGATCAGCAGGGACTTTGGTCTTCTTACACACACACACACAAACACACAAGTGTGTGTTTGTGTGTGTCAGAATGAGCTTGAGGGAGACCAGCCAGTGTATTCAGGCCACTGTCATTTCGGTCGCCAGAAGTAATGTTCATCTGTGTCTCTCCCTGTCGCCGAGACGATGCCGAGGAGAAGCTGCGCTTCTCTGTCACCACAGCCTCCACAAGACAACCTTTTCCTTTTCCCCTCCACTAACATGTCTCAGAAGGGTTTTAATCGCCACCTCTTCCTCATTTTACTGTATGAGCCCCATAAGCACCCACAGTTTTAAAAAACTGTTGATTTTTAAAAGACTGATTATAACAGAGTGAAAGAGTTTGTCCACTAACTACACTTCAAGGATTTATTTACAAATCTTCAGCATTGGTGTTTTAAGTAGGCTGCACAAGGTGGTATTATTTCAGCATCAACATTATAATATGCACAATTGTCACATCAAAGGACGTTTAATATAAGGGTGCATGATTCAGTATTGTCATAATGGATCGTAAATGTTGCATGATGTAAACAAAAACTGAAGGATTGCCACTGTCCTTCAAATATAGCATTTTATGCAGATTTCAGGAGCAAAACATTGCGTTTGTTGCTGGTGAGCGACATGCGGACTCTACATGAGGGAGGAACAGGAGAAAAACACTGAAAAGGAGCATTTTGGTACAGGAATTATTGATGGGAGTCATTTTATTCACAGACATAAAGCAGCAGAGCCTCTTGTTGGAGCTGAACTGTTTGCTTGCAGATGAGTCCTCACAGTCCTCTCAGGGACCCACCTGAGCCTCCCGACATTTAGAGGAATTAGGCTCATCTGTCTACGTTTCTATGCATATGTACCACCTCCTCTCTGGCTTTTTACCAGATCGCTATTTGAGGTGAAACTGACAGAGCAACATTTACAAGAGGATATAAAATCACCCCAATAGTAATAATGAATTATCCACGTAAAATCCATTCAAATAACCCCATGTATAATTTTAACATTGCATCGAAATGTCACAGATAAAAGGGTATAATTCAAATTGTATCATGTGGCCCAAATTTCTTCATCATCTGACTTCAACATTTTGATTATCATCGGTGCTATTCAAACAGGATTGTACTGATAATTGTAACCCAGATTCACTGCCATGCGGTCGCTAATCTAAGTGGATGCGTGCTTTTAAAGCTCTTCAGGGCGAGCGTCTAAAGCTCTCCTCATTCCGTCTCTTCCTTGAAGTATCAATCAATTGTCCGCAGGAGCAGGTTTAAAGTAGATTTCCTTCAAGCGTATTTTAGCACATCAAGGAGTTTTCTCAAGAATGATCCACCGATATATAATGTATATTTTCTGCACAAACTAAACTGAGCTCTAACTTGTCAAGAATAAGAAAAAAAGAGGAAGATTCTATCTCAGGTGGGAGGAAGATGTCTGGATAAATGTGCAAGACTTGTATTTGAACATTTTGATGTGAAATGCTGAAAACGCAATGACAAGTCCTTCGGTGAAAGCAGCGAGTTTTGCTCTGGTTTTGTATTGTCAGCAGTAACTGATTTTTCTTTTTCTCTTTTTCTTTGTGGTTTTAGAGGAAACCGCTGCAGTTGTGTCACTTTGCAAATACTGGATCACAGATATTCTTCCCATGCAGAGAGAAAAGACACCCGGAGTTTCTCCAACACACCCACCAGGATGTCATTGACAGAGAAATAGAGACACTTAGGAAGGAGTCTTTCTGTTGTCAGTTCTGGGATTTTTATACATGTAAATTATTTGTTATTTTAATAAAATATTTTTTGTGTCCAGCCCTTTAAATTGCGTTTTTTTTTTCTGTTAAGAGAGAAAATTTCTTGTGTTTTGCTTATTTATCTTAAAGTTGACATCGGTAATCATGTTGCTACTTACTACCCTGTTAGTTGTTGTTATATGTAGCTCAAATGAATCAAACTTTGAAACGTTATAGCACCACATTCATTCTTCTGCTCGACCACTTTTAATTGCCAGAAAAGCAAATGTCAGCTCCACCAAGACTTCTTGTCTTGTTTGGATATGTTTTGACATTTAAACCCAGACAGTTAATCTAATTGTCCAGTTGTCTACACTCCGCTGTTACTGTTCTTCGTGCCTTTTTTTTTGCATTTGGTGGACTGAAAATCTTCCATTTAAACCACCTCTCATGGTGATTAGTGATGGATAGTAATCAGTCCTGTTACATCATCGCAACAAGCAGTCGTCTTTGCCCGGCTGTGTTCTTAGGACGGCAACGTGGGCTGTTGTGGATGGACGATTTTAAAACCAGTGCCACCTGTGGAGTTTGTTGCTCAGCCTCGGCATGAGCGGCATGCTGCCTGCAGCTCAGGAAAGCTATTTTAATTTCCCATAGCTCAATGCCAGGTCAGTCCAGGAAAAAGGCAAAGAATTATCTCAGCTGGACAGTGGCATTTTGATGACCCGAGTAAGCACTGCCTGCTATTTACCAACTTCAGAGGAACGGTTGTTCTAGAAATAGGATGCATCGATAGACGGCAGCTTGTTAAACTTGTACTGAGAGGCACAGAGATGTGTGTGTGTGTGTGTTGAAAAGTTGCTGTCAGTGCGGTCAATAGTTTGACCATTAATAGGTGGTAAAAGCAGGTGCTTCATCTAATGGGAGATCAATTTATATCAAGTTCAGACTATTTTTTTGCTTTTTAAACTTCAAATTTAAAATTTTTCTCATGCTGATATTTTGTCGGTTACAGTAACTTAAATCTTTTCTACTAAACGTATGGATATTTTAATTGTATTTTTAATAAAACTACAACAATACTGCTCTTTTTAAAAACATTTTCTTTTTAACATAAAACATTTATTATTCTTGAACATTTTTGGAGGCAGTTTTTTTTTTTAAATTAAAGTTAGAAATTTAAATTTGCTCAATTATATATGAACTGTACACATTTTTAGCTCTGTCTGCAAAAATTTCCATGTATGACAAATTGATCAGCCGTTGACATGTCTGTCCACTTGAGACAAAATTTCTTAGTAGTCATTTGTTGCAGTTTGAACTCTATACCGGCAATATAATTTAAGTGAACGCTCTATTCCCCATAGCTGAAATTTTGGGGTTTCTCTATCATATGAATGCATCATTCTCTGAAAGGAAAAGTTCAATAAAATAGATATATATGAAGCATGAAGGTTTGGCTTTTATTAGCTGTCCCTAGGAGATGGATATTTCATTAAAGTCAGAGTAGCTATCCAAGATGTTGGGAGGGTGAGTTGTTTTGGAGATCCTGTCTCATTTCCTGGAGTTCTGAAAACATCTTCAAGTTTTCATATACTGCAGTTTGTGAAATGTCTTGGTTTACTCTGTAGCGTTGCTGTTTCTTTTGTCTGAGACACACACCTGGGTTTTTGATGGAAATGATAGTGAAAGGTCAGCCATAACACTCCTCTGCTTTTAATTGTATTGCTCTACAGTAATTGCGACTTGCCTTTCTCTCATGCAACACTAAACATGCTTGCATCTTGTAAATACCCACCCTCCCCAGTCTCACCCCCCGTGGGCATCTGAAGTTCAAGTGGCATCATGGTTCTGCAGCATTATTGCCAGACTTTCTGATTAATCATGCTTGCGTGAGCTTCAGTGCGGAGTTGCATCCTATTAACGGAGATGAGAAGAGGATCATTGCTGGCTGCTCTCGTTGGAGACGATGCTTCTCATCCGACATGAGAGAAACGGTCAGAGCGAAGCAACACAGCTACCTCACTATAAGACTCGGAGCTGAGCGCCCGCAGGCCAAGAGGGATATTAAAGCTTAAAGAAATTTGCTGGCATGGCAGGAGGGGTCATTGTAAACATCAACAGAATAAAGCAAGAGAAAATTCAAGTGGGTTCTGGTGCCTCTGACTTAAAGTTACTCTTATAAGAGCTGCAGCAGTCTGAAATGTTTGATGTCGGTAAACAGTCTGCTTTACCTACCAAAAAGTTATATTTTTTTAATTTTGATTTTGACAGAAGGATGGAAACTTGGGTGGAAAAGTTCAGGATGACTCCTGCTACCTAGCTGCTCTTGTTTTGAGTAGGTTATGTATAATATGACTAAAATTTATAATTTTAGCATACAGTTGAATCCATAATTCTCAGCTCTATCATATTCTCATAATTCCCCTCAAAGTTCTTCAAAATCAAAGCATCATCCAACCCTACACCACAAGCAATCCTTCTGTTTATACCGATGTCTTCATCGCTGTGTGCCAGCTCCTGTAATCCCCTTAGTCTCACCCCCTGCAGCCTTCCTATTATGCAATCACGGGAAAGAGGCGATTTAAGAGCTGACCCGGCTGTCCCGAATCAGACGGCTGAGCGCAGGTAGGAGAGCAGACACACGCACACGCCCAGGCAGAGCCTCTGTCAGTGGGTTCCCCACCCAGGGAGTCCAGGGAGAGGAGCTTGATAGAAAGAGCCAAGTGTTATCTGGCCTCTATCGCATCTGTTGTGACGGTACAACCATCGTGGAAGGCTCCAAAATGTTTGTCAGACTCCCAAGACTGACCCCTGGTTACATCAGGCTGCTGCAGGTGAGTGGGATCCTTCAAAGGAGGTTGAGGAAAAGAGTATTTAGCATGCACTGTATCTACTAAACATTTACAGACATGAAAATGTCAGAAAAGATGACTTTTTTTATGTTTGTTTGCAAGGGAATGGTTTTACATTTATGCACGGAGTTTGATCTGCAAGAGGAAGTTTATACATCACATCTGTCTCACTAAGCTTTATGTGGCCATAACGCAGACGTTTTTTTCAGTTCATTGTCTCAACAAATTCAGTTGTGACAAGATGATGAAACACGCCACCATCATATTAGACATTCACAAACCGCAATCAGGAGATATTTCCAGGCTGGTGTCCCGGTAATTGCGAAATGGCTTATGTTTTAGCTCAGTAGTTGTCCTGTTTATCACAAACAATGAAGAAACTCAAGCTGTGACAGTCCATTGCATTGTAACTAGAAATGGGAAATGGGTGAGTGAACCACAGGAATGGCTTCTTAACTGCCTGTGACACAGCTCCATTAAAAACTATGACGCTTCCATCATTCGCTCCTCTATGCGCTTCATAATTGTCAAGGGCCCGTGGAGGAAATTGACCGTGTTGCAAGATTGATGAGCTTTTTGTTTGTCCAAAGATGCACACCACAATTTAGCAAATGAGAAAAGATGGGGTTTTAATTTCCCCGGCATATTGCGCCTCACTCATTTCACCAAGACACTTGTCACTTTTCTCTCCTTTCAGACCCAGGCCTACCACAATACGCCCGTGACTCCTCCAGCAGAAAAGTCCATGCCTGGTATGGCTATGCTGCTGGGGGCCGTGGGGATCGGGATGTGCGGGTACAGCTCCAGACAGCTGGCCCTCCACCACCGGCCCTCCACCCGTGTGCTGCACTGGGTCGGAACCCACACTGATGCCAGCAGCGTCGGCGCAGGAGGACATCGGACCCCGATTCTGGATGTGACTCGCAGAGCTGCCGCTTGCCCGGAGATCCCACCTCCCTCCTTTGTGGGCCAGAAAGTTCCTTTGCAATAACCTGTGAGGATAATGGATATAGATTGGCCAGCATTATCGATTAAGTCCAAGTAGCTACACTTTCCTACGTCTATGATCGTAGCTATGCAGGCCCATTGCAGCGATGCGGCCCATGTGCTCTCTGAAGATGAGTGAGTGTGCCTACCCGGCTTAATAGATGTGTTGGCAGGAAATTGGAAACTGTGGTAATGTGTTACTGTGATTAGTGCAATGAATACTGATTAGGAATCATTGAAATTCCAATGGGTCATATAACTCATTCACTAGTAGACTATTTCAAGCATTGATAGCGGTTAGCAATAAGAGCTATCATGTTTAATTTGGAGACATTGTGTCTCTTCTGTAGCCCAGGTGGAAAAAGGGACAGAGATTTGGCAGTGGCCCTCTGCGCACAGATGGTTTTCTTGTTGAATGCCCCCCAACTCCTCTTCCATCTTTTCCCAAGCAGAAAGCCAAGTGTAAGTACTTGAACAGCCCATCCCTGCCCATGACTTCAATTGATTTCCTCTGAGGAGGAGCAGGTGCCATCCATCAACAAACCTCTGTAGCTTCTGGAGCTTTCCGCACTAGTTGTCAATCAAATGACATCGGTGGAAGACACAGGATGAAGTCAGCGATTTTTGTCAGAAGAAAGTTAAGTATATAAATGAACAAATAAGGTATCTAGACGTGCAGACAACACTTGCATGTCTATGACTTACTGGATTATGAGTCCTAATTTGTGTGTCTGAGACGATGCAGTTGGCAGTTCAGCAAGGTGGAAGGGTGATTCCTTTAGGATAAGCTTATGCCTTCAGTGGGGATTAATCCTGGTGGAAAATCAATCCTGGCACACAGAGTCATTAACCTAATCTGGTATTAGAGAGCCAAGGACCCGTGAGAGGCAGACAGTCACTGTGCATCCAAAACATTGTGCCGTTCCCCCTGCAGTGCCCACCAGTCATCTCACAGTCACAGATTGGTTTAACGATAATAAAACTGGCGTCTCGTGACATAAGGAATGTAACAATAAAGAAGTGGACTTGAGATGCGGCGAGACGCTGAGCGTGGTTGAGAACGTGTGCTGTGCCTTATGGATTGCACAGGATTACGCTGTCTTTCTTTACTCTTGGGAATAGTCTTTAGAATTGGGACGGTCTGTAGAGGGGGGGAGCTTTAATTTCTTTTAATTTCTCCACAAGCAAATATCAAGAGGAATTCCCCTCGCTTTCTGATGTGAAAAAAAAGGAGGATGTTGAGGAAGTTGAGTGTTTCATCAGTCAGAGGTCAGCCAGACCTTGTAATCTCTTTTTTTTTTTTTTTTTTTTTTTTGTAGCTGAACAGCCAGCTTTGTCTGTCTGCCAAATTGGACGAGCAGTGAGCTGTAGCAAGTTAGGAATCTTTAGAGGCCCAACAGAGGCCCTCCAGAACAGTAGCACAGCAGGTCACCAACAGAATTGCTGTAATCCACTCAGCAGAAGGAGCCAGTGGCTCCAACTGGCATTGTACACAGAACAATCAGTCATTTTGCCCTGTATGGAGATCAGCGCTAATAAAAACAGTTTTATACGGAGGTTTAATGGAGACGAAATAAATACAGGTTTGACTTGTTTGTCTTAACGTGTTTAAATTCCGAGTCTGACAGATTTTATCATGCCTACTCCGAACTGCATTAGGTAGTCAGGCTTTGCACCTCAAGAGTTGTGAAATCGATGTGGTTATGGGCTGGAGGCTGTGTAATGCACCTGACTGGTTTTGATGGATTCTCTCTGTACTGCAGTGGTGCACAGTGAGCACCGAGCGCTGTGGAAACCTATTGATCTCAATCAGAGAGTGAGGGAGGAGCGGCTGTCTCCGCTCTGCAGCAAACCTTCACTCGGCATTGTGCATTTTTAAAGGAAAACAGCTACGACGGCGCGCCTGTGGGATCAGGAATGTTTGAAGGCCCAGCGTTCACGTGTTCGCTCGCAGTCACACACCAGTGCTCCCCCGTTTCAGTCTAGAGTATGTTTCTCTGCAAACTCTAGTTCAGCTGTTTCCATTAAAAGATGGATTTGTTCTGTTTGTAGACGAATTCAAAATAGAGCTATGTTGGAGAAGATAATGTGAAATAAAAGTATTTTGCAAGCAAACTGCTATGCTGTTGCACTTTAGTAGTTCAATCTGTATTTGCACTCTTCTGTGAAATGAAGTTTTTGTTTCCTTCCTTGTTGTACCAACAAAAAATAAATGATTTTAGTCAATTTAACATTCCTGTAGCATTGATGTAATTAAGGGGGTTCAACACTCAAATATTTCCTCTATCACTACAAAATTTCTCACTGCAAGGACAGAGTAAAGAAGATAAACACAGTATGTGGACTAAAAAGGATATTTAACCTGCACGCAATGTTCAGCACAGATGGGTATTTTTAGAAGTCTGCTAGTGCCAAAAATCAAATCACAAATATCTCAAGCTCTATGTATTCAACTTAAAACAGTTTTGGTCATAAAATTGCTGTACATATTGACTATCCATCCATCTATCAAATATATGTACCTATTTCTTCTTATTCAGGGTCATGGGGGTCTTCTGGACCATATCCCAGTTCTTTTCTGGCAAAAAAGTGGGGCTACAACCCTAGGTTTGTCTATTTCTTCAGTTTGTTTTAAAGCTTTACTGCATATTGCAGACACTTAAGTGCGAACAAAAACAAGTTTTGTTTCTTCAGAAGACGACTGCCTTCTAAACTTCCTGAAATGCCTCGTCGACAGTCCTGACTTTTCTGCATCACTGTGTAGCATATTTATATAATGGCACAAAGTATACAAAAAGTACTGACACCTGAAAAGTCACCAGATTAAAGAAAATACTGCCCAGGACACTTAGACAGATGTGATTTTTTTTTTTTTAAAGAGACATTGTAATGAGTTTTTGCCATGGTCGTTATGCACAGAATTGCTTTTGTCGATGAATGTGAACCTGTTCTGGTGCAACCTCCAGATCAGTGCTGAATTTGTAAATGAGCATAATATTGGCTCTGAAATGTCATTGCGCTGGAGCCACTGTTAAAGGCTTCACGGTGGCAGCTACTGATCTGAAAAATGGCTGAAGAATAAAGACATGGACGGTCACAAGTACATTAATGAGCCTATTATGGGTTTGCTGAGCAATGTTACTTAACTCTAATGTAGCAGAGACAAAGCAGGCAAGGGGAGCAATAAAATGTTAAATGTTAACATTCAGCTCATATTTGTAGATGGTGTTGAATGGTCCACAGCATTGAGCAAAAGATCAAACTGTTCAGCTTTATGTCTAAACACTGATGTTAAAGACCTATTAAATTTACCCTTGCACATATTACTTTTATTTTTTATTTTACCAGGAGATTGATGTGGCAGCCTTCTGTTTGTTAGGGCTTCTAGACCCAAACAAGCTGTTGCACCCAGCTGATTGATGGGAAAAACGACCCTAGCAGGAGAGCTGTCAGGCGAAACAACAAAATAAACTTCAGAGGCTTCAACTCCAACTTTAGCAAAAAAATATGTCAGTTGTTCAGCATGAGCTGTTTAAAAGAGATGGAGTAATAAAGAGCATCCCACCAAGGACAGCACTGAGGTGCTGATCACTGGAAACAAATTTACAGGAAAGTTTGTGGCACTTCAGCTCTTTTCTTTTAATTCGATTAGTGTTTAGAAGTCAGCCCTGTTTTAAGATCAGTCAGGGAAAAACAAAGGAAACAAAACAAAACAAAAAAACAATGGTTTGTTTTATTAGCCCCACTCCAATCACAAATATGATCACGATCCATTTCAACTAAATTGTGAAAACATAAGTCCAACAAACAGACTGTGAAACATTTAAGAAACTGACTATGCGCTAGTTCATCAGACATGTGACAACAGTCATAAGGAATATTAATTCCCCCATATAATTATTGTGGTATGTGGAAATTATCAAGCAAGTAGGAAACAATGCATAGATATCTCATACTAGGAGTTACGTTCTAAAACATATTGATAGATTATTAATCATCATCAGCTTCAACTTTACCTGAAATGTCCAGAGGTGCCTCTCAAAAAACCTTTTAAATCAAAGTCTACAAGTTGATCATGTGGTGTGAGAGTTTTCAGACGATAAGGCCAGCTATGTTCTCTCCTGAAAAGTAAAACATCCAAGTTATATTTTCATTCTAAATCTATCTTAATGGTTCAATTATTGTCAACAAAACATCCTGCTTCCTTTTAGCGTTTAGTGATAAAACTATATTCATTATGTTGATTTTTCAGTGTTCTTGTCTTTATCACATAAAGCCATGTGATAACGTAGTTAGTCTTTAAGTAACTTTGGGTGACATGAAATAATACCATTTATAAGTATGTCTTTGGGTGTATGAAGGTGTTTAAAATTATTAAGATGATAAGAGTGGTTACC
>JAOWBL010000015.1:11310129-11347760 GCA_028564865.1 Zenarchopterus dispar
GCATAATTTTGCTCAAAATAATTTGAAAATGTCAGCAGGGGATTTTCTAAGACTGTGAACTGCATTGCTGCGCAGTGAGACAAAGTAAGAAGAAACATTAGGCAACACTGAAAGCTTTGTTTTCTTTACTTCTCAGATATTAATTAAATAAAAAAAATGCATGTTTTTCAGTTTAATATTAACAGCAGGATCTCATTTATTAAATTGGCTGTTATTAATCCGGGCATTCCGGTAACTGAAAGTAATATTAACACATAGTTCTTCATCTGTGCTCCTCTTAGACTGAATAATCTTGCCAAATGGAAATCCGATAAGAAGAAAGTTTTGTTCGTCACATGAAGGTTTAATGAACCATTTAAAATTCACGATTAATCCGTCTTTAAAGAGACCTGGCTCCAGCTGCAGCAGGTAGGATAAATTGCAACATTATTGTCCTGTGTTTTGGTGTTGCTTTTCAATTTATATTCTCACAGACAAGTAAAGAGCATCATAAATCCAATTTGTTTTGTCTGTGTCCAAACACAACTGAATTTAAGTAACCAGTAAGTATAACTATGAACTCCTGACCATTTTCTCAACACCTCCCCATAACAGCAACGTTTCAATCATAACTTAAGTCTAATAAAACAAAAATGTGGCTCATACTAGCATGATCATCTATGTTCTTAAAGTTTCTATGGAAGACAGTATACCATATGTCTGTTGCACATTAAAATCAAATATGGTCCTCTTTTAAATCCAGAAGGAACCAAGTGCACATAATTTGTTGAGGACATAAGTTAGGGTTATAGGGGGGAAACTCCTGTTGTCATCCGGTCTCTGAATAACAGCAGAGCAGTGAACAACAGACAGTGATCACCTGTGAAAGCCATCACTGATATAAGCAGGATTATAAAAGCACTATCATCCACTTGGAATGTCCCTCCTACACAGAATAAGTCCATTAGGCTTCAAAATACCTTCAGCATGGTGCCACCAACCCCCCCACCTACTATTTAAAGTCTGTGGAAAAAATTAGTCATTTCATCCCCTGTTCAGAGACCAAACAGAAAAGAAACCTAATGATTCATGATATAATTTTTGATCCTTTATCTGATACAGACATACTTCTTCCAAAGCTGGTGTAGCTGCATTTCATCATGGTTACAGTTTTACTGGACATCAAGGAAACGCCAACTCAACGGACCAAGATACCATATACTTTATGTTCTGTAATTTTAAACTAACATGTTCATGCAAGACATTCAACAATGACTTCAATGCGAAGCTATAAAGTGCCTCCGAATGATCGGTGAAAGGTGCACGGTTTGACTCCTGCATCTGTACTTTCATGTCTCTGGCTTTTTTTCTTGCAGCAGTATGGATAACATTTGGACTGTCTCCTTGGTCTTTTAGAAAAAGCACGATCCATAAATTCCAAAGTGAGGATGGGAACAGAAGCTTTTCTGGTTTAAAGCTTGACATTATATCAAGATTGGTGCAACAGAGAAGGTGGAAATGACAAGATAAGAAAACTGAATTACAGTAAGACTTTTTGGTTTTAGCCAATTTGATTTGTAAACTGAATAAATCAAATGCATAGACATGAAATGAAGCATAAATAAGTTGTGGTACTCCAAAGATAAGTTGTCGTGATTCATTGAACCACTGACATCTTCTACAATCCAACTTCCATTTTTTCCATTAAAACCTACAGGTCTTAAATGTATTGTAGGTTTTGTGATACTCAAAGAAGTAATTCTTGCTTTGGTGACTTCCTGACCTTTAGTCTTGTGCCATTTATCTGTTTCATTCAAAGTCTGGCTGAGAAGCCTTTGCCTCCTTCACCGTAGCCACATCTTCAAGCTTTTTGTGGGTAATCTCAATACCTTCTCGTTTCACTGGAGATCAGTAATTCCTATGATCTGGTATGAGTGTGCCCTCCAGTCAGAGCACACCATCACAAAGGGATTAGTTCAACAAGAACAAGCCGTTGTTCATTCCAAAGTCCATCCAGATGTCTGAGCTCCTCAACCTGTCTTTGCGCAAGTAAAGTTTCACTCCTGAGAAAACTCAATCTGGTTGGTGTATTCACAATATCAGCTAAGCTCAAACAATATCTGACTATTAACAGAGTGCATAAAACTGGTACCAGCTGAAACACAGGTGGTCAAGAAAAAGAAAAAAACAAGTATTTTCAGTCAGTAAAAGAGCTTGTTCTTTTAGTTAAGAAACAATGTCTAATATGGGATAAAATAAGTGAAAAGGAATACAATGACTTTGTTGGCACTGAAGGTTAAAAGATCCTAGTTCAAATCTATTGTCTGTGTGGAAGTTGTGTAAATTTTGCATGTGGTTGTGTGGGTTTTGTCCCAAAGTCCAAAAAGAATCATTGATACAATAGCCAAGTAATAATAATTATACATCCACCCATCCATTTTCTAGACCCGTTGAATCCATTTCTGGGTCATGGGGGTCTGCTGGAGTCTATCCCAGCCCATCACAGATGAAAGGCAGGGGTACACCCTGGACAAGTTGCAAGTCCACCGCAGAGCCATATATATAAACACATGCTCACACCTATGGGCGATTTAGAATCACCAATAATTCTGACTGTGGGAGTAACCCGGAATACCTGGAGAAAACCCATACAAACATGAAAACTCCACACAGAGAAGCACATGCTCAGCCTGGGACTCAAACCAGGAACCTTCTTGCTGTGAGGCAACAGTAATAACCACTAAGACACCATAATAATAAAAACTAAATTTCAAAATGCCCAGTTCTTGGGATAAGACTCACTCACTCTGCACAGAATCAAGGCCCTAATTCCAGACATCTATCCGTCCATCCACCCTTCCACTTTCCATTCTTTCTTTTTAGGGACGCAGGGGCTGCTGGAGCCTGTCTCAGCTGCATTCAGGCAAAAGACGGGAGATACACCCTGGAAAGCTCATCAGTCCATCAAAAGACCATGTGATACTAATCAATGTTGAACAGTTAGGTCCTAGTGTGAATGTAATGCACTGCTTTATGATCACTTTTAGAGGTATCATCAAATCTGTCCAGGCCAATTTAGAGTTTCCTTGTAAAACTTACCATAAATCCTTTCTTGTTTTACTAGAGCACACCACCAAAGGCATGCAGGTATTTGTGAGACACTTGCTTTTGATTCAGTCATTTTCAGGAAGAATTGAACATTGTTTCCTAGAATCGAAAGGGAACCAACAAATTTGTTCACATCTGTATGATCTGAGATATTTTCCCCCTCTTTCCCAGAACACAGGGCGCTTTTTCTCCACTCACTTACACTCAGAGTCGCCTCTGGGAGCTGAGTCACGGAGAGCTGTTGTGGGTTTACATTTCCGACAGCTGCTGTGGCCTGGAGGAGAAACTGGAGAGGATTTTCCTCAACTCTGCTCCACGAGGACAGTGTGACACAGCACTATGTCGACCCTAGTAAGCTCTTTTCTTTCTCACTCCCACCTCTGGAAGGCACTGATTGCCTAGGCCCACACATCCAGCCTCCACAGACCATCACCCACATAAATCTCCAAGTGATGTCATTATTTAACATTTGCTCACAATGTCCAACGCTTTTCCCACAAGTTTGAAATCAAGCTTGTGGGAAAAGAAATTACTGGATTTCCATAAAGTTAGCTATCATGTATTGATTTTTTTTAGTTTTTTTTTTTAGCCTTATGACTGACTGTGATCAGTGGAATCCGTTCCAAGATAAATCTGGGGGTAACTAGATTAACAAAAAAATAAAGGTTAAATCTGCTCAAAAATATGTAAAGAATCGGGGGATTGCAGTGACCCTTCCATGTGCTCTAATTTCATTTATATGCAGACAAAACAACTCGAAGACAACTCGGGTTTTTTCTCATATACTTGATTTAACTTTTTAATTTACATTGCAGTGTATTTTTAAAAAGTTATTGGTAAGGCTTTTACAACTTTGTTATGTTGCCAGTCCTTCTCACGACACTTAAAAGGATATTCTTCCTTCAAGGACATCAAGAAACAACTTTTTCAGTAATAATTGTGTTTTGTTTTTTCCAGAAAACATATCTTAAGATGTACAGTATTGTTGGATGTTTTTTGTTTGTTTGTTTGTTTGTTTGTTTTTAAGTTATCCACACGTTTTCTACTTGGGGCAAGTCAGGACTCCAGACAAGCCAGTCCAGTACCCACTCCCTCCTTTTCCTCAGCTATGCCTTTATGATGTGTTCAGAATATGGTTCTGTACAATCTTGTTAGAAAAAAAAATGCAATAATGTCCCTGATCTAAAGCTGCATGAACATCAAAATCACTCTTAATGTAGGTCACACACCATTCTTTATGGATCAGTTCATACTTTTTTCAGTTGTCTTAAGTGAACATGAATAAATGCACAAGCACAAAATCAGCCTAATTAACTGCTGAACATAGATCAATACAACCTTCAAGAAAAATCAAATGGTCTAAAATGGGGATTGAACCTTCTTTCCAACATTGCTCCTTGTTCATAATAAACAGTTATTTATGTTGCCAAAGAATTTACTCTTAGTGCACAGTATTGGTTCTGCAGATTGCTGTAATTGTAAGTGGACCAAGGGATGTTTTGTGCAAATCATTTAATAAAATTTAATTGACACTCTGACAGAGGAAACAGGACTGCCTTCCATTCTCCTGTATTTAGAAGCAATCTGTAGAAACTTAAATGAGTTTTGTTTTTATAATAAAGTATAAGCTCTGAGTTCTTATGAAGGAATATCTGATTATTTTTTAGGAAGCGTTTTCTTGCTCTCATGGTCTCCTGTTGGCAGAACCAGTGTGAGGAAGTTTTGACTTCTGTCCTGGTAGCTCACAGAGCTACAGAAGACGCCATGGCAGACGCAACAAAGAGACTTAAGAAAATATTGACAGGATTTAAAAAAACAATAGTGTGACAGAGAAAAAGACCAAACAAGAGTAAGTCTCAAATGGTGCTGCAATAGCAAGTTAACCTCCAACAAGCTAAAAAGAAAAAAGAAAAGGCAAAGTTCCTTTGCGTCAGTCTAATCCAAAATTCCACAGATGATATCTTCTCAACATGTTTGTCTCGCTTTAGTTTGACTCATGCTGAATGTCTTAGACATGCAGCTGTGTTGGGATGTCTGATGTCTTTATTGAGACACACTAACAAGAGTCACTGGAGGCTGCCACCAGATGCTTGATTTCCAAGTTTGGTTGCATAGCTCCAGTACCTCGTGGGCATAAAAGTCATGGAAAATAAATGGAGATCTAATAAAAACTGTGATGTTATGATGTCTTATTACACTGAAGTACTTAGCATCTTTCTGAGATAATTTAAACAAGCTAAAGGGAAATTTATTTCAAAAAGTTTAAACATGTTTATTCCTTCCAAAAGCAAAGATAAAAACTTGTAAACTTGTGAATGTCAACAATCATTACATCTATGTCTGTCCTCCTCGATAAGTTGAAGATAGATGGAAGACAAGCTTCCTCTAAAAACCACAACATCCTCATTTTCAAAGACCTTTTGAGTGTCACCTCATCCGAACTCCAGTCACAACCCCAAAGCATGTGAGCCCACACTCACGTCTCTATAAATACACCAGAACTCAGAATTTATATTTTACTCTGCTTAAGAAAAAAAAAATCAGACATTTCAACCTTTTGAAGGAAAGGCACAGGATTCAAAACACTTGTTGGCCTCTAACCAGTGATCTCCACAGCTGTGCTCTGCAGGTGATGTTTCCTGCAACAGAGGTTGGATCAGTGAAAAGAGTGGTGGACTCTCACAGACTCGCCTGCTTTGTGAAATAAACAGCATAATCAGCACGGGGTCTTCAGGGATAATAAGACTCAGGCATTCTGACAAAAAGATCTGTGGAGCTTTAGGTGTGGGAGAAGTTTTAAGATCTTTTTATTGTCTCAATAATATTGCCACATTTTTGCTTAAAAATTAATGAGCCTTGCAATGGCATATTATCGATGCAAATTATAAACAGTAAGAACTCATTGAAGCTGCGGCTGGATCACTGTTTTGATTATTGCTGTAAGTGGCTCAGAAACCAGGAGTAAAAAGAATTTAAAAAAAGAATGAAATTGGTTGAAATACAAGACTTGGGTAATGTTTCTTTCTACCACTGCAAAGATGCCTACTAAAGTTTATAGAGAACCTCATGGTGGTGCTAGAGGTAAAGTCAGCACTACTTGACCTTATGGTATCATGAATGTCGCTCACACACATAAAAAGGAAATCCATTCAGCTACCCAGTTGAAATTTATTGAGCCAGGAAGTTATTTTTAATTGTTAAAGAAAGGCTGGCAGTTTTAATGGTGCCCACTAAAACAAATTAAATCTGATTTAAGCTATAAAGCATGCTGCACAATTCCTTGTTGGGACATTTTGGTGACAAATAACCAAGCAAATGAAAATATGTTTATTTTCAAATTCTCCACCAAAACTCTGTTTTTACAAGTTCAGCAGGAGAAGTGTTAGTTCTCCCTTTTTCAAAAGGGAGTATTGTTGCTTTTGGCATCTCGGTCAGTGGAAACCTAATGTCTGAAAGATGACTGAGTGTTTGCCCTTTTCAGAAGTTACCTCTTCTCCTCCCCCCCGAGTTCAAAAAACGACTTCATTCCTTCCTCAGGTCTTAGTATGCAAGCAAAGAATCAAAGCCACGCCGTCATATTATGTGGGTCCTTTAAGACGAAGCAGTTCTTTTGAAACTTCTTTACTCAGACTAAAATTTTGAACTGACAAACACTATAATATAATAATAAAGTTAATGGGATGGCAAGGCCCATTCATTATTTAAACAGTATAGGTTTTATTGTGCTGTTAACTGTATTAACAGACCACTGTGACTGGCTGTGGGCTGGTCTGGAAGGGTCAAAGGATAAAGCCTGGGTAAGAGGAAACAGGTTGTGCTTGGTTGCGTTGGTTTAACACCACCATCTGAAATGAGAAGTCCCATCGCAAATGTTCCCTGGGAGCTACAGCGGATCATTTCAGGATCATTCCAAGGGGGAAATCTGCTGGGACCCAAAGTCAATCATCCCATGATGCTGGCGGCAGCAGGCCGAGTGACTGCTACACCCACCAGAGTCCTGCTAGTTCTCGTTTCTTCTCTGGCAGCATTCTCTGGCAGTTTTTTAGCAGTGACACTTGAAATGAGAATATTTGGACCAATTTGATCAGAATGATTGCAATCATAGGCTAACACAAGCTAAGCCAGTCAGGCTAAAATAGCCAACTGTGACTGAAATATGAATGCATGTTCCAGGTGGCTGTTATACCACCACACAGTACAAGGAATAAGATGCTTTAAAAGCACTTTTCAGAAAACCCAAATGTCATAAGTTCTCCTTGTGCAGTCTATGACACTTCACCATATGATAGTGATTATTTCAGAACAAACAATCCAGAGCCATGTCCTTTTAGCAAGAAGAAACAGAGGAAGAACCACAGGTCTCGGACGTTGATTGTCACTGGTTAGGTGAAGGATGTAGATGACTTCTAAAACTTTGATTGTACGTTACCTGGTCTTAATGCAACTCCAGGTGAACACTGTCCATAGTGATGCTTCATCTATAGCTCCTTATCTGTTTAAAAGATTGTTTAATCACATTTTCCATAGTTATTTCTGCACAATGTAAGTGTGCAAATCACAACATATAAATAGGAATATCCATCTATCCATTAGGAGCCTTATCCCAATGCAGGGTAACGGGGAACTGCTGGAGAAAATCCCAGATCTCTTAGAGCAGAAGCCATAGCTACACAGCTACACCTTGGAGAGCTCACCAGTCTGTCCCAGCGCTGTAAATAAGAATATCTTGAAGTTAGTAGAAAGTTTATTTTATCACCTAACCTTGCTGTAGAAGTACACTTAGCAACCACTAGTGACTTCTAGCAAAACTAGATTACTGGATGCTCGGAGAAGAAAATGGGACCAACACTCTTATGCAATTCTTGGAATGACATGGGGTAAGCTTATTTCAAAAATCTTGGGGTAGTGCTTTGACAATTTCAAAAACGAATCCATGTGGAAGACTCATATGAAGAAAATGGGTCTTGGCTGCAAATGTTAAATTCAGAGATTTTGAAAACATGAAGTTACCCCAGCTGTTGTGTCTGTTGCTTTTTCAAAGCCAAAAGGTTGAGAATTATTAATTTCCTGACTCCTGTGTAATTTTATCATGTTGACTTTTTATCATTTTATTTAATTTAGCAGTACCTCCATACAGATCCTGAGTAAATATGAGTTGTTTTTATTCTAAGGTAAGCCAAATGGATGCTCTTACTTTATATTTAACAGATAAAACATCACTATTTGTTTTAAAGAGTCCATCCAAACTGTTCACACTGTCACATTTTAACAAGCTGCCCTCGTATTTGCTTTCTCGAGCCAGAGAGATGTTTTATTGGTGGGTTCACTGTTTCACTGCAAAGCACGAATTGCAATGATTGATGTACTGTACAACAGGTTACATTCTGAACAGATATATATCACAAGTTCTCATTAAAGATGCCTTCTTCCTTCCACTACATATGATCTTCATTTATTAAATGTTGTCCGACAAATTCTTATGTTAGTGCTTCACGGTGCTCTAAAATCTGTATAAAAGTCTACCTTTCAATCTCTTATCATTATGTTTCATTTCCGACTCATTTGTCTTATTTGCTACCTTATCTGTGTTTCATCCTGTACTGATGTTAAAAGCTCATAAAATACTAGGACAGATAGCATGAAGTGTAAATTGTATAACAATGACGTAGGGAAAGTTTCCTAGGGTTCTTGAAGGTTTTAGTCAGTTTTGCGGGTCTGTAGTAAATCAAAAACTGTTGAGCTGATGTGGTCATTTATCTTCTTTTGAACTGCCGTCTGTTTTTTTTTTGTTTTTTTTGATGTGCCAAGGCTAGTAACACAAAGCTGATAGGAATCTGATGCTGCCATGCTAAAACAGGGTGTAAGGAGTATTGAGATAATCTGGGAAAGGCTAACCTTTGATAGAAGTACAACAAAGCATTTTTCAATAATCAAGAGAAGCATTACCTTATGTAATATTTATATCTCATCATGTTACTCCACATTTATTTAATTTGCAGACCAGATGGTAAGACTTTGGCAGGAACTTCTCATACTGAGAAAAGAGATTAAACTCAATAAGAAGTGAGCTGATAGAAAGTTTAAAGAACTTGTGAACTATGAATTTACTCATTTCCTCTCCTTTGTATAAGTCCTGTTTTTCCATGGTCCTATATTGTGTACCAGGTTCCAGGAGTCCTACAATTCATGTTTAAGTTCCAAGAGTTCTACGTTATGTGAATTCAATGTTCTCAGGGTCCTAAATTTCCAAGAATGAAAGTTCACAGAAACTAAATTCCCAGAGTCCTGTATGTCCACAGCTTTAAAGTCTAAGGGATCTAAGCAGCAATCATCCTGTGTTCCAGGGAAGGTTGTTCTCAAGGTCAAAGTTTGAAGAACCCTTTCCTAGGATCTTCATTTTCAAGAGGTCTATCTTTACCAAGTGTTTTCCAAGAATAATATGTTTACTAGTTTCTAAATGTCGAAGGCCCTACATTCTGAGGGTCCTAAAGTTGAAATTCTCTGCATCTTCATTGCTCCCAAAAGTTTCCCTCTCCAGGTATATGTTCCTGGCATCCTTTATTACAAATATTCTATATTCTAAGAAGCCTATGGTAAGGTCACATGGTCATATGATCAATTTAATATTATTTACATTACATTAATCATTTCCTTGTGTAGTGCCAAATTTGAACAATTTCAAAGTGTTGTATTTAAATAAATTTTGTTAAGTATGAGCAAGGTTTCAAAATAAGAGCAGAAATGAACATAACACGTAGCTGTCATTTGATAGCCATCTGATATACAGAATAAAAACTGTTGTTAACTTGTTAGTATTCTGGGTCAACTTTGGCTTTGATGAGAATATTTCAGTCAGAAACTAACAGAGACGCCATCCCTGCCATCATAATATTCAAAATAATACAAATGGATCTGAAAATGATTTTTGTTTCTTGTCTTATGTCAAAAAAGGGAACAGACATATTCACAAAATTCTCAAGCTTTTCTTCAAAGTTTAATTATAGATAAATGCTTCATAAGATCACCAAACAGTTCTATGTTCTTTTGCTGAAGAGACACTTTGTGATTTTTAAAACCAAAGAGATAAAAGAAGACATATCTCAAATTGGTTACACCAATAATATGAACAGAGACAATGCTGATTTGCATATCAATGGAAATCTGTGTGCACTTCACACATGTGTAATTTGCTTGTGCATAGTAGGAAATAAGGCTAAGTTAAAAGTTTTACCGCGTTGGTGATCCTGATCTCAATATCACACCTCCTGCAGAACCTGCTGCTTTTATTTTATCATGAAAAACAATAACATACCTGCTCTTAGTTCATCATTGGACATACTTAAAAAGTAGAAATCTTTGTTTAGTGTCTTCAATGGTTAAAAAAAAAGATTTGAAATGTTTCCTGAGGGATAACAAATCATAATAATTGATAAAGATAAATGTTAAGTGGTTGCAGGTAAGGGTCTGAAGCAGTCCACATGATTGAGAAGCTGTTATCAAACTTCTAACTTTCCTAACTCTCTGGATAACTCGAGATATCTTTAGCTGTCAAACTTCAAAGCATATCTCTTAAGGTCCATGATCGAATAAAGTCGTCCAGAGAAAAGCTGCTGCAGATCTGACATTTCAATTGTTTTCCCATCTGACCGTATACACCACATACTGTACAGATAACAGTTTAATTTATTAGGTGGAGACAAACGTGACTGAAAGCCATAACGCTACATTTTCAGTAGTTTTATTGAAAAATGCCTCTTCCATTTCAGAAATAAATAAGAAAATAAGGCTGTGTGGAATTCACAAAATGTGCAGTTAAAACATGAGAAAAGCAATCCTATGTCCATAGTCTTGCAACCAAATCCAAACTGCATTGATAGAAAACGACAACTATATTCTGACTTCAGTAAATATACAACACAATCATGCAATTCCACCTTTGGTACAAAAAAAAAAGAAAAAGAAAAAAAACAAACAAATTTTTAAAAAAATTTTGTTTTGTTACAATAAGTCAGATTATCACTTGGTTTACAGGCAGTACTTACAAAATATCACAATAAACAGTCTTTGGGGATAAAATAGTTTGACTTTAACCAGGAAAGGATCCAAAACAGTTTAACATTTTACCAAAACATGGGTATTTTTTTTGGATTTAGGAACACATAATTTCTCAATTTTGCCTTTCTTTTGGTTTTCACATGATTAGTGCTAGAAACACTGGAGTCGGATAAACACTTGCAGTTATATTACAAGCAGACACTGAAGGGAACACTTAGCAAGCACACAGGTTTGTAACATAAAAGTGTCTATTCATCTTGCTAAACTTTCTCATGTCAACAAAAAATATATATGTTCAATATAGCCAGGGGTATCAAACCCATATAAGTATTAGTTTTATTTTATTCCATCTTAGTTTTGTTTTTTTAGAGTTTCACTTCACCCTCACTCAAATGATACTGAAATTTATTTCAAAAGTACTCTGTCTGAGAGCTCCTCGCTATGACGCTAGGCTTCCTGTATTGTCTTGTGGTAGTGATCTCTTTCCTCGCTGATTTCTCCTGTAACCAGGTGACTGTCCTGCCTCAATTTCTCCAGCTGACTCCACAGGTATCGACACTATCTCGGGTTCAGGCGGGTAGCGGGGGGCTAGAAAAATATTTCGCTAATCAAAAGAAATGCACATCGCTTCCACAACTTTTCACATGCACAATTTAAAAGGACATTACAGAGTGATGTTACAAAAATAAATGCCCTGTGTCAAGCCACTGACTCCTGAAATTCCCCAAAAAAAATCCTCAATAAAGACAGTTTCAAGTGTGTTGATAACATTTACAGTTAAACTAGTAAAGATATGTGATAAGAAGCCATAGTAATGTGACCAGCTGATATTACAGTTAAAACACACACATGGCAGGAGAGCAACATTTAGCACTGATTTAGCCAATGTAAAAAAATAAGACCATGACAACTAAAAAAAAAATAAATCATTAAAATTAAACATGCTTCAGATTGTCCCAGAGCTGTGAAAGTCACCTACGCATTATAAACAGAGGTTATGCTGGTGGTAAGTAAGCAGTGGGTTATGAGGCACAAGCTCAATGAAAATGTTAAACATGATTTTTTTTTAGTGAGATTTTAAGGTCAATACAATCATTTTCATTTGAAAAAAAAAAAAAAATTTTATTTACACATATCACTTCTACATGATCTCCTCTTTGTTAGTAGATGTGTTGGCTGGGGTTTATACATGCTGCTTCCTTCGTAGAGATGCTGATTCTCTGTTCTTTTATTAATTTTTTATTTTCATTTCCCAATGGTTTGTCGTTCAAGATGCAAACAGGGCAGCAGGTTGCCATCACTGTAGCTCGCAGCTGTGAGATGATGTTAGTGCCAGTCCGCTCCGTTCACTTTGTTTTAGATTTTGCAAAGTTTGTTTTAATGTTCATTAATTATGTCCATGGTGATTATCCTTACAAGCCCCAAAGCAAATGGGCAAACATCTCAGAAACAGGACTTCAGAGTGTAAGCGGCACAGATGACTTAGAAAGTTTACTATGCAAAACCTGAAAATAGTTCAAAGAGCGAGTGAGTTTTCTCCATGGGACAGAATTATTAGCATCTTATTTCATATCATGTGAGTCATCATACACCAATAGCTCTTCTGCTTTACATGCTTGTTTCAAAAGTGGATATCAAATGTATGGAGGTGTTCAAGAAGTTCACAAAGGCTGAATGCCTTCCCCAAACAGCTGTTGTAAACTCAAAGATTAGTAGCGGTAACTTTACTCAATGAGCATGCCGAGCTTTGGCTTCATCCACATCCTGAACTGGTGCACAAGGGACTGGCCAGTTTCAGTCTCTCAGAGTATTTAGTATAAAGAATGGATTAAATGGGATATTAATCAGGTGGAAGATACGATAGCTCTGCTGGCAGCTGCTAGTGTTCTTTCAGTGGGAATACAATCACCTCAAAGACTACAAACCACTGCACACTATCTGGCGTTATAGTGTTACCTTAAAAATACGAGAAAGACCACTGGCAGCAATCAGCAACCACAGCCGCTTAAAGAGCAACCTGTGGTAGATCGGTCAGACCTTGATGGCTAACAGTTACTTTCGATTTAAATATCCCACTAAATTATGTTTTACACTGCGATTCTCTGTGTGAGCAACAGCAGCTTAGGGGAAGGCATTTTTAGTGTTTCTTTTACATGATAATACATATACTGAAATGGCCCTTTAGGAGTCAATGGAACGCCACTGCCACTGATTTCCTTCTGTCTGCGCTGCAGAGTTACATTGACTCATTTGTGAGTCAATGTATCAAGGAAAGTGGAGCAATGAAAATGAGATATTTAGAAAAATGAAGGAAAGGTTGATTTGTAAGTCTGAATTCCGTGTAAACAAAGGGATTTAGGCAGTTCCTGCTATTATTTATTAACTACATGGTGGGTGCAGGGGTGAGTCCATTGTGTCTTAAAGGGCCAAAACAGCTTTTAGTTCAAAAATCGTATCTCCATACATCATCAATGTAATAGTGCGATGAGTTGCAAAAATAATTAGTGTGCACACATTTAGTCTCTCCTCTCATGTTGACCCATGCAGAACTTAGACATTATTGAATGTACCTGTGTAGCCTTGTCCATTGTAAGGAATGCCAACACACTGAGAGGAGTCGCAGTATCCAGGGGGTCCTGGTGGTCCTCTCACTCCTGGAATACCTTGACGACCTGGGGGACCACGAGACCCAGCAGAACCACTAGGACCAGGAGGACCTGTTCTTGACTCTCCTGGGGGCCCTGCAAAATGGGAAGGAGGCCACTTTGAGAGGAAGTAAGGGGGGAGCCTCTGGACTTGAGCACAGAACCAACTGACATCACCGGTAAACTTTCTGTGGAAACGGTGTGGGGGAAACACGGGGCTGCAGCGCTGTAACTTCAATTTTTCAACGGCTCAATTAAAGAGCTTGACCGAGGGAAAAAAAACAAGATGCAGTCTGGGGCTGTGTGGAGTTTCCCCTGGCCTCAGCCGTCTAGACGGCAGAAAACTCAGGATAGAATCTCCCCCCACAGCCCCTTGCCCTCCCCCCTGTTTTTCTCTTCCTTAAGTGAACCCATGTGTTATCAATGAAGCCACCAAAGAAATCTCATTGTACAACAATTTCATTCTCCCACACACACAGACACTCAAATGTACACATGCACGCTCTGAAGTGAATCATCAGCGCTGACTTCCTTCCACTGGTCTTTGGTAGCTTCTCACTTCATTCAGAAACAGACTTTTCATTGTCTGATGATGTGAGACAGACATCAATAGAAGTTTCTGCTTTTAGATCAGATCCCAAAGGAAAGGACTTCAACTGAAACACTCTAGTCAAGTCAAGTCTCTTTAAAGCTGACAAATCAGACATTTTTCTCTGTTGAACAGACCTTGACCGAAGGCTATCTCAATTGCATACGGAGAAATCTGCTTCTGTGAATACCTTCCATATTTGTATAATATTTTAAATATGTTTCAAGAAGCTCTATACACGCATGACATAAATCCTTTGGAAAAGAAAGAATTGGGAATATGTTTGGGGTTGGTCCAAAAAATTTATGTAGTGCAGCTGCTCAAATGAAGGCGGCTGAGACATATATACTGCAGGTAAATTTAAGCCCTCTGGCAGGAGGAGTTCTTTTTAATTGGGCAAGTGGGAGTCCTCCGTGTCCTAGTGAGGTCCATGAAAAGCTGAAAAAGTTGTCACAGTAAAAGCTTGTTTTTGTGCATGGATATAATTCCAACATGGAAAACCAAGAGGCTATTTGTGCCTAATGAAAAACAAGTGGACATGACATGCTTTTCCACATTTTGGAACTGAAGGCTTGCAACGATGACTTATTTCTTTGGACGTCTTTGTGATTTCAAAGAGGTTTGGTTGCATTTCAGAGCAAAATAAACACCGTGGATATACCGTGACACCAACGTCATATTTCGGGATTAACTAGTCATAACTGTCTTTATAGGTTAAATGCTCATCATATGCTGCCATAGACGGTTTCTAGGATGAACAGCTTCCACTTATGCACCATGAATCACGAGTCCGGCCAATGGGAAAGAGTGATAGAGCCGGTACAGTGTTAAGTTATATATGTAATCTATTCCTTTTAAAATTTGTTTTTGTTTCCATAATATCTTGGAAGAAATGTATCTTTGGTTGCAAGGATGCAACAAACATTTTCCAGCTTTAGCTGGATTGTTTTTTCAGTTGTCCCTAACGGAGACGTAATCTTTGTTGTTGGAGTTGTTCCAGTTGACAACCTTCAAACTCCGGATCAGATTCTGGATCAAACACGTGTGGCTGGATTTCTGGATTTGTCGCTGATAAAAATGAAAGTAATGTCTCAAAGTTTACCATTACTTGGTTTGGAACTCTTTCTTCTTTTTCCGACGGGCAGCGGGATTTGTTCTTATTTATGAGGCATCTCCGTCCCTCACGGGAAGCTTACACATATTCAACCAATCGGAAGATGCTCAAAACCAAATCATTGTGTTTAACGAAAAGGTGATAGACTTCATCAATGTAAAGTAACTACAAGCTGTTTGAGGAGACGATCAGCACGAGAACTGTAAATAAGTGGTTGGCTGTCTTCTTTGCTTTGTTGTGGTCAAAGATTCATAACTTCATAATAAATTAGAGACACACTTTATTTGATCACAGTAAAGTGAGTTACCTGGTGGTCCGTCGGGGCCTCTTTGTCCTCTGATACCAGCTCCTGGAGAACCTCTCTCTCCCTTCTCTCCTGGCAAACCTACATAAACACATAAAAAAGATAAATCTCTTTCATAGTAATAAATAAGATAAAATAAATCATTTCCAGTATCTGACAAAGAAATTAATGTCTAAAGAGGCTCACTTAGAATTATGTTGGCTACAAAAGTTAAGGGAGTAATAAGATATCATTTCTGATATTGCTGTTGGATGTTTTCTGACACTATCACATATTCAGAATATGAAGGGGAGAAAAAAGCACCTCTTTCTCCTTGACTTCCAGGTAAACCTGGGTTTCCAGGGAAACCAGATCTGCCAGGTTGTCCAGGCTCTCCACGGGGTCCCTGTGTGCCAGGGGGCCCAGGAGGACCGGCTGGCCCTGGACTGTTGCTACTATATCCTGAAGGAATCTGGTTGAGCAGCGAGTCAATCCTACTCATCTGGCCTACAATCACACAAGGAAATCAGATGGATTCGGAGAAACTGTGCATGTTAGGGACAATGACATTCCCAGATCGATAAAAGATCCTTTACTCACTGTTTACAAGCTGTTCACAAACTTGTCTGGCAATGGAGCGCATCATGTTTTGTGAGGCAAAATCTCCCTGGAAATCAAAGACAGTTTCATAAAGATTATTTTCTTATTGATTATATATGTGTCAAATTTTATGAGAATATAATACACACCCTCTCTCCTTTTTCTCCTTTAAGGCCAACAGGTCCCTTTGTACAAGAAAAACAATGTTAGAAAAACTTTTGACCCTCGTCCATCCTTTAAAAGCATCTCGATTCAGCACTTACTGGGTTTCCTGGTTCTCCCGGTTTCCCTGGTTTTCCAGTGATTCCAGGTACACCTGGATTTCCAGGGTTTCCCTAAAAAATGAAGAATCCCAGAAAATGGATGTTTATTTAATTACTGTGCAGTAAACGTAATTACAAGATTCATCTCTTGCCACCAGTTAATGGTTGCATAACAAGCATTAAGCTGGAATATACGCTATCGAAAGGAAGAAATGGAAACACACACATCCGCAAAAATAGTATGGACAGGATACCCAAACACACACCAACCACAAAGGACTGCTAATGGCTCTTGGAGCTCTCTGGATGGTATAGACCATGTGCATTCTATACGAGTGTGTTGCCTATGAACATGATGGTTAGATTAAGTAGTTTCAGACCTCTTCAAACCACAGAAAAAAGAAAACGAGATGCATGCACCATCTTGCAATAGAAGGAGCGACATAAAGACTACAGTCTGCTTTTTATATGCTGCTCCAGCAGAGGTGAATTGTAGAGCCATAGGGATAATAGTTCCAGATATGTCAGGAAATAAATCAAACTTTGAGCAAAATGTATTTGGCTGGAGACACTCACCATGGGCCCTGGTGGGCCTCTGGGTCCAGATGGTCCCTCTTTTCCAGGTGGCCCCTGAATAGAAACAACATGCAGTCACACTAGGGTTACAACTCACTGGGAACCCCAGTTCTGCAATGCATCAGTGTCATTATCAATATCTGTTGCAGTCTGGAGTGTGTCTTTTTAAACTGAGTCATTGCGGTTGACACAACCGACAATTGAACAATTCAAGTACTTCTGTATAGTCAAATAAAAGATCCCATATAAAGCGTGAGCTTTGGTAAAAGCTGGATCTATTTAAAGGCTTTGAACACATTAAGTAGACTTATGAGAGCCAGGAGTAAATTCTTACCCGAGCTCCGCTTGGTCCAAGAGGGCCCAGAGGACCGCGTGGCCCGGGAGGACCCTGGGAAAAAAAGCACACACACTTAATCAAATGCTAATGATCAAGAAGTGGACATTTATTTAGCTTCCTAATGCCCCTGTGGACTTTGAAAATACAGAAAAAAAGTCTTGCAGTTTCCAAATGATTTGGCCAAAGATAATATACTGTATTATCTTGCTTGTAAAAACTGGGACACACTTTTTGTGTGTGTGTCTTGACATGTGACGTCATCTAGAGCAGTATATAGGTGGTGCTGTTTTGATAAGCTGTATTACATTAAAAAAAACTAACAAAGTGCTGCCAATAGGCACTGAATATTTCTGAATGGGACTTTTTCCCATATTTGTTCATTTGAGGCCAGAAAAATCAGTGCTGATGTCCTCTTCTATTGAATGGTGGGATTTAGATGAATCACATAAGCTAGGTGGCTTTGCAACACCAGCTCATTCAAACTCACTCCGCCACAGACTAATTCTCGAACAACGTTAAAGAGATTTAGTTCAACTTCACATCTGCTTCAGACACAGTCGATATTTTAGTTGACTATCACTTTCATCCACAGAAGTTCTCCGGACGGTTTCTGCTGGAAGTCAAAGATACAAAAACTTCAAGCAGACGTTAAACCCGTTTCTAAGTCCCAATCATTCTCAATTACAAGCCTGGAGAGGAAAGTGTTCCATTCCCCATTTTCCCTCCAGTAACATAAGTCTACACTTCATAATGATTTAGTTGCATCACTGGCCTTCCACCATTTGTCATTCAAAGAGCTGACTTGAGAGTATGGGTCTCCCTAAGGATGGCATGGTAAACCTCCCACTCTGAGTGTGGTTTCAATCTAGCCGTGTGGACTGAATCCAGACACCAGTAGTAACGCAGCTCTGTATGGATAGTCTCCTGTTTCCTGCTCATAAACCACAAATGACGGGAATACTTACTTGCAGACCAGGCATGCCTGGGTCTCCAGGATCTCCCTTTGGTCCTGGGCGACCCTGAGGGTGGAAGAATAGTAAAAAAAAAAAAAAAAATTAAAATCAAGTCTTTGTTTTATGCTTTCATTTTGTGACTGATGCAATATTTTGACAGAGAACTAAAGAAAATAATGAAGCACTCTGGCCGACTGACTGCAAGTCCTGGGGAGTGTGATGTGTTTTGACATTAGTTATTCATCCCACTCACCAGTGGTAGTGCACCAGAAATGAATGTCATCCTACAACTTTTACACAAACTGCAATGCCTTATCAGCACATCATAGCGCCAATCCCAAAGTAAAATAGTGATAGCGTCTGTCGCATTCACTAAAACTATTTACAACAGACTATGCTTCTCAGCTGTGAACATTAACTTACAGGTTCTCCAGGCAGAGAAAGTCCATTGGGGCCTTGAGGACCTGGTGGTCCCATAGAACCTGGGAGTCCTGGCTCACCACGTGGACCCATTGGACCCTAGGGCACACAATCAATACAGCCTTACAAAGCCACATTCTCCATAAAGAATGCAACAGACAAACTCAGAGCTTTAATCAAACCTTTAAATGTGTAGACAGAGACAATGAATGTTAACAGTTTGGGGAAATGGACCTTTCAGGTATTTGACATGGGCCTCCTTCAAGTCTGGTTGTGGAAAAATATACAGTCGTTAACTGAGTTCAGATGTGTGCAATTTGCTAGGAGAGCAGCAATAGCTGCTGTCATTGCAAAACTCGGCAAGGCTGACCTTTCTTATCTGCCAGCTAACGTGATTAATGATGTCAGCAGGCTAGAAAAAGATTGTCTTGTGTGATGCTAAAGTTACAGTAGAGACTAAAGAAATCAAAGTGTGTACATGCAAATATTAATACCAAAAATGTATATCATGATTAAGGTGATGTCAGTTTTTAACTCACAGCTTTGCCAGGCTCTCCCCTGTCACCTCGGGGTCCTTTAGTTCCTGGGCTACCCTGGAAAAATGAGAGGCCAGAAACACAGTGAGTGTAACGTCAGGAGCAGATTCCAAAAGCCCTAAAACCCGAAGCCGTAAGAAATTCTCACTGGGACTTCATGAAGTTACTAAGCATGCATATTCCAGACTTCTCCTTAACTCTCTTTTACTGATGTTTTTCCAACAGGCATTTATCTTTTGACACTTCTCCCCAAGCCCACATTTCTTTGCATGCCATTGCTCTCATCCTCAACTGTTCTCTCCAGATGAAAAAAAAAAAAAACTGCTTTTGCAAGGGACTTCCGCAGCCTATTTAAGTTGAAAGGCTCCAACAAAAGAGTAGCTGTGTAGTATGACCTTTATGGAAAAAATTAAAATATCAAGTGAAGACAGACAAGAAGCAATAATAGCAGGTCCTTGCCTGAGGTCCAGCAGGTCCCTGGGGCCCGATGCTATCTTGTGTGCATGTGCAGGAGTGGGGAAGGGATGGACACTTGGCCTCGTCTCTCTGAGAAAAGAAGATGCAGAGAAATGAATAAACATGCACATTTAAGGTTTATTATAGTCAATTTTACAACCATGAATAATGGAGAGCATGTATGGGAAACAAACTACGAGGAAAATAAGGAGAAAAAAAAAACAGGGAGAAATTTAAAACCCGGCAAAGTCCATGATGAGACAGCGTATTCTCCAAAATGTGACTGGAACTAGTAAAGCAAGAGCTGCAGCTGGAAACCTTGTCCACATCTCACTCCCATAATGAGTTACGTAACACTCCATTCATTGATGTGATGTATTAATATCTGAAGCAAATTACAGATAAATTACATGTAATTGGCAAAATATGGAGCCATCCGGTATTTACCATACAGTATGAAAATAAATGTAATTTATTGGAGGCTTCGTAATCCGAAGGAGGACTTGTTTTCATGAAAGTGGAAGGTCATGCTGGCAATAGTCTGATTAGTATAATTATGCAGGATAAGAGTTTCTTTTCCAGCCCGGGTGAAATGCTTTCTCTTCAAACAGCCTTGCTTTACATTTAATTAAATAAACTATATACTCTATATACTGTTTATTGTTTGAAATAGCTAACCTTAACAGCTAAGAACAAGACTCGTTATTCTAATTCACAAGGAGTATAGGGGGAAATCCAGTGAAGTGTCCCAATAGTGTTTCTCTTATAATTTATCATGAAATAATTATAAAATAACGCTTGTTCTTACTGTGGAAGGCAGGTCACAGCATTTGTCTCGGCTGATCCAGCTCAAGCTGCAGACAATATCGAACATCTGGAGCTGGAACTATACAAACAAAAAAGATGTGGAAAAACATTGACGGGTGTTACAAATGGCTCCCATTCACGATGAACATGCACATTGTTGAAGACACATTTGAGGACCGTTGGAGAAAAAGAAGGTTGCATACAATGGGAGCAGTTAAGACTTAATTGTGCATATGCTCACAAGAGGTTTCATATTAATTCTCTGGAACACTGTGAAATGCTCTCCCAAACGTGTTTTTCCCAAGCCTTCGTCTCTTTAACAAGCTTGATTTCCTTTGCACTTACTGTAGCAGACTGCCTCCTTCCACCTCCAGACTTGACCATCTTGCCAAGCACTTCGTAGCCGTCCAGCGTGATGTTGTTGGCCTCCTTGATGAGCTTCTCTGCCACCTCTTGGCAGTCCAGGGTGAGCTTGACTTGGTCTGGAGACACTGTTATGTGGAGCTGCGGGAGGGGGAGGAGGGAAAGGGGGGGGTATTAGCGAGGCATTGTTGTCTTCTCAGAACTCTCCCGTTGCCAAATTTGATGCAGCACAATTACTTGGCAGGCAGCACTAAGAACATTGGATATTTTAAAAAAAGATGGGTTTGGCATTTGTTTTGTTTGGAGGAGACATGCTTGCTTTTTAAAGGAGGAATTCTTTGAGAAAGTACTATCACGAGGCTAGGAACAAACTAGCAGAACTTTTTTAAACGCGGCTGCCTAAACTTGCCTGAATTCCACATAATTCCTTAAGTGTAGAGTCTTTGCAGAACAACGTGAATGATAAACTCAGAAACTACCCCCCAAGTGTATACCAATTTGACAAGATTCTGCAGTTTGTTGCCTCTGTGGATAATTGGAAAAAGTAAATATTCCACAGTTGGCATTTCTAAAGCAGTCGCTGATTATATAACAAAACCGAATGACAAAGTGCCAAATCCTCAAGTTTCCTGTCCAGAGAACCCGGCTCCACATCTTGAAACAATATTTTTTTTGCAGCTATTCATCAAAAGTCCTACACTTTCCATACTTTTCTTCTGCATTTGCAAATTTTCCCCTGTTCAGGGCCTCTTTATGTCAAGAAAAGCAAGCTACCATTTCTGTCTACAACGCTAATACCAACCACAGATTAGGCCATAGTTCCTGGCAACCAGTCGCTAAATTACAGTCAACTTCCTTGGCAACAGAACAAACTATCTGGTGGACCACAAAGAGAAAGGGGGTGCCATTTTTTTTCCAGGATGCTGGCATGGATGTAAAATCCAACGATGCTCTTGAGGGCTTACTAAAACAACTTTGGATGGTATATTGGGATGCCAAATAGTGAGCATGTATATATTCCCTCACTGACCAGTGAGTAAACGCAATAAAATACATTTCAGACACTGGAAAATAAGGTTTTCAGAAAAACTAGCTTTCCAGCAACCTTTGCTCCCTCACTTGATTGTTGTTATGTGAGCTGGTCCCACAGCAGCAATGTGCTAGCAGATGGACAACTTTATTTATTAATTTCTTCACACAGGGGTTTCAGTGTGCTTCACTGCCTAAGCTACAGGCCTGACACTGTCTCACTCCAAAGCATTTGACATATTTTCATGATTTCTATCAGATTCAGTTTCATTATTCTTGGCTTTGACCTTCACTTGTCACAATCTTGAACCTTGAATGACTTCTAGTCTGGATTTTTATAAATCCTCCAACAATTAGGTTTGCGTCTTTTCTGCAAAAATGCAGCCTTACTTGTGACCAGTGAAAAATAAATAACATAAATTGCATTGGTATTAATGCAAACAGTGCTGTAACTGAGCCTGAAATCCCCAACTGGGACGATTATTTTCATTAGATCTGTTCTGGCATGTGCAAACAGACAAGGCATGATGGATTTTTTTTTTCTTTTTTTTTGCTTGTTTGTTTGTTTGTTTTTTTATGATAGGAGAAATCAGTATGTCATTACCTGTGGGGGTTTTTTGTGTGTGTGAATTTTAGCCTCATTATTTTTCTAAGCTACAAAAAGAAAATGCATTTCTGTATTAATGACAGCTGTCACGGCTGATGAGCAAAAATTAGATTTTTTTGACAAAATAACTTTCAAATATAAAAAACTAAAAGTCAGCGTCCTCAGCGAAGTTTGCTTTTTGTAAACTTCCCTTCATGTCCCCCTTCTGCCTTTATTAGTGTAAGGAGATTGTTTTTATTGGCACAACTTTCCTAACCAAGTCTGAAACAAAAATTTGAAAGGTTGGCCTCGAGACCTCTTGAACAATAAGCTTTGTGTATTTTGGGGCGTAGATGAGGCATATGTGGAACTTTTCAGCCTATTACAACATATAAGTGAAGGAAATGTCCTCTTGACTTTGACTGACACAGAGACTCCCACCATTGTTTGGGCCTGGATGCCCCAGCGGGCCAGTGATCTGTTAAAAGCACCTCTGAGATTTCCTGCACGTCTTAACTGGAGGTAGACTACACCCCTCCCACCCTGGTTCTCTCTTTAATAACTAACTGAAGGTAACAGGTCCAGATATAGCATCAATAACCTAGAAATGCCATACCTTCTGGTACGAGGCATGCAGTAAGAAGCAATTTGTAGAGAAAAAATGACAGTTTGTGACAAGGCTTATTGATGCTGCTGAGATTTCAGTGCTTACACAAAAACACGCAGGTCACTGTGTAATAGGCAGAGGAAAGTGTTGGAAAACCACTGACAAGATGCAAAACTCACACCATCACCGCAGCCAGCAACGGCACTTATCCATCAGACCAACAAATAAGCAGCTAGGTAGACCGCTGCAAACGTGCCAGCTCATGGAATACCAACTGCTGCACCACAGACCGGCAAACCCGGCGAACATTCAGACTCCAGTCTCCACGATGGCCACAGGATGAGAGAACAAAAACAGACAAACGCACGTGCACTCACACACACAAAGATCAGGCTGCTTTCCAACCAAACCAGCAGTGAGTGATGTAATTTAAATCACTGCTGACTGAACTTTTTCCATGGTCCCATTCATTCATGAAGTTACCCTGCAATTAGCTGTGGAGATGTTAAATGGTCAAATTGGAAAGCCATTTCCAGTGCGCTCTGATCTCGGGGCCAATGCATCGCTGTCTGTCCTGCAGTGTAATGAAGTGGGCGAACTTTGATGTCAGATAAGACCCTTGCTCTTTGAAAAAGGGGTCATTCCGTTTTATTACCTCACTAATCTACCAAAAATAGAGTCAGAGGGCACAAACTCAAATCCAGTTGAGCAGTGATGAATTTAACTTAACTCATTCCAGGTTGGTATGAAAATATACTGTACCCCATTGTTCTACTTCCCACACCCCCAGCGTTGAAACACAAAATGGGTTGTTTTTTACTCAATTCTGCTTTGCATTGGACACGGAGCCACTGATGTCTCTTTTTTACCTCTTGTGGTGGCCCCAAGAGAATCCAGCATGTGGGTCTAATATAGTGGTTTAAATTATCAAAAATGAGAAAAAAGAGAGAGAGACTTGCAGAACAATAGTGACACTGGGGTGGTGGTGGACCCTGTAAGTTAGATGTGAAGTTGTTGCAGATGGTTTGCAAAGGGACTCATCTATATGAGTCTTTTTTGAAAATCAAGAGAGTCCCACTAAGAGAGTCTTAGTTGCATGAAAGGCGAGACAGATGATGGCAGAATTCAAATTTGGAGCAGAGAAAATATTTCATCAAGACGGTTGTAGGCAGATGAATAATAAATCACTCGAGAGCCATATTCTGTGTACTCTGGATGTAGATTTAGTGTGTGTTTGATGCGTTGTTTGGGACCAACACAAGCTGAATAAAATTTACGCAGTTAGCAGCAGATTGCTTCGGAAACCCCTAAATGACTACCAGGATAGCCTTGATGTGGTCAGACCTCCGTGATGAACGAAAGCGTTTGCACACTACACTGAATCACTGACGCATCAATGTTTTTTCCCCGCGGAGTTCATTTTAAACTTATTTATTGCCCCCGCAGCCCATTTATCAAAGTAAGTGTCTGGTCTAAGCAAAACAAAGCTTAAATATCAAATCTTAGAAAGAGTGAAAAGAAAACACATTTGACAGCACGCTGGCATTATAATTAAAAGCAGAGCTTTTGACAGGTAAGATCATACAGTTATGTTACATCTGTTGGCCAAAACTTCACAGGGAAGAAAAAACTGCTAAATTAAGGGAGATTGAAGAGCAACAAGGAGACATATGAAATATAAAAGAAATATATGCAAAATCCCCTCAAACTGAGCTCAAAAAAGGTAACCATCACAAATATCCCATTTCCTTTATGAACATACACATCCATAAACTGTTTTTTACCTTGTGGAAGCTACCGTGGAAAACCCGCTTCACGGGCTCCTCATTAAACACGGCTCTCTGGATTTCTCCTCGGGTGTCCTTGTTGTAAAATGTGACTGTTTTGCTGGAAGCTGAAATGAGAGGAGCCTTTGATGAATCCCTGACGGAGTGTTACGACACGGTGGCACGCAAAGTACAGACGGGGACTGTGGCGAACACATGCTCGTGGAGAGAGGGGAGGGATAAAGTGGAGGCGAGCAGAGATTAGGACTATTCTTGTAATTATTTGCATGCTTTCTGCTTTCACCATGTGTGGAAAGTGAACTCTTGTATTGTATACTTTTTTTTTAAAGATGAAGGTTCTCAATGGCAGGGGGGAAAAAAAGGTCAAGGCAAGTCCAAAAATCAAGCTCAGACAAAGAGGTTTAAAGTTAATCATATTTTGTTTTGATTTTTTTCAGCTTCTTTCATTGAATTGGAACTAGATCAAACACAGATTAATTAACTTTAGCTCCATGTAAACCAAATCAAATGGGAAAAGCCGCTTGTGAGTCAGCGTCAAGCTGTGTATGTTAAGTTAAAACGGAAACTTACGATTGATAGTGACCCCAACCTCGGGGTTGTTGTTTTTGTCAGATATCTGCCAGATATCAAAGGGTTCAGAGGGTGTATCGGGCAGGAGCCGGAAGAGCAGGATGATGGTGTACGATGGGGGAAGACCATCTGGATGGATCTCCCTGTGAGTGGAACCAACACATCACCATGAGTCATAACTGCGCTCCCATCATGCTATCAGCCAAGCTATTAGACTAAAAAACCAATATTATATTAAATCTTACTGCAATCATGCAGAATCCAGGCTTTCACACAGGCCGCAGAGCCTGCAAATGATTCCCACTTGGCCTTGCCTAAATTGTTCACATACTGAAAGTATTTCCTGTCTTCACCCCTTTGCCGTAATTCGAAGCGTTTCCATTTGTGTGAATTCAATAAATGGTTGCACCCACGCACGCTGGTTTCAGATCATTATAACAACACAAACAATATACACCAAAGTGATTTAGATGTTCCAGCAGTTCTGAAAGTGACTAAACACTCAAATGTGGCCCAACAGGAGGTAATGCTCTCGACACAGAGGTGATTTCTCACCTTTAGGTCAACAGGCACTTTTCTGTTAAACAGAATTCTACAAACCCCTTTTTTTTTTTTTTTTTTTTTGTCCCTGGTAGCACCTCATACTCCACAAGTGCCAAAATCAAAATGGGCTTTGGCTTTAGTGCCAAAGGGGGATAGGGAAATCCTTCTGGCTGCAGGGGGAATGGAACATCATTATGATAATAACCGAAGGCTGAGCAGTATTACAGTACATGAGCGATCAGGCCAAGAGCATGATGATACACACAGCACGAGTCACAACATCTCCAGTTAAGACAAAACACAGATCTTACTTGGTTGGTTGGTTCAGGAAAGAATCTTTATGCAGCCTGTAGGCAATGTAGCTGTTGAAGGAACCGGGCTCCATGGAGATACCATTCATGCCAGCGAATGTGCGGTCTGTGATGTTGAAAGCTTCCAACATCCTGAAGCCTGGAAGGAATGAAGCGCAGGAGTCAGACAGAGAAACAGTGAAACTCTATCGTGGTATAATTGCATCTTTTCAATGTCAACAAGCTCCCTCAGGTTTAGTTTCTGCGTGTAGTGAAGTTGCATGCTCACCAGGTGTGGTGAATCCATTAATGTAGATCAGAGGGCACGCTGAGAGGCAAGAGGTTGAGAAACATATTAAGATTCAAAGAATATGTTTCAAATTTGAAATCATTTTCCTTTGGAGGGAATCAGTAGAGGTTCCCATCGGTGGCTGAGTCTTATTTCCAATGAACTACTATAGAAACTACAAAGTCTAAACTACAGCAATCTCTGACTTACTGGAAGTGGCCGTTTCACAGATGAAGGTGATCAAGTTGTCCTGGATTTTATCAAAAGCATCATAGTCGTCCACGACGAACACGTGTCTCTCACTGGGTTTGCTGCCGATAACTGTCAGCTCTCTCATGTCCACATCAGCCACTCCAACCACGAACACACTGTAGCCTGTAGGCATAAAACACACATGCATACGCAAAATGATCAAAGGCAGTTGTCAGGCATCCAAAACCCACAGGAGTTTTCATCACCGGGGGGGAATAATGCAGTTTATTAAATAATCAACCACAAACTTTGAATATTATAGGGAAAAAAATAAAAGTCTGAAAGGAAACAATGCTACTACTAAGCAATAAATACTTGTCATGTGAAAAAAGAAGTACACCTGCTTTCAGTTTTAAGATTTGAAGTATCAGCCGATCTTTACCAGGTTTAAATTTTAGGTAAAACCACATCAGATGAACAACAACTCATAATACTTTAAACTGTTTCATTATTTACTGAACAAAAACTAAGCTGAATGTTGAGATAGTGTGATAACATTTTAATTAACACAAAGCCAAGGAGAAAAGATATCAGCAATAATCTAAGAGAAAAAATTGTTGCTCCCCTTCTATCTGGGAAGGGTCATAAAACTATTTGAAGTCCATCATTCTTCAGAGAGAAAGGGGGGAAATGTTCAAGGCCAGTCATCTCAAGATCACGGTCCAATGCTCAAACAAACTGTAACAACACCATCTCTGACTTCACAGAGATGCTACATGATAACGGTCATGACACTACGAGAAGATTACTCTATAAATGTTTTTTGTTTTGGGTGTTTCCCAGAAGGAAGACACTATTTTCTTTTTTTTTTATTTTAATAAAGAACTGCTCAGGTAGATTTCTGGGACAATGTCCACAAATACTAGCTGTAATGCATGTTGGTAGAGGGATGATGATTTGGTCTCATTTTGCAGTCATAGGACATGGCTACCTTCTAACCCTTGATTCATCCATGAACCACTTTATATACTAAAGTATTTTAGAGTCAAACATGAGGTGATGTGGACAGCTAAAGTTTTGCTGAAAATGTGTCACAAAACAGGACAATGACTCGAGCACACCAGCAGGCTGTACAGCAGAATAGCCGAAAAGGGTATAATTCCTACTATAATTCATATCATTTCAAACCTTAATCCTAACTGTAATACTTTAGAAAGCTCTTGAGAGAGCTGTACAGGAACAAAAGTCCAAAAATCTCAATGAACTGAAGCAATGCTATTAGATATTAGTGCCACAGTGACATGAGAGACTGATAACATCACACTGAATATGATTATCTCAAGTTGCTGATGCAAGGTGGTTCCACAAAATACTGAATCATGGGGTGTTTTTCAGATGTTGCTTCTGCATCTCTGCTTCGTGTTTGTCAAATAAATAGTGAAATGTTGAAACATGTCATGTGTTGTTCATCTGAGGCTGCCGTTTAATTTTAAGACCTCATGAGGACCAGATGAACTCAAACATACATGACGGTGATGGGTAATTCCAGACATACCAGAGTGCTGCAGTTTTTCTGCACTCTTCTTGACATCATCCTGAGAGCGGCCATCTGTCACAACAACCAGCACCTTCGGGACAGTCCTCCTCATGCCGCTGTCAGAGGTGAATACCTTTTCATAGACGTGCTTCAGAGCAATGCCTGGATGATGGATGAGAGCAGACAGACTATTACAAGTCTGAACACACACATCTTTTTCAGAGTGATTACTTTTTTTTTAAGATATTCAGGTGTGGTTAAGCACCTGTCTTGGTGTTGCCTCCTCTGTAGCGGACTTTCTGCAAAGCTGATAACACGATGCCTTTGTCGTGGTAGGTGTTTAGTTTGAACTCAGTCTTGGCATCATCACTGTACTGCACAAATGAAACCTATTCAAAGAGAATAACCATTAAAGGGTTAGGGTTAGATATACATAGATTGAAATATACTGGGAAGCAGTTGTGAAAAACTCGAAGCATGTGCTGACCTGCATGCCACTGGGACTAATGACATCAAACGCCGCGGTCATACTTGTAACGAACTGGATGACTTTGTTAAAGCTCTCGTCTCCGATACTCCAGGAGCCATCGATGAGGAAGACCAGGTCTGCCTTTGCACCTTTGCACACTGTGGTTCAGGTAAAACAGTGTTAATGGACATCTTATGTTATCCATCCCTCCCAAAAGAAAGACTTTTTTAGCCTGAAGATGTTCGTTTCAAAGCTCTTCTCACCATCTAGAGCAGGAGGGACTACTGCAGGAGGAGGAGGAGTGGGAGGCTCAGTCGGAGCCATGGTAGGCTTGACCACTGCAATACACAATCACATGAAGTTAAAAACTACTGCTGATGTCTTCACTTTACAAAATAAAGAGTCCAATGGATTTCGTCTACAGGTTTATTGGTGTGAGGCTTCTGTATTGTCACACATGAGTACTGAACTTGCACAGGGGAGATTTTCTTACATGTTCTCTCCTTGATGCTGACTCCGGGTCCTTCCAGGTTGGGGGTTTGAGTGTACACGGTGGCATTGTAAAGTGTGTCAGGGCTCAAGTTGTCAAAACAATAGCTACTCTCTGAAGCTCTAACCGTGATTTCCTGAGCTCCTCTCTTTGAGGCTACAGTAGAGGAAAGAAACAAGAGAACAGCATGTAAATCCAATCGATTCAATGTGCAGAAACATGACAAATTTAAAGCACATTTCAGCAAGACCACCACTGAGTAAAGCACTTACTGTCAAAGGGATAGACTTTGAGTCTGTAGGAGGTAGCTGCTCTGTGAGGGGTCCATCGGATGCAAAAAGAGTCATAGCCAACATTGTAGGAGGTCAAGTCTGTCACGTTTAGGTACACTAGAGAAAATCAAAGAAAAGCCCTTTCAGTTGATCCTTCTATATTTCTAATAATAACCTGTTTGCCACATAGTCAATTCCTGTACAACAGATGACAAAATCAACTTACATGTGGTGCCTTGACCATCCAGAGGACCACTGAATCCTGTGTTGTACTGTGCCAGCACCTTCACATCATAAGTGGTTCCAGGTTTCAGGTTATGGAGCTGGTGGGAGGTTACATCTCCAACAAATACTTCCAGAAAGTCATCAGAACCTGGAAGCAACGCAGTGTTTGGTGAACAGTCTAGGAGTTTAAAGACATTTAGCAGAAACTATACAACTGATATTTTGGTCTTCAACTAAGACCACTTGTTCATACCCTCAGGTCGGTACATGAGCTTGTATCCATTAACCCTGGAGGGGGCGGGGTCCCAGGATACCCTGAAGCGAGTGTACCACTCATCAGAAACACGCAGGTTCCTGGGGCCGAGCATTCCCACTGCAGAAAACAAGATGAGACAGCACAGTCAGCGCAGCAGCGATGCAGATGCTTTGAATTCCAGCGTATTGGTTGCTGTGACAGATCAGCAGGGTAATTACTGCAAAATGGTTTACTGCTCATTATGACACTTGACTTTTGAGTGAAAGACTGCAACATGAGACGAATCTGACGGCAAAGTCAACCACAATAAAGACATTATAAAGTAATTATATTAAAGTGCTTCAAGTAAGTGAGTGACATTATGATATATAATGATGGTTGAGACACAAATTTTGGCAAGACACTGACAAGCCTTGCAAGTATAACATTTCCCTGAGTGAAGAACAAGCAGTTTATAACTCTCTGGTATAGTCTGCTGGCTCTTTTGGCATTCTTGAAAAGTCAAGGATTTAGTTTTTGCTGCAATGTACAATAATTCATTAATAATTCATTAACATTATTGATGAATAAGACTATTATATTTATCTGCAACTGAAGGTATAATCGAACGTAGCCATCAGTAAAGTCATGTTTGATGCTTGAAAAGTTCTTTGCATCAGTTCAGACAATGGACACAGCACATTAAGAGCCAGACTGATGTGGGAGCTTGAATGGATATGTTTCTACCTGTGCGTCCATCCCCGTCCAGCTCTCCTCCTGGCCCATCAGCATAGATAGCAGTCACTTTGATATTATAGGGCGTATCTGGATCCAGGTTCTGCAGAATCACATTGTTTCTGCTCCCAGGAACTGTTGTCTGCAGCACATATGACATATCACACGCAGAGTTAATAAAAGAAAAACAAAAGGGATGAGCAAGCACGTGTTAATATTTAAGTACAAACAGCCGGGTGTTTCGAGGGCTCCATTATGATGGAAAGTTGGATATTTTTCTTTTTAAAGTGAGTGAAAACAATTTTCATGTAGAGTTTTGAATATGCTCACATATTCTTCAATGGGATCTCCTGTTGTCTGGGCATAGGTGATGCGGTACTGCATGACAGGACCTTGTGCATGTTCCCAGCTAACAGAGAGAGTGCTGGTGGTCGGGTCGTATACCCGCATGTTCCTGGGACCGCTGCGGGGCACTATGCAAAGAAACATCGTAGAAAATATTGTGCTTTACATGAGAAACATGAAATACTGGCTTTAGATCCTGTAAAAGGTACTTACATGTCTTTCCAGCATCACTGACAGCGGGACCTTCACCGTCGCTGTACAGGGCAACAACTCCAACATTGTAGTCAGTGTCTGGCAGCAGCTGAGTCAGCAGAGCTGTGGTGGTGGTGCCTGGTACCAAAATCTGTTCAAGGACACCAAACATTGTCAGCTTCAATTCATAAAAGTGGGAAACAGACACTTGGAAAAATCAAATACAGAAAGTAACATTTTATTTTCATCCAATCCACCATACCGCCAACCAACACACTGACAAACATCTTTTGCTCCTCTGTAGACAGCTGCTTGTGTTGTACTACACACATGTCCTAGACAAAACAGCTCAGAACTCTCTGGTGTTGTTACATCCAACTCCTCCATTTTACTTAAAAGACTCCTGCTATGAGCGCCGAGTGAAAGGAAGAGAAAAATATTCCTTTGATGTACGGAGGTGTGGTAGCAGAATAGGGGGCTTCACAGCCTGCTCCACAAATTAACACGGTCTGACAGCTGATTACACAGAGGACACCTCCTCCTCAATCTGTCTTTGTCTTTGGGTTAAGTAGTTGGACAGCGTCAGGTAAGAGCTCCTCGAGGCCTCTGGTCTGCTGATAACCTCGCTAAAGGGCTCACAAAGGTCAAGGGAGGAACATTTGTTCAGGGGATTTTGATGGATGGGGAGAAAACAAGTTCTGAAGGGGGATCTGTGAGAGCGCCACATGTGAGCACTGGAGCAACGGTTGAGAGTCTGAATCTTCTTGCCATGTAGTCATGTCACCTGCAGTCAACACGCAAACATCTTGTTCCGTTTATTTCTCTTATGTCATGTGTTGTCAGCTGCCATCTCTGCCAGTGCAAAGCCTTCTCAGTGTAAGTATAAAACTAATAAAACTCCCGTCACCAGTAAAGTGGATAATTCATGCTACAAATCTCCAGCTGGTGCTAAATTTGAAGGTGTTGGTTGAGAAAGGCCACACTGTGACTGACGCAAATCACTGGCTCCGGCCATGGAACAAAAACTCATGCCTCAGCCATAAATGTGCTAACTAAGAAGGAAAAGCCGAAGCGCACCTCCCTATCAACCCTCTGGAAATACGCTTCTCTTTTAAAAGAACGTGACATTTTTAAAAGAGCCGACAAGAATCTGCTTTTAATGATGCAATCTTTTTGGCAGATGTGGAACCTGATGGTGTAATGTTAAGATTTTTATAGACATATGTAGATGTGGACGCTCTGATAGCATATGGTACACGTTGAGTTGAGAGAAAGAGCTCCAATTAAAGAATTTTTTTTTTTTACTTTAATGAAATGGTTTAACACTTTAGTAGTTAGGAAAAGAAAAGAATTCAGAAGTTCTTAATTACAAACATGCACGCATATAAACACATTACTCCATTTGGTAAGGAGGCCAATTCTGTATGCCTCTACTACGAGACACGGTGTACTTTCAAAACAACATGTGCTCACAACTCCACCTTGATATCATTTAGACAGTTCAGAAACAGGAAAAATATTTATGTTACGGTGGTTCCTTTGGATTATATCGATCAAGACATGCTTTCTTTGTATTCCATGTGTGCGATGCAACACTTCTCCCCTTATAGAGGACGGAAACTCACCGACTCAGAAGGCCTGGCTCCAGTACTAGGCATGTAAACGACCCGGTACTGCTGGACTGGGCCCGTGGCTGCTTCCCAGCGAACGTTCAATGTGTTTGTAGTGGGGTTGAAGACCTGGATGTTTCTGACAGGGCTGCGCTCCACTGCCAAGTCATGATCGTTGGACGGTTTACGATGTGGTCACAGGTAAAAAAAAGGGAAACGTGAGATTGAGAGTAAATCAAACTATTTACGTTTTAAACTTTGTCTTAATGGAGTGGCTTGTGACCATAAAACTCACCTTTGCAAATCTCCTGACTACACTTAATCTCTTTGTCTCCCTTTCTAAAATAAGGTCTAGACTAGTTTTATCGGTGACTAAAAGAAGACTACATGAGAACATTTCAATAAAATGAAAACTATTGTCCCAAGCAACTGGCAAAGGAATTTTAAATGCATTATTTAACAATACTGCTACCAATGGGACACTTCCTGCCTGTTAATGAAAGGAGATAGAAAGGTGTATGTGTAGCCCTGCGTGCAGTTTGCCTTCCAAAAATACAAAGCAGATGTTTATAGGCTCTGTGCTGCACCATGTTTTAAAACTATAAATGCAGGGAAAAACAAAGTGGGCAGAACACAGAAAACTAGTTTCCTGCTTTTAAAGTTTTACAAACCAAAGCTTGTTGCGTAAAAAAAGCTGCTTTGAATTATCAGACTGACTGAATAATGACGTTAGTTCAAACTATTAGTGCAGAACTTTCATTAAATTAAATAAAATGAGGACGATCAAGATAAAGTAATGCCACTTGAATGGACATAAGATAAGTAGTAAAAGGGTCTGTGGGTGTATGAGGTGCTGAGATTTACACAGTCTATAAGATTTAGGTTTCATGTCTTGGGAAGAAAAAAAAGAAAAGAAGTTACTAAAGCTGAGGGGCCATCGCTACAGGAGGGAAATGGGGCAGTGGTAGCAAGCATGGAGCATGACCCTAGCCAAGGGAGTCAAGAGCCATAAAAGATATAATGCTTTCCATTCATGTTTGGGCTCCCATGTTACTTTTTCCCAAAAGCAGAGCCAAATTCTCAATTTATTCCTTCCCCCATTCTCCGATCCTTACATTTTCCTGACCACTACTCTTCATTCCAACCTATAAATGGATAATATTACGGTAAAAACGAAGGAGACACCATTATGATGCTGCCAGCCCAGAGGAATTCCTTCCTACGCAATCACCCCACAAAAAGCTGACTCATACCCAACAGGACTTGGTGGTTTCACTGTGAGAGAAACTTGAAACCCATGCTCTTTGTCAAAGTTCAAAATGTGCTGAATACGGTCATTTTATGTTGGCTTAGATGTTTCATTCTATATGTAACAGCAAATTTTCTACAGAAATCCTTTGAATTAGATCTGATGGACATTAGATGAGGCTAACAGGTTTTAAGGGATTTGGATGATGCTGTGAAGAGCTTAGTTACAACTGACTGCCTTATTGAATGTTCTGGACATATAGTAACAGTAAGCCAACAGCTGAGGCCAGTGAGTTCATTCTGGCCAGACATAAATGGATTCCTGGCTCAGAGAAAGCAAAGCCTTCTCCCTTTCTTCTTCTCGGTCTGAACAGGCTTTCCTAACCTCTGAAAGCTGTCTTTCAGTGACATCCCTGTTTTATCTTTGTGTTTTTGAATTGATCATGTTTAAAACTAATAACCTGTTCCAGCAGCTGCACACACTGCTTGCATTTCTTACATGTTTTTCCATTCTCAGACATGCGTTGTCCCTCTCCAGCAGAGTAAATAGGAACCACGGTCACAGTGTAGACGGTGTCGGAGTCCAGGTTCCTCAGCACAGTGTTGTAGGTGCTTCCTGACACTTGTACCTACAGAGAGAGACGCATACAGCAGGTTGGGTTCTGACCACTGGAGGTGATCTGAATGTGATTCTAAAGGGAAGTGTTTTCATTCTTTATACAAGCAGGTCGTAATGTTTATTTTTTACTCGCTGCCTACCATATCTTCAGTTCCTCCAGCTGCAGGGACATAGAAGATCCTATACTGACGCACGTTACCCTCAGCAGGCTCCCACTGGACATTCAGAGTGCTGGTAGTGGGATCGGTTACACGGAGGTTCCTAACACCACCCAAAGGCTCTGTCATAACAAAAAGGAATGAGATCGCTCCTGCTACACATATATGGACACATTTTGATTGAAAAGCTAAAACTTAGAGGTATTTTTCTCTCTGGAGCTGTCCTCCCTCCCCCACAAATTGAAGGCTACTTACTGGTCTTTCCAAGGCCATTCAGGTCCCTGCTGACTCCTCTGGCGTAAACTGCCACCACGCTGATGGAGTATTCAGTGTCAGGGGTCAGCTTTGGGAGCAGGACTGTGTTCTTCTTTCCTCCAACCTGGGTCTAATTAGGGAAGAAAAAAAATGGGAGTTTAGCTTGTTACTTGTAATTCTGTAACATCTCTGACACCTCAGTGATCACACTGAGTGGAGCTGTGATGAATGACGATGCTCAAACAGTAGTTTAGTGCTGAAAGTTGAACTTTTCGGTTACTTTTTCTAAATGTCCTTCCTTGATGTAGCTTTAAACAGACCTATGAAAATATGATAAGTGCTGAGGGAAAGAATAATTGCTCTGTTTTTGAGGGGATAAAGAATCCTCCAGTTTCCTAAAGCCAGTAACCAGATGGAAAGAACTCTACCTGAAAAGCAGAAGGATGTCAATATGTTTTGAGTATCTGTTGGACATGATTGGTACATAGAGCTCCAGCCAAGGGAAATCTCTGTGCTGATGTCTGAAACAGGCGAATGGTTTGTCATGACTGATGATAAATCTACCAAAATGCTTCCTAAAATACTGTTACAATATGTGTATTTTTGCGTGTTAATGTGTTTTAATGTATAAGTATTCCGTAGATATTCCTTCGGCTGACTTCTGTTCGACAGCTTTCAGAAGCTTTCTCCACCAAATGGCTAAATCTACCAGCAGTAAAACAGAAGTTTTATTGCTTCGTTTTCTTAAACACCAGGGAACACTGGAGATATGGCATTTCTGAAAAAACAAACTTGTTGAAATATTTCAAAACTGTCTGGGCTCGCTATACTTGTTGAAATCATGACAGCGCACCAAGACGATTTGGCTGATCCTACCAAGCCAGTTTCCAAATTTCCATCAACCTTTCAGTGTGTTATCACCCAAAAATATCAGCACAACCACTTTCATCGAGTAATAAAGGGGAAAACATTATTCCTTGTGTTGAAAGGGGAACTGATGGTCAACAAATAACCTAATGTGCTTAACACCAGCTGACCCGCTGGTTTGGTCCAAAAACTCTGACAGGGTAAATTACAAGGAAAGAAAATTATGCTAAAGCTTTCACTCCCTTCTCCGGCATGACAAATGTTGGATGCCATCTGGGTCTTATTAGAATCAGTGAAAGGAAGACAAGGTAATAGCCAGGTTTGGGAGCACATCATCTTTAAACAAGATCTATGACATAAAATATGACATATGGCCCTGTGCTCTCTCATTACACTGGCCCGACCAGACAAGAACATTCCACTTTTTGTGTCCACACACATACACACACCACACACAAAGCTCGCAGATCATAATCACACCAAGATCCAGATGAAAGTTCTACTTATGGTGCTCTTAGAGAATCAGAAGTGACATGAAGGAACAAAGAGTGAAGGAGAAATATTTTTACTAAAAGTAGTTGGAACATTTAACATAGATGTATTTTTTCTTCAAAGGTGATTCATGAGGCTGTCAGTTTGTAAACTCGAGAGTGAACATGTGCGCAAGCACAGTAAGGCTAGCTACTGTCTCTTTAAGAACTGGTTTTGAAAGCAATGAGAAATATATGACAGAAAATTGAAACAAAAAATTAAACTCCCATCCAAAAAAAAAAAAAAGGCTTTTACACATTCAGTATAGAAGACAAAAATACGTGACCAGCTCAAGACCTTCAGTACATGTCAGAAAAAATTATGGATCCTTAGAAAACAACACATCAATACATCAGCATAACTGAATTTGAATAAATTCAAATAATGCTGCCGGTAGCAGACTTGAATCTATACACATATCATTTTTTGAAGGCAAAGCTGCTCGGGAAGTAGAAATAAATTTAAGAACTCATGAGCTCAGTTGGAAGAGTGGTTTGTGGATGCAACAGTTCACACCACTTGAAGTCATGATTTTGTAGCTGATGGGTTCACAACTATTATTGCATTAAATAAGGGTTGGGGAGCAATGGAATGTATATTTCAAATTTTATCAATACAAAAAAAAGTTAGCCTATTAAATGTAATTAAAATCTAACTCTAGGGATCCCCGACTTGCTAAATGGAGGGAATGCCGTCCAAGTGCAATCCCAGTCTGATAACTAGCTTCGCATCATTTAACGTAGAAATGCGGTTCGAATGCCAAAATGATTGGCGTGATTGCGTGACACGTGCTATGACTTTTCTTTGACATGCATTGTACGGTTTCCAAAAAAATCAGTTATTTATTGGCCCATAGAAATAAATGG
>JAOWBL010000015.1:11350488-11373552 GCA_028564865.1 Zenarchopterus dispar
ATCAATACATCAGCATAACTGAATTTGAATAAATTCAAATAATGCTGCCGGTAGCAGACTTGAATCTATACACATATAATTTTTTGAAGGCAAAGCTGCTCGGGAAGTAGAAATAAATTTAATAAATGAGCTAAAGCTAAGAACTCATGAGCTCAGTTGGAAGAGTGGTTTGTGGATGCAACAGTTCACACCACTTGAAGTCATCATTTTGTAGCTGATGGGTTCACAACTATTATTGCATTAAATAAGGGTTGGGGACCAATGGAACGTATATTTCAAATTTTATCAATACAAAAAAAAATTAGCCTATTAAATGTAATTAAAATCTAACTCTAGGGATCCCCGACTTGCTAAATGGAGGGAATGGCGTCCAAGTGCAATCCCAGTCTGATAACTAGCTTTGCATCATTTAACGTAGAAATGCGGTTCGAATGCCAAAATGATTGGCGTGATTGCGTGACACATGCTATGACTTTTCTTTGACATGCATTGTACGGTTTCCAAAAAAATCAGTTATTTATTGGCCCATAGAAATAAATGGAGGAACTCCTGTGAGCCAGAGTGTAACTGACACTTGGCAGAGTGGAAGAAACTTAAAATTAAAAAACATAAACTCTTTCCTTAACCTGCTCCAGAGTCCAGAGTTTTGCTTGACATGCCTAAATTTTTTCATTAAACTGAAGGAAAACTCTTCTCTATAGCCGTCTAAGGCAATTTTTTTTTTTTTTTTTTTGAGAAAGTTGCTCAGCTGTTCAATCAGAGCAGGACTTGCAAAGAGATCCAAAATGTACTTTATTTATTTATTTTTGAAGGGAATACAGTGTGCTACTCACAGTGGCAAATAAATTTCATTTAGCGTTAGTCTTTAAATTCTGGTCTTTTGATTTTCAGTCAAAGTCAGATGGTATGTTGCGCTTTAGGTCGCCAGGGAAACCATTAAATGCCAGTCAAAGCTCCTGAAGTGAAACGCAGAACTTAATACCACAGAAATCTCTGAATATCAGTCATGATTGACAGCTGAACAGCAGAGATTTTTTGTCACGTGCTCTTTTCTAAACGCAGTTTTATAAATTTATCTCAAACTCTCCTGCAAAGTTTTATAGATTTATATTTTACAGATTGTAGTTTTCATAGTTTTCTAATAGCTGCAATTTCCCAATGCCATTTTTTGAAAATAAATAAATAAATAAAATCCTGTCATTGACTGTGTTGCTCCAGTGGGACTTACCGTCTGACTAACGCCTCCAGATGTGGGGACATAAGTGACCCTGTAGTTCTGGACGCGGCCTGGAGGTGGAGTCCACCTGGCGTTCAGAGTGGTGGTGGTCTCATTGAACACAACTAAGTTGGTGGGGGGTGCATTAGGTGCTGCAAAGTGCAAAACCACAGACACATAATCAGACTTACAGCTAAGCTGATATCTGGTGCGTGTAATAAAAGCATTTGCAGTATGAATATTCTTAAAACATCTTTTAAAGACACAGTCCTTGATAATTAAATCCTTGTGTGTGTGCTTTTTTAACAGAACCACTCAAACTATTACATCCCAAATAATAAATGTTTGGGGGTTTTTTTCCCAGAAAACAAAGAATGTTGATTACAGGTAATTAAAAAGGACCGCAGCTTTAAAAAGGAAAAGACCATCTGCCTCAGGAGATTTTGCCTTTTCCAAAGCAGCAATGGATTCTTTTTAATGGCAATGGATTGATGATGATGATGATGATAATGATGATGACGATGATGATGGATGGACTTGTAAATGCATGGATGAATGCAATGAACAGATGGATGGATGAACAGATGATGATTGATGGGACGGGTTTGAAAAACAGGGATTCAAATCTCTGTTTTGTCAGGCATGCACGGTGGAAATCCATCTTCAGCCATTTCATTTGAACGAGTAAGAACATAGTCAATGAGGAAGCTTTCGAGTGAACAGCATGGACAATTGGCCAGACACACACAAGGAGAGACAAACACATAATAAAACTGGGCTGTGTCAGCTGCAGCACCATGGGACAGGTGGATGGGTTAAGAGTCTTTCTTGGTGATGAAATAACAGTTGTCCAATGAACAACGGTTGTGCTAAATGTTTAAAATAACAAGACATGCTTTTGTCGCAAAGCATCCTTCTGCTTTACCACAAATATACTCACTTGGTCTACCATCTTGCTTGGCCACTACAGAGGCAAAAATAGAAAGGTGTAATGGGCATACCCTTAACGGAACATTTCAACCAGCTTATGTTTCAGGATCAGAAGAATTAAATAACTGCTTTTACCCTTTGGTCACGATCCAATGCAGAGACTTTGTCAAATGACTTAAGCAAAACAGTACAAAGGTGGCTGCTAAAATACCATCGCACAAGTGTTGGAGTATGCATCTTACATGTTCTCTCAGTGCCCAGCAGATCCTCGCTCTCTGATTCATCAGGATAGATGGCAGTGACAGACACATCATAGGGAGTGTCTGGCTCCAAGTTCTCCAGGACGTGAGTTGTCTCGTCGTTGTTCAGGATAGCCTGGTGATCAAAACATAAGCACAACAAGCCTGTGATTAAAATTGTAACTAGTACAAACCAAAGACAGGTAGAATAAAATTGGAGAAATCATCAAAGAGCTGATGCTGAAATCGTTTTTTAGGTGTTTACTGGAAGACTATTCCAAAGCAAATGGTAATGATCAAGAAATGACCTGTAAAATTCATTAAAAATGTAAAAGAAATATTAAACTGCTGGGTTTCTCTTACATATTGGAAGTTGGAATCTCCCTTCTTAGTCCATCCAATACGATACAGAGCAACATCAGGGGCTCCGTGCTCCCACGTGGCCCTGAAGCTGGTCTGAGTGACTTCTGAGAACCGCAGGTTCTTTGGTGCTGGAACCACATCTATCAAGTAGAGTCAAGAAAGTTAATTTCTGCCTCATTTCAGAGCTGGTTAAAAAAAACAAACAAGTTATCCTAATGCAGTGTCATGATTATGATGGTGATCCTCTGTACCTGTGATTGCACTTCCCAACATTGTCTGTCCGGGTCCGACATCATAAACTGGAGTCACAGCGAGGTCATACTCGGTCTGTGAGATCAGGTTCTCCAGTAGTTTTGTAGTCACACTTCCTCCCACTTCCACCTGCAGAAAAAGCAAACATGTTTGTTAAATATAACTACAGAAAAGAAATAAATCAGCACTTAAAAGGTATGCAAGGCTCATTTTAAAATAAAATTTAAGCAGAAAGTGTTGCAAATTGTCAATTCTTTTTGCAGGAACACCTGTAGCTGTGGCTATGCGCTCCAGACAAATGCCTAGTAACAGTTGCTATTTGTGTATAGGAACCTGCATTTTCTCAATTTCTCTCACAGGTTTCCCAAAAGAAGACTTTATCGTGACTGGCACACTGTCACTGGCTTCTATCACGTACATCTTTTCCCTGCAAGTCACTTTCACATGTGTGTTTCTACCCTGGGAGCTTTGAGGAGCACCTCCACCTGATTTATTACTGAGGATGTAGCAAAATGCAGAGCACAGACTTGGCTGCTTTATCCCAACATTCCCAGAAGGAAACCAAGAATCATAAAGTATTTGCCCATGATAACCACATTTGAAACCCCTGCAAAATCATGTTCTGATTGTTTCATAATCTTTTCACTGGACCTAAAAATCCAACCATCTGCAGTCTTCATTATATGGTCTAAGCCAATATAATAAAGTCTACGTCAAAAAAAAAAAAAAAATCTTTACAAGTCCATCACCGTCAAACCGAATGACTCTAAGAGGAAATGCATAACTGGTATAAGAGCGGTGTAAGAGTCTGGTGACATTTTGCTTTTGGTGCTTATCTGGACACTGGAGAAGTGGGAACAGCAGAGGTATTTTCCCCATGTGGTATGCAGCCTTAACCACTCAACCATCAGTTCGACACATGCATTTCATTTTAGTGATGCCACGAAAGGAAAATTTGATATAACTCCAGTCCAAACCCACTTCTTTAGGCTCTCCCTCTTCAGGCTTGTAGGTGATGATGTACTTTCTAACAGCACCAGGAGCAGCATCCCAGTAAAGCACCATGGTGCTGTGGGTAACGTCACGAACCCTCAGTTCACCTGCAGGCGGCATGGGCACTAGACAAGAGACAAAAGCTTACAATTAGCTTGTCCTCTCAATAAGAGCTCTCAGTGGCCCCAGCTGGGACAAATGTGCGATTAACAACAACATACGGGTGACTCCCTGCTTCGTAAGAGGTTCGCTGGCGGATTCTCCGTGCAGGGCGAAGAGGGAGAGCGAGTAAGCTGTGTTGGGGAGTAACTTCACCAGCTGGACATCAGTCTTCTCTGCTCCCACTCGGATCTGAAAGGAAACCGAAGAAGACAACAACGAGATCAAGAGAGGAAGAGGAGGCTCCTCAGCCTAAACATCATTGACCCAGACATGAATAAGAGACACATTTCACTGGAAGTGCATCTGCTGAATTAGGTTGTGACCCACCGGGTTTGACACTTCATAAACAAATCATGTGTGAGCTCATAGTTCACCCACCCCTTTGTGACTAACAACGTTTCTTTGTATTTTCTCTTGTTTCCTTGTCTGCTGAATGGTGGCTTTGTAAAATGTTGCTTTAATGTGTGACATCTGTCTTGAGTCAAAAATTGCCGAAAACAGTTTCAATTGCTTGCCCGTCTTCAGAGTCAAGTAATATGTCTGAGCGTGCATAAAAATCTGCAATGATTCCCACCCATATGCATCTTATATTTTTATTTTTTTTCCCTAGTTACTGTATTCTGCATAGTCACAACTGATTGGCTGTTTGCCTTTCTGCTCACGCACTGTGTTCTCAGTGTCCCTTGACTGTGTCCTACCTCCTGTTCTGCAGTGGGCTGAGTGGCATTGATGGCGCTGTAGAGCAGCATGTACCCTGTGGCTCCCTCTGCCTCCTCCCACCTCACTCGCATGGTTGTCATCGCTTCATCATAAATGGTCATACTCCTCACAGCACTCAGGGGTACTAGAAAACCCAGGAAATGATATTAAATGCAGAATTTAATAGGAAAGGGAAAGAGAGGTTTTCACTGCTGCTGCATTTATGAATGTAAATATTCACGCATATGCTCTATAACTTACGGCTACGTTTGAATACATTCATATGAGATAATATTATTATGCACACATAGGCATAAACACAATTTCTGTCTCCTGCTTCCATTGCCATACACATGACACCGTCATGTTTAATAAGTGCTTTTATAGATACTGAGTCATACATAATAAATCTTTGTTATTCTAAAGAGCACCAATAAAACACCATTTGACACCTTAAAAGAAACATTGGCCGAAGTCAAAAGTACTTTTGAAAGCAAATGCAATCATGCAAATCCAATTAAGATTTACTACTGCTATCTTTCTACAGCCACAGATGGTTTATGAAGGGATCAAGATATATTTGTCACCTCTGAACTTCTTAATAATGAAGACCACACAGGAATCACAGACACTGAGACAGACAACCCAAGACTCAAATATAAACCAGTGAAAACAGCTGCTTGAGGTTTATGACTATAGAAGAGAGTACTGAAACTTAGTCTTGATTAATCTGGAATATCATGGACACATTTACAGTTATTAATCAAGCTTTTTTTTAGGAATCATAAACAGTGTGGTTTCAGCTGTTGGTTTTAATAAATTTACAATTTCACTCACTATTCTTAGTATCTAAAAATCTGTATCTTTTAACTACTATCCTTGAGCCTCTTGTGATAGATCTGGCTGTATTTCTTGCAGTTGCAATAGTCTGGACATTCACACCCATTCACTTAACAAAAACTCACTTTCTTGAAACAGGTCTGGTATCCCTCCTTTTCACAACCTCTGGTACAGAACATAACAAACCATAAAACCATACTCATACAGGTGGGCCACTATTCAAAAAAAAAAGATGGCTGCAGAACTACTAGTAACATCTTAGACCAATATGTTTTTATTGCAATAGCATCCTCTCCTTTGAATGACACCACGTAGTTTTTAATGTCTTTTAATGACACTGAAGCAGTTTTTTCCGTGTCCACTGGTACTATCCCCTGAAAAATCAAAGTGAATCCAGAGTAACCAGACTAATTCTTTAGATTGAAGAGGAAAATAGTCCAAATGACTAGCCGGGCTCCAGCTGCTAGCACTTTTACCAAGGGAATTTTATGATGCCACTTGGCTAGAAGGTGGCTTAACGGGTTTCAGCAAAAAACAGAGAAACAGGAGACTCACGGGTGGTCTCGGATCCTTTAAGAGGCTCACTGCTGTCTTCTCCCACCACAGCATACACGTTGACCAGGTACTCTGTCAGTGGGTTGAGCCTCCGGAGAACCACGGTGGTCTTACTGCCATCAACAAACACCTAATAAAAGAGTTCATAATCAGATAACAGAATAGTAATATGTCACCACTGAGATATTTGTCTGTAATGTCTTTGACTTAAAGCTTGAACTCACGAGATGACTTTTAACAACATGTAAATGATCAAGTTTATGTGTGGATGTGAAAATACAAGCTGCAGATGCAAAGAATGCGTTGGCCATAGGTAATCAGTTACACAGCAAAACAATCAAACGTTCACTAGAATGACTTGCAAGCACTTCATAAAGCTTTCACCCACAAATCAGAGAGCCATCTGGGAAATGTCCTTCATAAAATACTGTATTCAAGCACCAAAACATGGGCCAACAGAAACAGGAAGATGAAAACAGAAGTATCATTGCTGGTTCCCAGTGGGATCTGAAACAGTGGGTTAGACCAGCACTAAGCCAACATCCCATCAACACCCACACATAGAGATGCTCTATGGTTACTGCAGCAAGCATTAGCAGCTGACATGAGCTGTTTTTTGTATCACAGCATTTTATGGCTGGTATACCTCTTGTGGGCTTCCTGACAGAGTCATATACTCCACACGGTACTTATCCACCGGGCCTTCGGGAGCTGTCCAAGTGGCTCTGAAGGACTGGTGAGTCACCTCGGATGTCACCAGATCAGTGGGTGAATCTGGAGCGCCTCCTATTTAGAGATAATCATAGAAAGATACAGACTGCTGTATTAGTAAGAGGAAATTTTACACGCTCATGCAAGAGTATCCCTGTCTTAACTTTAATTCTAAGTAAACAGCCACTGATTTAGCGTTACGCATGTGCAGTAATAAAGGGAGATCTCTTTACCAAGTTTGGCAGCTTTTTGAGAAACATTACAGCGTATGTGTTGCAACTGTTAAAACTTAGTATGTCTCTGTAGGTACAAGTTTAAACAGAATCTGCAAGACACACTGTACTTGTGGAGACTATAAAGTCATATCAATCACAAGCAGCTCTTTAATTTGGTTAAGGAACATACAATTTCCTCTTCCAGGAAGACAGAATAAATATTAGGGGAAGCAGAGAATCATTTAGTTATATAGTCACATATCATCAGATAGTCATATTTTCCACAGTAAGTCAGAAATGTTGTCATTTGCATGTCTGGAATGTGATGTCCAATGTTTATACTGCTTATCAAATGGAATTAGTTTAGAGCTGGTGTTTGTAAAATATCAGATTTTCTTTTTCTTTTTTACAGTTCAGTCTGCTACTTGTTATTGCTTCAGATACTTGGATCAGTCAGAGATATGTGTGTTCTGTTCAACTCACACATACCTGGTCCCTTCACACTGTTGCACAGGTTGTCAGTAAGACTGTCCACAATGTCCAACAGGAAGGAGAAATCGGCCACGTTGTACATGTGGATCTCATCCGGATCAGTGGCAATGGACCTCAGCTCATTCTCGTCTGCATTCTTCACACCTTGAATTATGACATAGTGATAAACAGCGGGATTACACACTTAATACACACAGTGGGTTTGTGAACACTTACAGGGAGGAAGCTTACTTACCAATTGCATAGAGCTCGATGCCCTGATCCCGCAGGCTCTGAGAGCTGACAATGACATCATCCTGCGACTTGCCATCAGTGATCAAGACACCTATTTTGCGAGCGCTGGGCCGCATCCCAACGCTCTCTCTGAAATTAGTCTGGAGGATGTAGTTCAAAGCCAAGCCTGAAGTGAAGATAACATAGAAAATTCATGATGGATCAGACAAAAAAAATAAATGCATATATGGATACAAATCTTAGATAAACAGATTCTAAATAACAGTGAGTGGTATTGACGTACCTGTCATGGTGTTTCCGCCTTTGTAGGGCAGGTTGGTCACAGCCTGCATCAGTGACTCCTTGGTTGGATGTGCATTCAAATGCCATTCAGTCTTTGGGTCTCCGCTGTATTGAGCAAGTCCTGCAATCACCAGAAATCCATTGTTAGACCAAGTCAAAGAATCTTTTTTTCATGAATTGGTGATCACAGATCACAGATAATTGTTTTTCCTGATTCCATATAGACCCACCAATTTGAACCCGATCAGGACCGATGTCAAACACTCCCACCATACGAGCAATGAAGGCTCGAATAGTCTTGAAGTTGAGACGTCCGATACTCCAGGAGCCGTCCACCAGCAGCACGATGTCAGCCTGGGCGGTGGTCCGACACATCACGTCTGATGAGGCACAAGTTTATGCATCATGATGGAGCAGAGGTGTCAGTTTTAAAATACACTTTAATCCAGCTATTACGCACATCAGACTGTGTCTGTGGTGAAATATATTAATGAAAGAGGTGTACAAGGAAATGGAGAAGGTAAAGAAAGATGGAAAGAAAAGGTTTGTTTTGTAAAATCGCAAGAGTTTGAAGAAAAGAAGATCAAAACATTATACAGAGCTCAACAAACTGCTTCACAGTCATCCTGCCTGTGATTCTTATGTTTTTCAGAGGAATTATTTGTCAGATGCTTCTATGTCCCAGATGTTTTGATTATCATCTTCTTTTCTGCTGCATGTTGAGGCAGGGTTTTTCTGGATCCACAAGTGAGCCTCATGGGATGATCAGGAGAATATGCCCTTGATGGCACATCAAAGGCTGGAGATTACTGTGCCCTCCAGAGCAGCAGGGTAATATTTACATCCTGTATCCCAACGCTAATATACAACCACAGGGGAAGACATCTGATCCTTGGTACCTGAAAGAGGGCTACAGATGTGCAGGTATGACAAGCAGATGTTGCACAAACCTCCACTTGCTGCAATCAAAAACATGTTATACAATATTTGTCTTACAAACTGCATTGGATACACAGAAAACAAACATGAAGAGGTCATGTGATATCCCTCAAACATACATTCTCTAAAACAGGATAGCTTCATTTAAGGTAAATTCCAAAAAAAAGAGAAAGAAAGAAAGATTTTCTGCTTAGTTTTACTTAACTGCAGTGAGAACTAAAGGGTTTTCCATACCTGAAATGGCTATAGTGTATAAGCATGGGCCAGTTAGCTCCATTAACTTAAAAGGTTTTTTTATTTGCAAATGACAGGCTGTTGTTAGAAATATCTTGGCAATAAAACTGAAACTCTCACAGACTATGTTTACATGACTGAGACTGTTGAAGCTGTGGCTTATTTAACTGCAACTGGATGAAAACTGTGATTGGTGTGGAAAGTTTGACCAGAAGGACTAATGCCAGACAAAGCAGAGAAGAACCTAAAACAAGAAGAACAAGTATCTTTAATCCTTGTCTTAGTTAATTTAGTGGTTGCTGGCTGTGATGTTTTCGCTCACAACCAGCAGTCTGACCAGGGTCAGACTGCAAAGTAATATTATGTAACTTTGCTTTAATACTAAGGTGGAGCCTGTAGGTGGTACAATAAGGAGAGGGATTCTCTAAGTTCATCATTTTTATCTTGTCTCTGAATCCAAATATGTTCCCTTATTAGGGCTGAGTGGTCAAACTGACCTTTTGCAGTTCATAACACAGCATTTTTTCCCTTCCTCACCCTTGGTCTTTCTGCCATGCTCTGAATCACCGGGTAATAAAACATTTTACGACTGCAAACAGATTATGCACGCATGGGTCGTATCTACGCGGGCTGTGCTTGGACTAGAAATAAAAGGCGGAAGCCCGAAGTGACAAAAAGAAGAAAGCACGAAAAGGGCAGACATATGGAATTGCCATTACATCTGTTCCTGTGTGAGACAGTTTGCTTAGAGGGAAGGCGTTTAGAGAACCTCTTCATCTTTTACAAGGCACGAGTTTGCAGTGTATTTTCCTAAGCAAAAATTTACAATGTGATGTTTTCTGTTTGACTGCTGCTCCTGGGTTGTTCAACAAACTGGAGACACTGTCTTATAGGAGACGGCTGACACAGTAACAGGATGAAACTAAAGTTATGCTTTCCACTCATCTCTGTTGTCTAAACGTGACGCAGTACAACTGATCGTTATAAACATTTTAAGGTAGATATTGGGTATTACTTGATGACTCAAAAGTTGGAGGTTCAGGATCATCAGAGTAAGTGGTGTTCTCCTCTCCAGCCAGTGGCATGCTCTCTCCTCCTTCAAACATGCCAAACACGTTCACTGTGTATGTGGTACCAGCTCTGCAAAATGAAAAAAATAAATAAACAAATGATTTTCCCCATACAACATTCAAAGTTCATACAACAAATGAGAATGAAAAGAAGAATCAGACTGGAGACCCACCTGAGCTCTTCCAGAACCACAGTGTTGTCATAGGGACTGATCAGAAGTTCTCTCTGGTCAATTTTATCCTCGACGGGATGGAAAGTGACTTTGTAGCCCTTTACATCCCCAGGAGCATGGTCCCAGGTTACTCTGAAACTAGTCTTGGTGGGCTCTGAAGTGTGGAGGTTCCTTGGAGCTTTGTAAAATGGCACTGGAGAGGAAAAAATGCGGACATTTAAGGCCCTGTCATCATTTAGATTGAGATGGTTCTGGCTCTAATAAAGACGTAACTGAGGCCAACGTACGTGTTGTTCCCTCTCCTTGCCTTGCTTTGCCTTCCCCAGAACGATAGACTGGCAGAACTGTGATGTCGTAGGTGGTGAGGGGAGTGAGGCGTCTGAGCACCGTGGAGGTGTTTCCACCAGGTACTTTGGCTGCTAGCTGGCGACCTCCTACTTGCGGCTTGTAGGTGACGCGGTAGTTGAGTACATTTCCAGGTGCCGGTTGCCATGTCACTTTCATGCTCCGCTCTGTCTCATCTGAGACAACAATCGCTCTGGCAGCCGCTGAGACTGCAAGCAAAAAAAAAAAAAGAGGAATGAATATAGCAACACTTTTCAGACAGGCCAAAAGGAAAATATATTGTGCAAGGAAAATGTCAAGTTTGGGATTCGTATGGATGGGTAGCTTTTATAAACTGGCCCTTAACCCCCTATATTTCCACTATACCTTAGGATTTCCTGTTGGTATGTAACCTAAACAGTAACACGCTTGGCTACCTCCCTGATTTTTGTCTGGATATCTACTCAGTTTCCAGATGCCTGTGGATTTAAACCTACTCGGGAAAAAAGATTTCCAGAAGCACACGTTACACAAACACATTTACATGATTGATAGTGTTTAGTCGGACATTTTGAAATGAGGTTCAGACGTCTTGAGAAAACCCATTGTGCCTATTTTCCCACTGAATATGCACAGCGCTCTAAAACCTAAAGCTTTTACCGCTAAGCCACGAACTAAAACTTTTCGTATTTCAGACTGAAGAAGCTAGAAACCATTCGAGATATTTAACCTTCTGCTATTATTATAAATCTCCGACTTTCCTCTCACTTCTACCTAATATTTCAAAAAAAAGAAAAAAAAAGATGTGCCTTGAAAATGTTAAAATGATGCCCCGGGCTTGAAAAAGTAAAAGCTCTCACATGTCACATCAGTCATAAGTTGTTAAGAGCTTGAAGGGCAAGTGTGGACTGTCAGATGTTTCGAAATGAGCTAAGGAAAATATTCAGAATGCTCGACTTCAGAGGAAGGACTTTTATTAACGGAAAAAAGAAGCCCATCCAAGTCTGTCGTGTGTGGCTCAGCCCAAAGAAACGTCTGATTTATGTAAAGCACAAGAAAATGGAGCAACACATACTTGCGCAAAGTAAGGACGGAGTAAGAGAAGAGAAGATTTAAGTCAAATAAGCTGTCTCATAGTCGCATTTGATGTGTATACCACCTTTTTTTAGCTTGACAGAATTAATCAACTCTAAAGATGGTTGGAAATAATTTTTCCTTGAGCACATTCCATCTCACTAACTGGTGGACAAATCCCTCCCAACTGCTGTAAGTTTCCGCTCAATGTGCTTTTCCCATCCAAGCATGAGCGCAGCCTAACAAGAGCGAGGCAAGGGCCTATCTGTTCTGTATCTCCCGTGAAAACCGTGTGCAGGTGTCCCGGCCATCACATCAGCTCAACAACACTTATATATGACATACATGCAGCGTTTAAGAAGTGCCCGTTAAGTCTGCGTACTATTTATCGCCTTTTGATTAATCCCAGATGGCATGAGATTATCTTTAAACTATGTAGAATTTAATGGATACCAACTGGCACTTTTCTACATAAACCAGAAAAAGAGAAACCTTTACAGATTTATAAGACTATGGCATTTTGAGATTTTAAGATTGCAAATGTTATACATGTGGGGAAAGCAGTGTAGCCTCTATTTTTTTGTGGATGTAACGTTAATCAAAGTACAGCTTTGGCCCAATGAGGCTATTTTCCTGCATTTCTTTTCTTTTCTTTTTTTTTTTTTTTTTTTAGTGTCTCATACTTTGGTATGTGACTCTGGGTTCCCGCCATTGGCTATTCCAGTTGACCTATTTCACTGCACACTAAAACAACAAAAAAAATTATTAGCTTTAGCTGGTGAATTGAGGATTTTATATGCCGGGCTTACCTCAAGTTTATCAGCATCATTATCTGTGTTATATTGTCTATGAGCGGTTTGAGATGGTTCAGTTTCAGTTGGACTAAAATGTTTACATGCATTTTCAAACTACCATTCCACTTGGACAATAATAGTTATTTCAATTTTTCTAACATCATGCAAAGTCATTAACCCCAATCAAGATATTCAGAAAGCAACTAAAGCAGCAGGGTGAAAAAAAAGTTAAACAGCCTTTTAAAAAATGGGATGTGTGATAACTTACTATCTGTAGTTTCCTCTCCAACCAAGGGCTGGCCCTCTCCGTGACCGTAGCCTGCAAACACTGACACCTGATAGCGTGTCTCCGGGGTGAGCCTCTCCAGAACTGTGGTGGTGGTGTCTCCTGGTATTGTCTTTTCGCCAGCCTCATCAGTATATAGAGACTTCCACCTGATCCGATACTGGCGAACGTTACCAGGAGCCGCGGTCCAAGATGCAACAAAACTGGTGTCAGTGACATCTCTGGTCACCAGGTCCCTGGGTGAGCCAAGTTCTGTGGACAGATGAACAGCCAGTGTGTAAGAGCTTATTGAGTTGTTTTTTGTTTTTTTTAACTTAGACAACTTTCTTAGGAATTTCCTTGTTTATTTCAGGGCATGACAGTTTGAGTAAGATGGTGGTGTTGGTTTCTAATATATGAAATATTGAGGAAGCAAGACAGACACAAAATGGACAAAAGGAACAAATCCAACGATAAACCACAAACACTGACTTATTTGTCTATGCTTGAATCTGTCAGGATCTGTTTGAGAAACTTCATTTTCTGCAAGACGTTTGGAAAAATATCTGCAGAACTAATCACATATTCTCAGCATCTCTCCCGGCAGCACATTAATTTTCCATTAAAACAGAGGAAACCAGATCCACAAAAGTGTGTTTTCTACAAATGCAGATGTTCAGCTCTCTTCTCCTTGACTCACATTTCCTGGGGGACCGTTGTGAAAGGAGAAACACAAGGAAATGCAGAGGAGGGATCTTTGTGGTGGTGTTTCATGATGAGCGGCCAGCACATGCTTGGCCGGGAGGAAAACCCACGTTGAGGTGTACTCTATGGTCTGGCTGCCATATAATGCTGTATCTACCACAGGATGGGCTACTCGCGTATAGCCTCCCACTCAACCTCCGGTTTCCTCGTCCAAGCCCCCTGAATCCCTGCATGCCAACAACTTATGACAATATAATCATGGGCACAGCAGAGCTGTGCCGGAGGGTGGTCTCACTCATACCTCATCCATCAAACTTCACCAAAATGACATTCAATAAAAAATAAAATAAGAAAAACAGGCAACTGTAAAGGACTTCATGCAACATAAATCTACCAACAATTAAATGCATGATGATTTAGGAGTGTTTGGTCACACGATATCCACTGTATCTGTCTGTCTGTCTGTCTGTCACCCTACAAGTCTTTCTCAGCATCTGTCCACTCCTCCTGGAAACTGATCTGAGCAGAAATAACAGCAGAAGCAAGCCTGCCAACGCAAAGGGATCGGTAGCCACTTATCAAGAGTAATGGCCAAGGACACGAACTAATGTAGAGTTCCAGATTGTGAAGAACCACAAAAAACAGCGTGGGCCACTCACAAAGACCCGGATCGTCGCTTGAAAAGATTTATCTTTGCAAAGGAGAAAATGGCGGATAAACTTGACTGACTTTTCCAGCTGTTTGCAAACCACGGAGCAAAAAGATTGCAAGATAATGAGTTTTGCAGACTGCGGCTTTTCATCAGTACTTGCAGACAAGCAAGCAAAAAAGAGAGAAAAAAATAAAACGCAAGAAGCAAAGCACGCATACACAAAACACATGGTCCACAGACGTTGCACAATCCTCACAGACAAGCATGAAAAATTCACCAATTATTTGTCAGTTTTTCACTTGTGTTTGGTTTGAACAAATATGTTTATATCTCATTTCATTGTTTATGGTTTTAGTTGTAAAAATAAAAAATGAAAAATTGAAGAATTACAGCATCTTTCATGTCGTTTTCCACACAATCCATTATATTTCAGTGCATCCATCAAAGGGGGACTCATAAATTATGATATGAGACAACAGCGGCTCACTTTCACAACCATGTCTACTAAAAAAAAAACAAAAAAAAACAAGAACAAGTAAAGTTCATCTTCTGCTGGACATGTGTTGACAGAAACCTCACTCCTGCAGCCAAAGACACCTGAATAAGAAAAAAAACTCAATCATGGCACTAGGCAAGGAAAGAAAAGACTAAACACTAGCCTCTTACCTACAATGCCCTAATGGTTTAACAGACTGGATTCTGTTGTCTTTTTGCACAAACCTGGTATTAAGTATTCTTACTAGGCTTCAATTGAAAAAAAAAAAGTTATTGAGTTAAATGAGTCACCTTGGCTCTGACTCAGTCAGTCTCGTTTTTTTCTGCAAACACCATCAAAATGCATCATGCCATCAGGCACTGGCACACGAGTTCAAACTCGCCTCTTATTTTTTTTTCTTAGTTTACTTATACACAAGCATTAGCCATATATATCAAAGATCTTCAGTGTCTTTCTGCCAAGTGTTTCTGTCTCTGGCCTTTTACCTGAAAGGACCTTTAGAGTGGTGGAGAAAGTCAGTCTGGAAGGAGCACTGATGACACTGACTAAAATGTGCCAAAGACATCAGTTTAGGGGGAAATCAAACAAAGCTGCAACAATTTCATGTGGTGTTGTGCAGCTCTTCAACTGAGGAAAAGTAGAAGGAATCCGTGCCACATGTGAAAACATTTGAGATGTAATGGAAGTAGTTTGGTATTTTGCTAAGTGTTTACAATTGCTGTTCATGGGAGATGAACATATGTCCTCTTTATTATAGAAAAAGTTTTTAATGCACCAGATAACCTTGAGGCATCATAGTTCCAATTTTGAATTTCTATTTTCCTCTTTTTTTTCATCCACTCCCTGTGTCTCTGCCTCTGCCTGTCGTTGCCCCACCCTTGAAGAAGATGAACAGACAGGCTTTCTTTAAAACCAGACAGCTCCCCCAGCTTTAAACGTTCTCTTTGGTAACATCTTCCACATGGTGAATCAAATTCCCTCTTCTTAAGTAAATAATTTTCCCATGTTTGTATATAAAATCCCCATTTAGTATGTTCAACTGAGCATTCCCTATGACACCTTCTCTGTGCTCCTATTGAGTCATTTCAGGATGTTTCTATCCACCTCAAGGCTTCTGTGTTGGCTGACATCCTCCGTCAGCCACAATGAAGGCCTTTGTGCAAGCCATTCACTTCCAGTTCATGCCCACGTGCACTTCACAGAGTGGGTCACTCAAAAAGAGTACCACTCATGACAATGATATCATTGTTGTGGCATCCTTTCGTCATGACAGCTGTGCAGACATGGCTAAACAAAGTGCTTTGTCACTGAGCTTTTTCCTGTGGGGGTGACAGCTGATGACAGCACAGATTTGACCTGTGGAAATTGATGCTGTAATCAAAACCAGCCTTTTTGGTCAATGTAGGATTGGGGGGGGGGGCACAAAACAAAACAAAACAGATGAATTCATTTAAAAGAAACAGCTCCTTGTTTCACCTCAAAGTTAATGGATGGTCATGGTTATAGTTGTGAAGTCAAATTAGTAAATTTATGTGTTTCTAGAGGAAACAAAATGAATTAAAGCTCTCTTATTTCACATGTCCACAGCTGTGTGATACATGTCCAGGTTGAAATCAGATCATCCCAATGCTGCCAGGAATGCAGGAAGCTACCATTACAGACCAATAAGTTCATTTCAAATTTCATGTTCAACAGAATTTCCTTGATATGTGCGTGTACTGTATGCACTGTTTTCAGAGAGGAGTCCAATTTAGATTGAGCAAAGCTTGGAGCTGATTAGAGACAGCCACCAGGCTGTTTTCATCTTGGCTCTCAAGATGAATGAAACACACTCCTACTTTTTTCTTATGACTGCAAAGTCACTATTTGATCTTTAAACACCCGAAGAAAGAACAAGTAATTGAAACCAGCCAACCCTGATTTCTTCTGTGCCTTGTACTGGACAGTTGCCAGAAAAAAAGGAGGGAAAAAAAAACAATGCACTTTATCTCACCACAATCAATCCGCTTGGCATGAAGATACATACCAAGAAGATTATTTATTGTACAGCCAAAATCAGAGACTAGTAGAGACTATTTAGTACAGAGTCTTCAAATTAGCTGAGCACATTGCGCAATTTTCATACACGGTTATTTATTTTGCACCCAACAGTGAAGCTAGAAAACAAAACAGTGTTATTCTCTTCTGCAGTACAAAGTACCTTTGTTGTTGACCTACCAGACCTCCCTTTTCTTTCTTCTCCCTCTGACTTCCTTCCCTGGAGTGAGACCCAATGACAATCTTCCTGCCTTCTCTCTATCTGAAGAAGACCGGGACTTTGTTGTATCCTCTTTTATACAGTCTACAGCTGGCCTACAGTTGCTGATTATAAAGTTTAACTGAATGCTGGCATTACAGGTAAAGTACAACAATATGTGGGAGTAACAAAAGAAATCATCCCAAAGTATCACATAAACTACTGCACAGAAATAAACCACAAATAAAAAACGCAAACAGGCAGTGACATAAAATTATTACCAGGGAGGTGTATGGCTCTAAAAGTCTGTTCCACACCATTCCATATGTTTTCAAGGTTTCCAAGTTTTTCATAGCCATTTCCCTCTCTTCAATGTTACCCCATCCCAAAGAAAATTAAGTTAACTGCCACATTTTCTGCTCTTCTCATCAATCACAACCTAGGTATTCAACCAAGCTTGCAAAGTAAAAGCACAACTTCTTTAATCCTGACGCAGCTGCCTGTGAGAAAAGCCAGATGCCACGCTCTTGTCACACTGGCAGAGCGAGACAAATGCCATTTTAAGCCAATCGGGAAAACTAAACAACAAAATCTTTCTTAATTATCAACTCATAACTGCTGAGGAATCTTGACAAGAAGCAGAGCACCGTTATACTTTCATATCCTCAACCCTCTTACTGAGCCCATTGGCACAAATCATGGAAGACCTATCAAGAGGGCGGAAAAGAAAAACCCTGCCATGCTTCAAAAGTTACAAATTGGACATTAGCAATGTGACACTTCTTACCTTCTAACGTGGTTCCTGTGCCCAGAAGAGGATCTCCAAGACCAGAGGAATAGCGTGCACTAACAAATAGCTCATATTCAGTGGCTGGTTGGAGGTTCTTCAGTACAGCCTGGGTAGTATCTCCCTTGACAGCTATCTCCTTCCTCTCTCCTCCTTCAGCAGGTTTAAAGGCAATGCGGTACTGAAGGACATTCCCTGGAGCGGCCTGCCATGCCAGTTTCATTGTAGATATGGTCTCATCAAAGACACGGAGGTCACGAGGAGAGCCACGGACTGAAAGCAAACATAGTTGGATTAGAAAAATAGCTCACCACACAAAACCCCTGAGCATCACAAAGACTCTTAATTATAAGCATTTTCCTCAATCACCTTCTTTGGTGGTACCATCCACCTGTTTTTCATTCCCAATGCCAGTTGCATACTCAGCAGAAACAGACACACGATAGGTAGTGATGGGGAACAGCTCCTGGAGGACTATAGTCGTCTCTGGTCCAATGGTCTGGGCCTCCAGTATTTCTCCTGTCCCACTTAGTGGAACATAGGACAGCCGGTACCTGATCACTGCACCAGGAGCAGCTTGCCATGACACCCTAAAACTGTTTGTGGTCTCCTCTGTGACTCGTAGATTGCGTACAGTTCCTTGCTCTGAAAAGGAAAGATTATGATTAATCCTCAATTTTCTCTCCTCCCAAGAGCAGCATTTCAAAGCCATGTTAATCTCTTACCTTCGAGAGTGGTCTCTTCACCGGTTAAAGGAAAACTGTCTCCTTTATCATACTGAGCAAAGACGTTTACTTCATAGGCAGTGAGGGGGGAAAGATTGGGGAGAACGGCTGTGGTGGTATCACCACGCACTGCCAGGGAGATGTAGTCAGCAGTGACATCTTCAGCCTTGCGGAAACGCACCAGATAAGACAGGACGGCAGCAGCAGGCGGTGTCCAGGTAGCGCGGAAGCTTCGTGAGGTAATCTCTGAGAACCGAAGGTCTTGCGGGGGAAGCAGATCTGAGAATGAAAGATTACTTAATAAGAATATTTTCCATCATCTCTTAAATCTGTTATACAAATCACACTACTAACGCTCTTTTCCTTTCCACATTTGGACAGGTTTTTAAGAAAATAGGTATTTTGTGGTGTGAGTCCTTTTGCTACTGCAGGAAGGAATCTCAGCAACATTCGCTCTTAAATTTAAAGTGGCTTTTTGAGCCAAAAATGCATTCCAAAGCACAGTCCCACAGTTCCAGGATGTACAGTGTTTTTAAGCATTAAATGAATCTTTTTCAATGCACATATGAATGCATATTTACTGCTAAAGGTATGGTAAAAAGAGTTCAAAAATTTTTTTGTCAAGACTGACAAGAATGGCTTTTGTGCCAAAATACCTTCTCCATTTAATCTGACAAAGATAAAATGACAGCTTGATATCTATTGAAACATAACATGCATTCTCAGTATTTTGTGTCTATATTCTAAATCTTAGTGAACAATTTAAGATATTCTCTATACTTGTTCTCCTTACTTCTCTTTTTGATTTTGAGCAGCTCCTGTTCAATCCTCAGACAGATGGACTGAGTCAGCTCTTTGGAAATCCTCTGAAAGGCATCGAAATCCTCCACCTCATAGACATGGGTATCTGATGGCTCATTAGCTATGGCCTCCAACTCCGACCTCACTGCATCCTTCACACCAACAGCAAAGATCTCCACGTCAATATTCCTCAATTTAGTGGCAGCATCCTTAAAGGAGTCCGATGACTTCCCGTCTGTGATCAGGACCATGACTCGGGGGACATTGTCTCTCGCTCCTCGAGCTGGAACGAAGATCTTCTCCCTGACGTAGGTCATGGCCCTGCCGGTATTAGTGGAACCACCACGGTAGGGGAAGGTGCGCACAGCTTTGACGACGGTATTAATGTCATGGTGGGTGTTAAGGGCAAACTCAGTGTATGGATCACGACTGTACTGGACCAAGCTGATCTGGATCTTGTTGGGTCCAATGTCAAAGGAATTGACCAGAACCTCCAGGAAGGCACGGACTTTGGCAAAGTTTTGTAATCCAATACTGTATGAGCCATCAACCAGCAGCACCACATCAGCCTGCACATCCACTCCCAGAGAGCACTCTTAAGAAAGACAGGAAATCATTGGATTAGTCCAAAACTGAACAACACTGTCTGGAGTGACGTGACCACCAGTCATAAGGTGAAACCCCTTACCCGTTGACACCTTGACTGGCTGAGTCTTTGCCAGATCCATGATGGGTTCACTTGGAGACAGACCCTTGAGGGCGTACAAGCTGATCTCATATTCGGTTTCAGGAGAAAGGTCACGCACATTGATAGATGTCTGGGTGGCGCCTATATACAGTTCTTGCCGTTTCATTCCAGGTACCATGGGAATAAGAGTAAGCTTGTAGCCACTGATATCACCTACTGATGCATCCCACATCACCCTCATCGACTTGGATGCAATTTCTGTGACCTGCAGGTTACTGGGAGGTTCCACCACTGCAAAATGGGAAAAAAGGTTTTGTTAGAGAGCCAAAATGTTTTTTGGTTATCTTCTTACAAAAGCTAGGTATTATCATTGACAGCTCCACTATTTGACACGAAAACTATAAAAAAATCCCATATGCACAAGGAATAACTGTCACTAGACTTACTTTCTTCCCCACTGGCCAGGAAGTTGAGCTGCTCGTCAACACCAGAGCAGACTTCTGTGATGATCTTTTTCTGTACCTCTTGGATCAGGTCAAAGTTGGGCACATTGTACACATGTTTGCTGTGAGGTGTGGAGGCAATTTCCCTGAGCTCATCCTCATCTGCTCCTTTGATACCTGAGAGAAAAAAAATGTATGACAAGAGCAATAACTCATGTGTTCTTAGTGCCTGCTCTGCAGATGTGACAGAGCGCTGGCACTTTGGGAGTATAGTTCATGCTTTAAAAAAACAACAACTGCATTTTACTTTTTCTGAAGGAAATTTTGGATCTCACAATGAGCAACAAATGGAAAATCTTTTGGTTTCCAAGAGCAGGGAGACGCTCACATGGGGGAGCGCAAGTGAGCAGAACACTGAATAATAAAACATACCTAGGACAAATATTTCCACTCCAATGTTCCTAAGTCTTTTAGCATGCTCCTCCACTGGGTCCTGGGATTTTCCATCAGTGATGATCATGGCTACCTTCGGAAAACCTTTCCTTGATCCAGCTGCCTCAGTGAAGATGTTTTTTATCAGGTAATCTATGGCATCACCTAATAAAAAGAAACATAAACATGATTCAGAATCTTCTTAATTTTTGGACCCATGTGCGTAAACATGTTTATGACTTTTAAAAATATTGAATACACTTCCATTTTTGTCAACTCCTTACCTGTCATCGTATTCCCTCCTTTGTATGGCAGTGAGTTGATGGCTTGGAGCAGGTCTCCTCTTCTGCTGTATGTGGTGAGGGGGAACTCTGTGCGGGTGTCTGTGCTGTACTGAACCACAGCCACTCGGGTCTTGTCCTTACCAATCTCAAAGGCCCCTGCCATGGTGGCAATGAAACTACGGATGTGTTGGAAGTTTTCTCTGCCCACGCTCCATGAGCCGTCCACCAGAAACACTAGATCTGCTACCGCACCAATGGAGCACTCTGTGAACACACGGTGGAAAAATACAGCAGTCGGTCAGGAGCAGAAACACTCGATCCACATGAGAAGCCTTTAAAAAAAATGTTGAACTAGTGGTTAATGATGGGTGTAAAAACTCGAAATATAGAAAAACCACATTCTTTGTGTTTCAAAGTAAACCAACTTCGAATCCAAAAAAGGACCAATAAAAGTATGGCAGCAACCTGATTTTGGAACAGCGTGTTCCACTGGCCCGCTTCTTCTGAATGTCTAAATAAAATCAAAAATCCTTGACAGCAAGTTGGATTGCTAAGAAACACATTCAGACATCAAAGGAAATATCAACTGATGCCAATCAGTAGGCTGGTATAGTTATTCCATCAGATGGAGGCAGAATGTGGCTTCGCAGACTAAACATTCGGCAGAAGTTCCACCAGTGATGTTCACTTTTCTGCCTTAAAATCCACAGGGCTTTAAATCACATGACTTCATAAAATTTTCTGGAAGGTCTGAAATGACTCTATTGAAAAAATTGGCAGGGCTTGTGTGGATGGACTTCAATTCTCATTCCCTCTGGTCTCATTGACTCCAAATTCAATTTCCCATATCTCTTAACCCACACGTGGGTATACATGAGGCTTTTATAGATTCTTTAAATGAGGTTACAGGTGGGGGAAGAATGAGCATCCTTTTTGTTTTACCAAACTCACCACTGTTTTCATAACTTAGAAATAAGTTAAAGCCATATAGCATCTCTCAACAGTTAAAAGTGGCACAGTGAGAACATCACAGTTTGACTCTAACACCTCTTTGTACCAGGACAGATAACAGAGCATTTGTTTCCCAGCTTCAGGACTTCTTTTCCTGTCCACATTTGCCCATCAGCTTCAGTGAATCAACCCACATGTGCCTTCCCAGTCAGCATTAAAAGCCAGGCTGGTTTTACACTAACAACCCTATGGTAAAAACATTAAACTGACAGTAGCAAAGAGAAGTATGTAAGGTATATCTTAAGAAACTGGAGAGCTGTGTGGAGGGCTAAGTTCTGTTTGACAGTATAGTAAACATACTCACTGATTGCATCTGATGGTGGCCTCCTGACCGGTCCACTGGTGTTACTGGACTGGACTGAAACACAGGAAACACTTGGTGGGTTAACACCACATGCTGCCACTCTTGAGTCAGAGTGCACTTTTTTCTTTCTTTTTTTTTTTTTTTTTTTTGTTAGGGGAAAAAGGAAGAAAATCAACACATCATAAAAGCTCGTCCACAGGACTGAAACCGCAGGAGTGACTCTAGGCAGTAAACAGATGGGATTTCTCACTACTTTCCACCGATTTCTGTGGCTAAATAGAAATCGCATCTCTTTGATTTCTCCATACTTTTCTGCTTCTTGTAGGCACCAGAGATTTAAACTTGGCTGTGTTTATGATGAATACGTACACACACACGCATATATATATATATATATATATATATATATATATATATATATATATATATATATATATATATATA
>JAOWBL010000015.1:11373652-11406159 GCA_028564865.1 Zenarchopterus dispar
ATATATATATATATATACACATATACATATATAAATATATATATATATGTATACTAATGATTATTTAAGATTTAAAGCATAACCCCCTCCAAACAAACTGCATATACTTACTCGTAAGCTGTCCAAAGATGGGGATGCTCTCTTCTGAACCATAATAGGAATTTATTGACACTGAATAGTCTAAGTCAGGGGTCAGATTAGAGATTGCTGTCGAAGTGATGGACGCATCCAGGTTTAACTCTCTGGTTGGTTCATCTGGAGAGAGAAAATCTCACCGTTACAAGTTTGTTGATGATTGTTTCCTGTTTGAACTGATTGCATTTGCATTGCTGATGTCATACTTACCTGCATCTGACGTGACTAGTATTCTGAAGCCCTGTATCGTTGATGATGGCCTTATCCATGACATTTCCACTGTGTTCTCATTTAGAATTTTAAATTTCAAGTCTGAGGGTGGTTCCACTGTAAACAAGACACAAAACAATGTCAACCCGTGACACAAGCAAAGATGTGTATGACTGTGGTTATATTTCTGATCGAATTAAAGGGAGGCATTTTTGATCAAGCATTCACATTAATCCCAACAACAAACACTTCATGACTGAAGTGGACTTGCTCATTGTTGGGGGCAGGCACACAGCAACGACACCCATTCGTGAGGGTGACGGGGGAAGGGAGCACGTGACAACATTGAAAAAGTGTGAGAGGCCATTTTGGGACAAAATGGCACTTGTTTGAGTTGCAAAGCCAAGGTGGCTGGCAACTCAAGCACTCGCAAACACATCATGTGCAAAACTCCACACACTGAGTGAACCATCCAACACATGCTAAGTGCAATCATTACATCGCATGCCCCAACCACTTACTAGACTGCTTTCATTCTGGAGTTGAGGTGGGTTTTACAACAACCAAACAGCAACTTCCTTCTCAAATTACCGATTATACAATGGACTCAAGGTTGCCATATAGTTACTGAAGTTACTCTTGACAGAACTGAACACCATATGTTGTATATACATTGTATATAAACATATTTTAGAGGCGAAAAGTGGTTTTCCATGGATTTGGTTAAAACATTTTGCACAAGGAGAGTGGCACACATCCATTGCAAACCTTTTAAAAAGAATACACAATTCGTCACCGGAGACTCTTGTGTACTTTTTCACTGACAGCATAATGCATGAGAAGGCATGAGAGAACAAGGCTTCTTTAGACAATCAAACGTTCAATGACAGAGAGAGTGTGTACATGAGAATAAATACAAGAAAACGTATACAGTGTGACAAGGCCACGCGCCTGACTCCGTCACAACATCATGCATCATGTACATGAGAAAGTTGTTTGACTCAACAACTTTGATTGACTGGACAATAAGTGATGTTCCATGTACAGTTGGGACCACACAGACAGAGATGACACACGTATTTTAGAATGATATTCTGTCTTTTTCAGGTGAAAAGGGCAGGAAATGGCTGCAGACACTTACTGTAAGTTCATCTCATGCATGAAAGACACATAAAAGTAGTAGAAGAGTTGCAAATTACCTACTTTTATCAGTATTAGTTGACATCGTATGAGTCCACTTATCCAGTTAGGCTATTCATTAGAAAGTATATTGTATTTTTGATAAGTTACATGCAATCGTAGAAGTTTTATGGTAGTGTAAATTTGATGGGAAAATGCAACAAATGTCTGACACAGTTAGTGAACTTTCTATGAGAAACTTGTAGATGTTAATGATGTTAGAATAAAACCTTTCGCATGTCTTCGTAGCGCTTAGCCAAGCCGTAATGAATCCAGAGTAGTTTCACATGAGACTGATGTTGGGTTAAATGAGCATTCGGTGCATTTCAAGGCATCAGGTGTTCCATGTGGGTGCATGCTAGATGTTAATACGAGTCCCACAGGAGACGAGAATATCATCATAAAATACACTATGAGGAGGAAGCCATAGATTGGGAGACACTGAATGCACAGGCAGATGACAAACAGGAGCCTGCCAAATACTTAAAAACTGGGATTGGAGGATCACCAACCTGGCATTTCAACTCAAGGAGCCCCCGATGGACCGTGTTCCCCCTCATTTCTCCACGATTACTCATCTCCAACACCAAATGGGGGGGTACAGAAGTATTTGTTGGTGTGGATGAGTAGGGGGGAAGGGTTGTAAGTAGCAAAGTGATGGATGATGTATCGAAAAATGAAATGTATTAAGTAGGTCTTCGGTTGCATAAAGCAAGTCCCACGTTTGTTTATGCTACTATGGAATAAGCCTGTCGTTTGAATTTGTTACAGTCTCTTTGGCCATATCTGCTTCTGGTTTTAAAATGCTCTTGAGGAACGAAGTGTTGTCGTAAAAAGAACAGTCTATCTTGCTATTTGTCCCGTGAGTTGCTTATAAAGGACACCTCTTGCTCCCAGGGACCAGAGTCTGACTACTGGTATGTTGCCTCTGTCTCCAACCAGCCTGCGATCCTGACCTGAGCTACTGCCAGGAGGAGAGACCAAGAAGAGGAGGAAAGAACACCAACTCTCCCCGAAGAGGCAGGACAGATGCCAAAGTAATTCCGCAACATCTGCTGACATTAAACATTACTCCATATTAACTTTCCATATGTCTTGCAACTCAGCGCTTTTGCAAATGCCCGCAAAAGAAGCCCAAGAAAGGCTCTTTGTCTTTGTGCTGTCTGAAGATTAATTTGCTGTTCTCGTATTTCATCTTTCCATTCCATTAGCGGAGATATGTGCGCGTAGACTCCTCTCACCAGGCAAGAGAGCTCTCAAACGGAAAAAATCAGGAGGTTTCCATACCGTATTTCGCTATTAGTTTGGACTGATGTTAGCATAAGACATTGAAATGAGTCATTTTCAGTCAGAACTACTGCCACATGTCACATGAACTAACAAGATAGTTCACGTGACATGCACAGCTACAGAATTTAATTATACCAAAATAGTCATGTAAAAACTCCAAATGGCAGTAAGAAAGGAAAAGAGTGCACTTGAGTTTTTAATCACTTTAGATATTTCCATTTCCACAAAACTGTGCTGCTAAATGCTTTACTCGAGACAGATAACAGAACAGTAATTCTGAATGGATACTTTCACTTTTTGTACTTGTAGTGAATTGACTCATTATTTTATGCCATTTTGCAGTTTTTCTGAGGTTCAACTTAGATTTTATAACTATACTCCACTTCAGTTTTCTAAATCTAAAAGATCCTTCACAGCCTCCAACATTATCGTTAAAAATCTGCTCTATCTGGGAAAAAAAAAAATCTTGAAATTTGCTATTCTAAAACTACAACAGCAACATCCTTGCTCAAGCATTTGTGGGGAAACATCAGCCATGAAATCATTTTTGTTCCACTCTTGGTAAATGCCCTGCCATTTAAAGCATTTGGTTTGACATTGTAAGTAAAACAAGCTTTAGTGGCTTTTGTTTCTTATATTTGCCAAATCTAAATAAGAAAATTGCCCCTAAAGTATTTGTTTAAATAATCTAAATTGCAACCCAAATGCAAGGACGTGGAGTCTGGATTTGATTTTATGAAACAGCCTGCAATGTCTTTGTAGATGAATAAAAGAAAAAACTTTGAATGAGAGATAAAAGCATAACAGCCGTTAAGAACATCAACCACATATTTAAACAGTATACACACAAACAACTTTACATGAATAACTTTATTCAGTTTATCGGAACAAACAGTTCATTGTAATAAGTCTCTTACAATAAAATCAAAAGCTAAATCCTGTAACATAAATAACCATAGGAGATGAAAGGTGAAACAAGAGAAAAAGGAGATAAAGATGGAGAATAGGAAAGTCAACACAAGACGAGTGAGGCCAGGTGGTTTCATTTACCTTGAGCATCTATGGAGGATATCAGGGCTGCAAAGAGGGCAGCCGTGGCCAGTGACAGCCTTATCTTCATGTTTCACCCTGAAGGGTCAGCAGCACATCAATCAGTCTGAGCACAAAGAGAGAAGGTATGTTTGAGCTGCAGGTCTGGAACAATAGCTCATATTGTCAGTAACGGTGCGACCAGTCATTGCAGCCGGGGAGCTGTTTTGTTTAGGTAGTCAAATTTAATAAACTGAACCAAGAAATGCCAGTTACTAATTTTCCACTGAAGGCTATAGTTATTTAATCTTCACTTTCCACCATGACTATTATAAAAAACTGCACAATCTTTGTAGACTGCCTTACACAATATGTGCCACACCTTGCTGCCTTCAGTTAACACCCATAGCCTGAGGTACATCATTAGTGCTGAATTACACATTGTAGGTATTTAGAAATGAAGGACTAAAAACACTTAGCACAAGATCATCTGATTTGATTTTTTTGCAAAGCATGAGATGAGAACTGATAGCTCCCCAGCTCCTTTGATCATGTTGGTGGTTTACTGTGCAGATCTACACATGCAGCTCAGTCTTACCTGTGGTTTTTACTCACTTAAGCCCCAGAGGGAAGAATTCTTTAGAGAAATTAAAGTCTCATTCTGTAATATATCTAAATCACCAATGGCATGTTGATGTATCTTTAATTAATCAGGAACTGCTATTAGAGTTTTTTTGTTTGTTTGTTTGTTTTACTGCTCTCAGTTTCCGTCTGGAATGATAAAACTTGTCTTCTATTTACTTGAAGAAATCACAAAAGAACAACCATCTACCATCAACCATCTATTTGTATTCTTTGATAATTATAGAACTACTCTCTGCATGGCTGTTTTCAAGAAATCACGCTTTTTACAAAACTGCAAGTCCCCCACATCCATAAAATAAATCACATCTGAGCAAGGTCAGCTTCTGTAATCCCAACCATAGGCTGTGCACCCCGCCTGGTGCACAAGCGACATTACTGCAGCCACAAGGACTATGAGTCTCTCGGTCCCCCAAAGAGGGGACCTCAAGGGACTCATCTGATCTGCATTATGAGATTAAGCATCAACCACAGTGGATGTGTCTGCCTTGCTTCTGGAGCTCTGCATCTTTTTTTTTTTTTTTCACAAGCTGTATTTTTGTAATCCAGTTCAATTCATCAAAGCTATTGGAATTGTCTCATTAGTTGTTTAAAGCTGTTCAACTCTCTTTAAGTCTGTACATCCTACTTGGCATGGATTAAAAAAAAAAAAAGTACAGTGATCAAAGCTCTCCACAGGGAAAAAAAATAACTATATGAAAATAAATTTTCTCAATTTTGTTGAAAATAAATATTTCTCATTGGTAATTTCCCTGGGTATTCAAGATTGTTTTCTTATAAATGAAAGTATATTTGATTCTACTTACCTATTAAATTGTTCCCTAGTTGTGTGAATGGACCCAGCTTCAGAGCAGCCTGCTTGAAGCCTCCTCCTCTGGAAAGTAACAGAGAACTGTCAAGAGTTGCTGCTGGACCCCTCTCTCCTCTGTCAGGCTGCTGGAGGCTCCGCCAACAGATGTCCAAGAAGGGAAAAACTTCTTTCCAAGTGGGAAGAGTCTATGCAGCATCAGCTACTTATCAGGGGGGGCAGTTCCAGCCTCTCATTTTACCGTCATATGAACTTCTTGCGAAAGCTCTGCCTCTCACTTGATATATGTCCCCCGTTAAGACCCTTCCCGGGTTTGGAAATTGCATTCTTCCCTGCATTCCTTTGGTCTGGCGATTTAATAAGTCTCCGGTGCCAGTGTGACTTCACAGCAGTTGGCTCGACAAGACTTATCTCTTTTTTTCATAAGCCAGAAGCAGCGTTATTTCTTTTAACTAAGACACAAAACTTTAATTTTGCGCTTTACCAATAAAACTACTGGAGGCATAGTATAGTCAATTCTCATTCTGTTCACAATGTGTATTAACGAAAGAAAAGCAGGAATAATCATCCCATCGAGATCATTCCTCGCTTTCATCCAAAATGAGGAGGATAAATATATATATATAAGGCTATGTTGAGAATTACAAATTTCAACAGTATCTCGTCCAGCTCCACATTTCGACTTTAGACCTACTGATTTCTAGGATAATAGCGCCCTCTAATGCTCATTAACAAGAACTACAACAGAAAAGAAATTGTTGAAATCGTTCAGTAACTAGTTTTTCATTTGCTTCCTCAAATATTTGATATTTAAAGAGACAAAAAAAACATTTGGAGAAAAAAATAAACAGTTTTCGAAAATGCATTTTTATTATTATCTGTAAGTTATGATATGTACATTAAAAAATAAACAAATTTCTAATATTAAATTATGTAAAGTTCTGCACAACAAAGCTTTGATCAAATAAAAACAACATTTGCAAAAACTGTGTCATCATATAGTGACATGCAGAAAGACGATCTTGTTTCACTGTCACTTCTCGGGGACCGCAGAGCTGAACAGCTTATACACAACATACCCACTCCCTGTGAAGAGATTAAACAAGGCTCACCCAGGTGGCTACGATGCAACAAAACTAATCATCCCAACTTCAAATAAACTTTGATGGTGCATCATGAAATTACAGCAATTTTAATTTCAAAGGCCAAGTTTTAGTAATAACACAGGGGTCCTGTTTGAGGTACAATGTGGGTTTTACACCAAAAAACAGACATCTGAGAAGAACCTGACTCATCAAGTCTCAGAGCAATGCTGGCATACCAAACATAGTGAGAATCATTGTGGCTCTGTAGAGCAGGGCGTCCTTTGACCCGCCCTTCAGATGAATGGGCATACCATTATCCTCCTGTTCAAAGAATAAAAGCATATCATTGTTTAAAAGGATGACCACACTAGCATGTTTCACATTTTACAAAATCAACAATTTTGTTTCCCAATGCAAGTATCACAGTTTGCAGGTATTTAACTCGTCTCTGTTTAGCCACAACACTAAAGTTATTGCAAATAGTGCACAACTCTATAAAGCACTACTAATTCTCCAGCTTAAAAGCAATGATTTCTATATGCATAATTAGTCCAGCTCCAGACTCATCTAAAGGCCTAGGTTAAGAGGGAACCTTACTGATACTTATCTGTCAAGGTACTATGAAAATAAAATGAGATTTTGTCTCCAGAATCTAGGAATAAAATAGAAACTTTAAATTTATTATAATCAATATAAAAACTGATATGTGAAAAAGAAAAGTCTTTCATTCACATAACTATGACAAAAGACAATGGTCATTACATGAGGAAAATAGGCCAGTTACACCAGAAACAATAACTGTGTTAGCTGCTCATCAGTACAACTCTGATGTAAATTATGAATTATACACACAGCTGGATCCATGGACATAAATTGACTTAGATGGCTTATTACTGTTATTGTATGCTGCACAGAAATATAAAAAGACATCCGTAACTTTGTGTTCTTGACATTTTACAAAATTTTACAGAAAGCTGTTTTATGTTGTCATACCACTTCTGACTACATGGGGAGCTTTAAATCTGAGAGAGGACCCACTGACAATGTGACACATGAACTATCCTGTGATATGCTGACCCCATGTGGTGAGAAGTATTACTACACAGAGTGGCTACAAACAAGCAGAAAGAACTTTTTCCATGTTAAAATATCCATTTAAATTTTATTTGCAGGGATATTTGTTTACATACAGGAAGTGTTGTCTACCTCTCAGGGCTCCCCATTCCAAGATTAATAGACAACACCTTGTTGACATACTTTACTCAGAAAGTTAGCATGTAATTAAGCTTTTATCTGTAGTTTCTAAAAAAGATCTAATTGGTAATATAACTGTGGGACACTCAGCCTTGAGAAAGTAAGAAAAGATATGGCTTGACTTACTTGATGTTTCTTTTTAACTGCCCATAATATTGCTTGTAAATATTGTCATTATAGCTATGATGTGGACAATTTACTTTTATGTAACAATAATTACAACAGTTGTTTTCATAGTTACAGTTCTTGTTAAGACTATGATTTACTAATACTGCACAATAATGAAAGCCTTGCAACAACACTGTAGTAGTATTGGCTATGAGAAACCATACTATCATTCAACACTGTAATAAAGTTTAAGTCTGAGGTTCAGTCTGAGACTAGACTCATTTTATATTTTACAGGGGGGTTTTTTTGTTTGTTTGTTTGTTTTGTTTTTTGGAAAAGGTGCACTATTGCTGTGGTCACCAAAGAAACTCATTGTACCTGAAAATGTTTTTGCTTTTCCTTCACTGTATTTTCAGCCTGTCTGCAGATACTGCTGGTGATGGTCTGCCTGGAGAGCTGGCGAAGACCCTGATCATGATAACACTTAAATGAGGATTTCACTGTTTTGATATACATATGACCAAATATGTAGACGATGACAACAATGAAAATTAAAAAGCATGGGAAAATGGAAAATAGTTAACATTTATTAGCTTCCATTAACACTCCGTTATCGACATCAGCAGAGTTAATTACAAGTCGGCAGAGAGACATTAGATACAAACAAATGAACCACGTTGAAGCGCATCAGCGGTTAAAAAAAAGGCGTGAGTAAAAATGGCGACATCTGTTGGACAACTACAAGAATTGCAGTTAGCAGAGCTAATAACCACGCTACCGTTTTATTCCTTTTAAATTATTCATTACACCTTTCTGCGTTCAAAAGTATCTCAATTTACTGCATATATACATATAAGCTTTGTTAACCCAGGTTCATGATAAAACCTGTGTTAACAAACGAAGGCAAAATGATTAAAAATATATATTCTTCAAAACTCCAGTCAGTTCATCAAAGGAGAGAGAAGGGTTCTCTACCATACGTAATAGATGTAAACTTCCCTCGTTTTTTATTTTTTAAAATCACTTTCGTACATCTTAAACAACAAAAATCATTTTAATCAATAATCATTAAACACTTATCGCGATTTTCCCGTCTTGCTTTTCGTTAACGGCTTCTGGGTGAAAAAGTAATGGAGTTACCTATCAAACCTTTGTCAGAGGTTGTTTTAAAGTCACAAACAGGAAATGAACTCCAGTAACGAGAATAACTCAAAGACGTAAGAGATTTAGTAAATTAATTCCCTATTTTTCTTATCAAAGGTTAGGTGAAGAATGAATCAATAAATTAGGACCCTTAACAACGAACTTAAGTAGAAAACGTCCATGGATTTCATGTTAACGCCACTGAAAATACGCTAATGATAAAAATACTATTTAAAAGATATTTAACAGAATGGTTATCTTTCCTACCATAAGTTGTTTCAACATCTTGAAAACAGTTTTGTTTTTTTAATTTGAAGACCGGAACAAGGACAGTTTGATTTCCCACAATCCTTTACAGTACTTAAACTCAGGTCACGTGATCTTATTTACGTCCATGTAAATAAACACGCGAGTACGCGTTCCTAAAGGCGTATTTTTGTGGGACTGCCAAGGTATAATGTATATCTCATACTGTATCAACTGTAAACATAATTGTATTATTGTGTTCAGAAACAGCTGGAAGAACAAAAGCAAAAGAGTATAAGACATTTGTTGAAGCTGAAAGTCTTTATCAGGTCAAGACGTCATGCATTTACACCTGTATTAATGAACGGCTTAATCTGAACATACAATAATAAAACTGCAAATGACAACACGCTGACAGAGTTCTTTTAATTGGACCCTAAAACCATATAAAACCAATAATTTCAACTTTAACAGAAGCTGGAAATAAAATAGGGATATAGCAAATATATTTGTAAAGTGCATAATATTTGGTCAGCTCTGAAGATTTTAAGATGAGTTAACATTCAGGCCAAACTTTTACAAAGTTATTCGTTTTTAATGGTGCTGCACCTACCCAAAGAGGAAGTTCAAAAAGAAATAAAAAAAATACTAGGGGCATAAAAATGGAATAGCGTAATGTTCCATCTTTAATAGGTATTATGTAGCACTTAAAGACTGACTCAGGGTAACATGTAACAAGACCAACTCAAAGTGGTGGGCTGGTATTTATCACCGATATTCTCTATAGGTCTCTCCAGTGATTAAATACTTCTCATTTAACAATATTTGCCACAATTAACAGCACACAAGCAATAATTATCCCACTCTGTAACCAAGGTCATCTAAAAAAAAAAAACAAAAAAAAAACAAACATCTGTGATATATTGTGGTACATTCATCAGCAGGACATGGTTTAGTACATAATCATTTCCATTAAAAGAATGAATATAATCCTTCAATTAAGCCATTCACAAAGCTCTGCTAAAATTAAATACAGGTACTTTGATATTGTGCAGATAAATAAACAATTTTTAAAAAATCTGAAGACAAGACAGGACATTTTAGCAACTATCTTGAAGCTACAATATACAGACATACACATAGGTGACCAACACATACACATAACTATGATCAAAGACTTCAGACACAAATGCCGCTCCCCAATCACACCGCAGACAGACATTCTCAGTGTATCTAAGCTAAAACTAACAAGCAGTCCAAAATGGATCCTTTAGGGTCATCCGTGCATGCAGAAACTGGAAAACGCAGCACAGGAGCCATTCAGTTGGGAATATCAGCACTATTGCTTCGGGTGTCGTATTTATGGTGGATGATGAGCAGAACCACACCCAAGAAGAAACAGATGGAGCCCACTGTGATGTAAGCAATGCCCAGGAAGGGGTTCTTGCCTCCCATCCAGGAGATGGTACTCAGGATCATTCGCTTGCGACCATCGAAGCTAAGCACAGGGTAATCTGATTACGTGAAGTTAAAGAAAAATGGCTGAGGGTTCTAGGATGAGTCGACACATCAACTATTGGTACCACTTCAGTGTAAGAAGAAAAATACGTCCAGATAGTAAAAAAATGTTTAAACTTGTAAAGTTGATATAACTATGTGTACTCAGTCTTTAGGATAAGAATACTGTAGATTTGTACAACTTGTGAATCACAAGCCTGTTTATAAATAGTTTACTCAAAGCCTGGTGTAGTGACATGTCTGAATCAGAAATACAGAAACCTGCTCCAGCTTTAACTCTGCATAGTTAAAGATAAACTGGTCGTTTTCAAAATATATCAGAGGTTTCACACCCTTAACACAAATGGAGCTGTGGTGGATAAACAATGATTGTTCATGGTACAACTGATGATACCACTGTGATAAGCCAAGTTCAGTATCTTATGGAGTCTTCAGTGGGTCATTGCCTGGAGATAGGTCTGACATGTGAATACAACAACCAGTGAATTTTTAAAACCTCATTCTATGGCATGAATGCAAAGGATACTGTAAGTGACTTCCAAAACATATTTGCCACTAGGTAGAGTTGGGGTGGTGTTGGGTTTCTTGTGGATAATGCGGTATAGCTTCCTAAAGGTGGGAAGTGCAGCCGTGCGCATCCATACGATGAAGTCCTCGTTGATAAAGCCATTATTTTCAGAATCCAGTGGATCCAACTCGTACACTGGCTTCCTCCAGTTCACTGGCTTACTGGTACCTGAGCAAGATCCAGATGCCAAGTTAATGACTGCAACTCTCACAGGTTATTTGTATCTTAAAAAAAAAAAAATCATGTTAAACTCTGTAATATCACCTTGGAAAACTGCAGTAAGGTTGCCGTTTCCACCAGGATTCCTGAACTTCACATGCTTGTCAGTCCACCATGCAATTCCCTTCTTTTCCAAATGAACTAAAGTCCTGGTACCATTGGAATCAATGTGATAGAGGTCCAGAGTATCTAAGACAGAGAAGTAGACTTAGTGGTCAACTTTGGTTGACAGAATGAACAGAACTAACACTTTAACTGCGGCAGAGAAAAGTTCTTTAGCCCAACTTACCATTGAAAAGACTGTTAGCTATGGCCCCACAAGGTGCAATAGGCAGTCCTTCACTTGTACGGTATGGCTCACATTCCTTGCTGGGGGTCTTTAAAAGGAAATGAGTATTCAAGTGATGGAAGAGGCAAACAGTAGCTTTTCTGCACGACACAGAGCCCCAACAAAACATCATACCTTCAGAGAAGACTGATCACCATTCAACTGGCTGTCATCCCTGGACTTAACATAGCGCCTGTGGTTCTGATAGAAGTTGGATAAGCCGTAGTACATATAGACGTTGCTCTGTAGGATAGGAGAGACCATGCACAGACCGTATGTCAACACAGTGAAAAATGTGAAACAGAAATAACTTGTCAAACATATAATTTGTAAAGCCATTCACTGGATCTCCATTTTTTTGTCTGCCTTTTTCGTTGTGCATAGTGATATATTATTCCTGTTGCCCAAATGTATTATTTTTTATTAGAAACACCATTGAACTGATCCTACAACAGCAACCTGTTGCAAATAACCAGCTTGATTACACTCATTCATCCATCCATCCATTTTCTATACCTGCTGAATCCAGTTACTGGGTGACAGGGGTCTGCTGGAGCCAATCCCAGCAAGAGGGAGGGGTACACCCTGGACAGATTGTCAGTCCATCGCAGGGCCACATATACAGACGAACAAATGCACACTCACACCTACAGGCAATTTAGAGTTCTCCTCAACCTAATATACACGTTTTTGGACTGTGGGAGGAAACCAGAGTACCCGGAGAAAACCTACGCAAGCACAGGAAGAAGACGCAAACTCCACACAGTTAAACCAGGAACCTTCTTGCTGTGAGGCAACAGTGCTAACCACTAAGCTGCCTCAGCTTGATTACATGTAATCATTATTAAAAACCATTAGGGTTACGAATAACCTCATCATAATAGTTATGTTAAACACTTATGATTTGTGAATGTGGCTGCAATCACTCTCTGTAACCTTATTACTGTCTGTGGTGTTTGTATGTGCTTGTCTATGGATTTATTTGTGTCTACATGACAAAAATAATACACTAAAACTTATAGGTTAATAACAGGCACATAATTCAGATGACAGTTTCGACTAATAAGTCCAATTTAACCTTATTCTAAGTGCCACAACACATCTCCAGTGCAGGAACCTTTTGAGCCAACAACAAGGAGGACAAAAGGAGAGTGCATTAATACAAACAGGCTGGTTAAATGAACTCTGTTGAAAATAAGTGAATAAAAAGTGCAATATAATATAAAACTGGGTCACACTAAAAGATTTTCAAAGTCTGAAACACATACACAATGATTTAGAAAAACTAAATACATAAATGTAATAGTTTTGTTTTTAATTTCACACTAAAAGTTTCATGAATGAATGGTGTATAATTTGAACAATTTTATTAAAATTAAAAACCCATTCAGAACTTGCTTCAACCCTGTTGTCTGCTTAGGAATTAATGATTTAAAAAACAAAACAAAACAAAACAAAAAAAAAGCCCTTTTAATATAAAACAATATTAACATTTCTTTTAACTGCATTTTCCCCCTAAAACCAGCCCAAGAATTTGTCATCTTGGATTAGTAGGATTTTTTTTCAGATTTCAATCCCAATATCTGAATGTGCATCACAACTATAAATTACTTAAACCATGAATTATTATTATTATTTAATTTCAGTTATGTAGGTTTTCTTCTCTTAGATCTTTTGTTTGTTATAAATTATGTTGTAACTATGTTTAGTTACAACCTAAATCTAGTGTTAATCAAATGTTTATTGTAACCAAGAACTGTTGAACAAAACTGCAAGCAGCTCCGAGCTTTTTATAAGTAATCAATACAAACCCTCTAAAACCAAGGCTCTATATTTAACGAGCAGAATAATCAATGGTGGAATGGTGAACATTCTTTCTTTGCTCTTATAACAGATCTTAATGGACCCATTGTGTCTGGAACTGTTTTTCCCCCTTTTATTACAGAAGCTGCAGAGAGAGCAGTGAAGCTGAGGTCATGTTTTATTCATTGGGTCAATATTACTTAGTTGTGCAGGACTTGAGCTCACCTCAAATGGCTGCTCTAATGTAAAGCTCACAGAGCAGTTGCAAGATGTTGTACTGTTCCAGCTGAAGTTCTTAGCACAATTGTAGCAGGGATTGCTGATTTCCACACCTGTGTAATCAATCTGAAAAACAAAGGGAAAATTAACAGAAATGATCTCGTTTTCTACCATTTATTCACTTAGTAGTCACCAATTTAAGAACGAGAACATTCAACTAAATAAATGTCATATGGTTTTCCTCAAGGGGAGACTTGTTTCGACCTACTGCATTCAGGCCATATTAACATAGGTTCAGTGTGAAAAACAGTAGAGACGCTTTGAAATGAAATGTGTTATTTTTCATTAGACATACCCTTCCTTCCTCTGATTGTTTTCTACAATTTCACCACACCTGTCAGTTTAAGTGGGGTATTACACTAAAATATTTCTTATTTTGTTTTTAGCCTCATTATTATATATTTAGGTGGTATTCTGTTTATTTCATTTCTATTTAAACTACAGCTCTCATGCTAAAAAACAACCCACCATATATATATATATATATATATATATATATTTATATATATTTTTTTTTTTTTTTTTTTTTTTTTTAACGTAGCATTTCCGGTAGCAATACTAACACCAAACTTCATGAAGTGCTTGATTATAGGCAGGAGTTTTAACAGTGCTAGTATTTTTGAATTAATTCAAAAACCAAATGTATGTGTTTAGTCCTAAATTGTGCATTTACAGCATTAAAACACCTTCGTTTACTTATGTGTCCGCGGCACAAGGCTTGGTAGTTGTTAGCTCCGTCATTATAAGTGGTAGAAAGTGTAGAAAACTCTGGGGGTAGCTGTCCAACAATGGGTTTACTGTCAGTCAGAGCATGTTAAAAGAAAAGCAGATGTAATTGTAACTGTACCTCGAACTCTTTGATGTTGTTTGATGTAACATACAGGCCGATGCCGATTGGGATGAATATAAGACCGATGACGAAGAAAGCCGGTAGCACGGTGCCAGCCGTCAAGATGGGCTGCCAGGCAGGTAGTCTCTGCTGCTTGAATGCCGTATTGTCCGGTTTTCTGGTTTTTACTGTTCCTGCTCCGCCGTGATTTGACGTTCCCGAGTGGTGTCCGTCTTCCTCCTTAGCGTTATAGCTTGACGCCATCATGGCTGCAATCCGCTTCGAGCAAAATAATCCACTTCAGTTGTCAATCGGAAGTTACTCGTTTGTCCCTCGCAGCAAGGAGGTACGTAGCTTTACTGAAAACGATTAGCCCTTCTGAGGAGTGAATTTCAGCCTCAGACTGTTTCAAATATTTACTGTTATGGCCGTTGAATTCATTTGTGTTGTCAACCTCTACCCGAGGAAGAAGCCGGAAATGTGTGGGCCAATGGGATAATGCGTAGAAATTGCGTCATCACGTAAAGTGACGACGCTCATCTTTCACTTTGACAAACTTGAAAAAAAAAAACATGAAAATGTAGTCTGTAAATGTCTGTGGTGGTGTTTTAAATTTGAGGACTGAAACAGACCCGTAAGTTATATAACTGTAGTTTTCCCTTCACTCAGAGTTGACTTTTAATTGCTGGTAAAACTATAAGGTTCGAAATAAACGTCCATCAGTAGACTCGTATGAAGTTAAAGAAAGCCTTCTAGGACATTTCTAAAAGCTATTATTGCAAAATTTGGAGATTTAGCACTCTATTAAATGATTTAGTTTTACCTGATTCTCAGTTTAGCTACTTGAATGAAGCCTACAAAAGCTGCATGGCAGCCAGTTGCTACAATCATAAGGAATAATTGTTGCGTTTCTGTGAACTTAATGGGCTGACATTAAAAAAAAAAAAAAAAGTGAAATTACACGAATAAGGTTACCAAGCCAACAAGAATCTTCTCTAAAGGACTTAAGTCTTACATTACCGCCAATGATTCTTTAATCAATCATTGAGTCAAATCATGTATATTATGTATATGTATATAGGCTATATCATCATCATCATCATCATCATTATTATTATTACTATTATTGTTGTTGTTGTTGTAGATTTTTGTATGTAGGATTTCATTCTGTGCACTTTTGTATAGTTTTTGATTATGGCCAGTGAATTTCGTCATTATGGGATTAATAAAGTTTGATCTATCTAAATTTCCAAAAACTTATGTAAGTGGAATATTTCAAATACCATATATTCATAAATATGTAGCATATTACTCTAATCTACTATGCAGGTGTGTTCTCTGAAAGAAAATAGGTTTTATTGAAAGACTTACTTAGAAATATACATTTAAAATGCTTTCCTGCCATGGGTCTGGCTTAGTTTTTAGTTTTTGTTTTATATTTATCACAATATCCATATACAAATAAGTGAAACTGCCCTGTGATATCACATTTATTTAAAATATTTTTCAGTAGAAATCCTTTACAACAAAAAGAAAACCTAATTTACACAAAACAATGTGTTCCTATAAAACATATTGGCAGACCTTTTATGTGAAATCACTCAAAGCATGAAGACATTAGTAGCAGCACAGACTGATAAAATATTAAATCCATATTGAATCCAATGCCCAGTAGAATACACACTGTAAAAACACACACTTGCACACTCAAAGCATGTGCCTCCATCTAAACAACAGAATTGTGACAAACAAGTAAAAAATATTTTACAAATAATAAAACTGGATGCATTATTACATTGCAAAGAAGGAAAAAACAAAGAAAGAAATTACCCAGCGTCTTAGTTTCTTTTAGAGTTGCATAGGCACATCGGAAATTTCTGCATTACTCTTTGTGAAGCACCACTTAGATATAGTACTATTGATATCATTATATTAGTCAGATTTTCCCTCCATTTTGTAAAGTATTGCTATTCACGGAGGATTTCTTAACGTCTATCCTCATGGACTGACTCTCAGCCCGAGCCTCCAGCTTCACTCCACCAGTGATCCCCAGGGATCCCAGTACAGCTTTTCCCGTCTTTAGGTTCTTGGACATTGGGATGCGGGTCAGCCCTGTACGGATTGGCTGGGGATCCTGCCCGGCCTGTTTGACAAAAGAGAGAGCGAGAGTACAGTTTCTCAGGCAGGAGGATGAAAATAAAGGATAAGCACTGGCAGAAAACCATAAAAAAGATAACTTCATAACAGATGGAAAAGGAATTTTGCTTTTCTAAACAATGTAACACATTATGAGTTTAGTAGGAAATGGCTGTAAATATTTATTCAGGACAATATTTGTTTGCCTTCTCCAAGACAATTCTCAGTGTGCTGTTGCTGCTGCAAGGCTGACTTGAGTCAGCCAAAAGAAAATGAACCCTACACTTTTTGTTTATAAATGTAAACAGTATAAGAACTATAGATTATACCATGACTATTAGCAGGAAAGTGGTACATTTCTAGCTGTTCTAGCTTGAGCCTGCTCATGCGGGGATTTCTGTCACAAATTAAAAAAAGAAAAACTCAAGACAACAAAAAAATATCTGATGACCGAAGAAATCACCATAGCTGCGCGTTCCTTTGGAATGCATTCAGAAATTTAAAACAAACCAAAACTTACCATGTTTTGGGCAGGTCTTTGGGTGGTAGAAGCAATAGGCGATATCGTAATACTGCTCATCACTTTGCTCTGGGTGGTGCGTGTGGAAGTGGTGGTGATTTGCCGAGGAGAGCGAAGAACTGTCCCAGTTGAGAGCGTCATTTCTTTGCTTTCCGTTACAGTAGCAACTGGTCTGACTACCATCTTTGAGGCGATGCTGTTGCCTAGGTGAATATGGATCTTGTTATCCTCTGTAGTTGTGATGATGTTTGCAGTGTTATGGCTCTTTCGTAGAGGCACTGGAACCATTTGCTTCTCAGGGGTAACCTTAATCACCGCCCGGCCCATGGTCATCTCTTGAGGTTCAGGAGAGGCAGATGTTTCGGATGCTACAGCAGTGCTCACTGTCATGAGAGAAACTGGGGAAAGGGGTCTTCCTGAGGAAGAGGAAGTGGGTCGGCTACCTTCTGGAGACTTGGCTCTAGCTATAGTTGTGATGGTGACTGGTGATTTGGCCCTTTCAAGGCCCTGAGGTCCAGTGGGAGACTTTCTCCGGTGGGTTGACCCAGAATAGGTAGGAATGATTGTGATTCTAGATTTAGGTTGAGATGGGTTGGGACTAAGGGGGGCCGAGCTCGAGAAAACATCCTCACTAGTTGGGCTGCTGATTTCTAGTGTGGTCGTGCTGTTTTGGTGATTAGGTGTTAGCCGGATGTGTAAAGGCTCCCCCTTTTTTTGAGGCATGGTTACTTCAGATGGTAAATGATCTCCATTTATGTGCAGGGGCTTTTCCAAATTGGTCTCTTGAGGAGTGCTTTCCTTTTTCCTTATCCATGGAATCCAAGATTTCTTGATACCCAAGTCACTGCTAGATGAAGGGCAACGCTCAACAGCGCTGCTTTTTTCACCGGGCTTCTTCAGACACTTCTGTCTGATGTTATTCATAATGTGATTCTCCTCTTGGACAGACTTCCTGATAAACACAGCTGGAGTGTCATCCTCTGCTGGTCCAGTGGACAATGTCTCTGTTTGTACTGCAGTGGATGTCACTGCTACATCCACTATTCTTCTCCCGTTTAAGCTGGGCCTTAATGCTCTGCTTTGTCGCTTTGCTATCTCAAGTTCTTTGGTAAGATGGAAAACTTCAGTGCCCATGTTCTTGGCCTTCTCTTCTTCTTCCAGGAATCGCTGCTGTAGGATGGAGTAATCCAGTTGGAGCTGAGACAGCTGATCTTCTTTGTTCATCAGCTCATGGATTTTCTCCTTGAGGGCCACAACATCAGCTTGCAGTTCCCTGGTCTTGACCTCCTCTCTCTTACAACGTTGTCGAAGGTCTTCTTCTTGGCTTTCCTCTTCTCCTTTCTCAATGGCTTTGTTGCGAGCTATCTGATTTTTCATTTCCTCCACCTGCTGGGAAAGAACATTGGCTTTGTCCTGTTCACTTATGAACTTTTTTTCCAACATATCATACTGATCTTCTGTTTTGATCAGATCTCCCTCTACTACTTCAAGCTGTTTGAGGCGCTTTCTCAGCCGGTCAATTTCAAATGTCAGCTCTTTGACTTTGTTTTCGTCTCTCCTTTGAGGGTCAGACATTTTCCTCAGATCAGAAATCGCTGAGTTGCTCACAGAAAACTTTTCTGCTTGCTCTAACACATCCAGCTTCTTTTTCATTTGACTGACTATAGAATTCAGATCTTTAGTCTTATCAACTTCATAAGCAAGCTTAGTACTGAGCTGCTCATTTTCAGTGGTTAAAGTCTCTACTTTGGTTTCCATCTCTGATTTGAATTTTAGGAGCTTTTTGCTTTCCTCTATCAGTTTCTCCGTCACCTCCATAACCTTACCCTGCTCAAGTTTGACCATCTTGCTCAAATCATCCTTTTTCGTTTCATCTGACTTCACTGTCTCCATCAGGTTCTTTCGCTCGTCCATCAAAGCAACCGTCAATGACTTGAGCTTACTCAGGTCATCTTTGAGGCTCAGCTCAGATTTTTCCAGCTTGAGTTCAGAGGATTCAAGTTCTTTCAGACGGATCTTGAGAACCACAACCTCATCCGAAAGCTCTTTGGTCAAGCCTTTCTCTCTTTCTAAAGCAGTGTGTAACTGTGCACACTCAGCTTTGCTTACACTGAAGGCTTCCTCAAGTTTCTCTATCTCCATCATTCTTTTTTGGAGTTTCTCTACTTCCAGTCTGAGGTCTTTACTCTTGGTATGCTCCTCTTCAAGCCTCTTCCTCAGCTCCTTACACTGATTTTCTGTCTTGGTAATTTCCTCATCCTTCCCTTCCATTTCAAGCACCCGCTTGCGCAAGTTTTCCAACTCAGCAATCAAGTTGGCATTTCCGCACTCGCCTTTATTGATCTTTACTCTTAGTTCCTGCAGTTCCTCCTCAGATTTCTTCAAGGTTCTGTTGCTTATTTGTAGCTCATCCACTTTTTGCGTGAATCCCAAAAGTTTGGCATTGAGTTGACGATTGTGAAGCTCCTGAGTGGCCATCTTGGCATTCATCTCTTCATGTTGTTGGGTGAGCTTACTCGATTTCTCCTTAAGTTCAGCCTCGAGGTTCTGCATCCTTTGGTTGTCCTCTCGAGCTTGCGCCCTGGCTGCATTCAGAGCCTGCTCCTGCTGCTGGAGCTGCTGGCTGAGCTCCTGGACCCGCTGAGTCTGTTGGTCAATTTGCTCCAGGTGCTGCTGGCGCTCATTGACCAGCATCAAGGCAAAGGACTTTAGTTTGACCAGCTCCTCCCTCACCTTGGCCAGACGTTTGGAGTGCTCCTTCTCCTTTTTTATTTGGTAAGCTTTCTCGTTTTCAAGTAGCCTTTTAAGCCTAAAAGTATAAGAAAAAACAAATACAAGCAGGATATTATATTTGTTTTTCATTGAGCCTTAGCCTTATATGTGCATGTTTGCATTTTTTGTACAAGTACATCCATTCAAGTGCATGCAGCTTGATACCATAAACCCTTCAATCAACATTAGTCTGCTCTGTCCAGATTTCTTTTTAAATTAAAAGCTTGATTTTAATGTCAAACGTCTTCATCAAAGCCACAAACAGCCCTGATAATTATTCTCTTCAAATTCTAAACATCAACAAAATTGTTTTTTTTCCATTAAAAAAATTATATAAGGGCTAGAATACACTGAAGAAGTATGTTAAGGGGGGGAAATCTACACAAATCCTGCCATTTAACCCCCTGCTGATGGGACTGGGAGCAAGAACACAAACTGCTGGGTGAAAGTTTTACTAACACCCCCTCACCAAGCTGTGGTCTTTTCTCTCAGCTTCTTTCTATGCTGCTCATGCCTCCTCTCATCTCCAGCTCCAACAAAATCCATGCAAAGCAGACTGCATGCAGTTGCATCTCTAACTTGAACACTCCCAGGGAAATTCTAATCCAATATTCAAAGTAAGCATTTTTGCATTGCAAAGTAAACCAAATTAGAACAGCCACTAACATGACAACACAGAGGATCTTTAACAACTACCAAATGTTCAATGCATATTTAGTTAGTTATAACGCCTAATAAAACAATTTCAGTTTAAAAACGTACCTGCTTAAGATTCCTTACAAGCAGCACATAAACATTGATTGCCACAGATACAATATGTGCAGAAGTGCTAAAACCTTCTCTTGCACAGATCTTCCACAATCATATTCCAAACATGCTATCAAGTCAATAAAAGGAGAATATAAAAAGAAAGTTTCACTGCAGGACACCTTGTGAGTGATGTCACCTCATCCATACATCGTAGTACTATGTATAAGAGTGTGTGTGCTGTTCTGTTTTGAACAGCAAGAAGAGGGTGGGACTCCTGCCCCAGAGGGAGTGTTTAGCGAAGCTCCCCCTAGTTTTCATGTTTTCTTAAAAGCTGGGAACCAAAGACTTGATTAAAAAGTTTATAAAACTTTTAGAAAGAATGAACAAATATTAACATTTTCTCAGTCCATGTTTGGTGAAATCATATATCTCCAAGTGCACCAGATGTTGCTGCTAGAAACTGGAAGACATATTGGTACAGGAGAGAGGAGAGGAGAGGATGTGTGCCGTACTTGAGGGAAAACATGAACAGGCTTCTCTGCAAAGTTTATATATGATGAGAAAATCAGATATGGATGAGTTGGATACCCCCACCCTCCACCCCCCGAGGTGTCACAGATCTGGGAGGATAGAACCAATATCTTTAAAAAGCTTTTAGACTGGACTGTTGCTGATGACTCTTTAGAAAGTTGATTTAAAAAAAAAACAGTTTAGCAATCTCACCTCTCTGCTTATAAATGCATTTTTAAAATGTAAATGTTTTTTTTCCAGCCTTTTAGCAAACATTCTTAGAGATTCGTGTTACCAGAACATTTTATAACCAAGTGGGATCAGCAAGCCTGGCTACTGTACAAAAGGGATATCCATATCTGTTCAGTGCAACTAATGAAATCCATACTTACACAGTCAGATGTCATTTACACCCAAGAAACTGGCACTCTAAAATTACTGTCATGCAAAGGTCAAAGCCATGATGTCAGTGGTAACTGACACTGACGTTCAAGGCATGTAAGAACCATCGTTCACTGTTGCTATGGAAGAAATCTCTGCCGTATGTAGTCTATTAAATCAGAAGTCGATAAAAATAAGTGATTAACTGTCAGTGTAGAAATAAACGTTGGCACAATAGAAACAGCTATTCTCTGTTTAACATGATTCCTAATTTGTTTATTAAACAGCTGTTGGTGTTTTTTAAAGAATGATCTCACTTTTTACACATATGTGGGTTTGAAAGAAGTAGAAATATTTTCTAAACATATACACAGGTGTGATCCATTAGCTAAAGTCCAAGAAATAATTTTTTTTTAGCCACGGAACAATATTTCATCCTGTGTTTCTTGGCAAATTTGCTCACAAGCATTCCTCTATTGCACTAAAATGATGCTGAACAGTTAAGACCTATATTTATAGGAAATTAGGCGTTAGGCAAAAGAGTCATGCGCATAATGCACTCTACTGTTACAAATGAATTGGTGCTAAAAGAAAGAAATCAGAGGAAAAGATGAAATCGTACCTTATGAAACATATCTGACGTGATACTGGAAGATGGCTCATTTGATAACCTGCTTCACCTCAGTGTTTCCATTTTGCTTGCGTGACTTTAAAACTCCCTTCAGGAGTGGGTGCCTGTTTTCCTGTCGAGGTTCACGCATTCCTCTGTGCCACTTAAAAATGTTAACTTCCTGACATATAAATTGCTCTCATGTCTCAAAAAGAGTGCTGATGGCTGATGACTGCCAGTCAGAGCCAGCTGTGCCCATCCTCTGCATTCCTCCAAAAGTTTGGCACAAGACCTTTGACATCTCTCTCCTCACCCTCAGTCAGATGGCTGGAGGACATTGATAAGTATGAAATGATGACACCGTTTTGAGGGAAAGAGTTGTCAAAACAGAGATGGAAGATAGATTCCATTTGTACCTGTTTTTGCGTAGGTGTTGGTGCTCCCATTGTACCCCTTTTAGATCATTTTTTCCACAGTATGTTAACTCCATAAGCTCTAAGCTGTCTTTTGAAATTTCCACCTGGAAAAATACCCCCAAAATTCAGACACTAACCGCTCCACACGCGTTCCCATTTCCAGGCCAGAATGAGAACTAATAAACAAAAATACAAGATCTACTCGTACCTAAATGTTTATCTGATTGTTAACTTACATATTTGTGTTTTTAGAATAAAAAAATAAACATCCTTCCACAAGTCCTTCACTCCACTTTTGTTTCTACACGCTTACATGTCTCTCGTGTGCTTTTATGAAGAAGAAAACTTTGCTCTGTAGGTGCTGACAGAGTCCGAGCAAACTGAGCTCACCACCCTTCACTCCGTCTTCGAGGTAACAGAGGCCGAGTTGTGCATGAGCCAAGGAACTTGCTGGAAACGACTTGGTGTAGGAGGTAAGTCAGCTCTCTTGTGCATGCAAAATCTGGATCCAGCAAACATGAAGTAGTCAGTTCAGCTGTAATTTACACTAAATGCTTCAAACTGGAGTTTAAGTTCATTGTTTCCAACCCATGAACAATTCTGATGACAATAAATCCATCAGTAAGCGCTAAAGTAGCAGAGACAGGAATATGATTTATATTACATATGCAAAATCAAGCATTTCAGCTAAATTGGCAAAAGATATTACACCCTTTTTTAAACATCTGTGTTAATAGATGAATTTAAAGTAATTTGTATCGTGAATGTGCTTTGAGTGGTGAACAATAGTAATAAAGTAACTAGTGTGATGCTTTCTGAGGTAACAGCTGACATGGAAAGAAGAGGGCTTTTTTCTTTTATACATCCTTCAACAAGATTAACTGACCCAATCGGGGTTACAATGCCATTCCTACAAAAAATACCTGAAAGGTCTGTCAAGTGTTTATCACTAACTTTCTGCAGCATATTTTCTTCTTTTAAAGGGTTAGAAAACACAAATTAACTTGAAACTCATCAGACAGGTGCACAAACTCTGCATAACATGGCCCATTTTGCAACACAGACATTTTACAGTTAAGAAATTGTAGTGACAAAGTTAAATAACTGTCTGGTGTAAAAGTGTTGCATTGTGAGTAGATCTAATACAGTATTTGTTCCCACCGAGATGACATTTATGAGGTTTGAGTTGTTGCAGACGGTGAAAATGTGCTCCTCTGTGGCATCACTCTCAGTGGCAGCTAGCTCCCTGTCACACTTCCCTGTTTCTCCAAAGTGACATCATTGTGACTGCTGTCTGCTGAAGATAAGACACTAACTACTTGCAAGTATTTCACACAACCCTTTAAAAAAAAAAACCTGAAGTAGTCCCTTAAGATGAACTCCAAATTTCCAACTGTCTGCTATGTTTGTGATGGCAACTCAGCTGACATGAGCCTGATTTAGCCTCCCTGTCTCCTATGAGCTGCATTAAAGGCTCAAGGAAGGAAGGAAGGAAGGACCTTTCACCAGTTCACTTCTGCGAGGGAACAGTTTGAAACTTCTCTGTCTGTTCTTTAGATAACCAACCATGATTTATCTCAGCAACATTGCATTAAATGTGCTGTTTGGCAAACTATTAACGTAAATATGCAAAGCACAGCGCGAATTAAGATTGTTTTCAACAATAAATCAATCTAGAGGGTTAAAAATGACTGTTGGAGAGTGCTGTGTAAACAGAGATTGCAACTAAAATCCTCAGCAAGCAAAAGCCAGTAAACTCTTTCCTGACTGTAAATAGTCATAATTAGCAGGGCCTCTGCCTCATTACGGCTTCAGCTTACAGTTCACTCACACAAATGAGCTTATTTGAGCCTCATGAGGCTGTTAAGACACAAGTGATGTAACTCCTCGACTTTGATATGTTTCTTTACCCAACCCTTCATCCTTTTCTCACTTGGCCAAAAGATCAATCCCCAACTATAGCAATTACTTTATTTCACAGAAGATTTCGTGAGAAATGCCCAGTGCTTTCCCCCTGCTCATCTATCACATGGATTCTCCCCTCTCTAAACCTGAACACATATTTCCCTCATTGAAAAGCCTAGACCATTTCTCTGTACAGAATATCTGTCTGGTTATCACCCCTGTGAGCAACACCTCCCAGCTCGGTGAGGCTATCTTTCACACATTCTGTCATGATGATGTGTTTTCTCTCCAGAAATGTTCTCACCTCTAATAATTAGGAATTTCACATGGGTTTGTTAACCACACTGGCACTGTAATTCACGCTTTTACTTCCTTGTTTTTTTTAACCCATCACTTCTCGCTGAAGCATCTGCTTTCATCAGTTTCTTTTTCTCCAGCTTCTTTTTCAGTTTGTTCATCCAGGTAGTTTTTCACAATTATAATTTATCACACTTGTACTGGTATGACAAATTTTAGTCCAACAGACTTGAAGACAGACCTGTTGTTTTTTCTTTTTTTATGATGCCATTAAATATATATGACCGTGACTGGCTGTGATTTGGTCTGGAAAGATGGTAAACACAGCAGTAATTTATGATGTCGTTGCCAAAATGACATTTGTATATTTAAAAATTTGATTAATTTATAAACGGATTACTGATAAATTTGACACAAATATACTTAAACTGAATCTGACATTTAGCAGTAATACTTCTTTATTTCAAATTGAATGAACCAAAGCACAGAGCCTAAATAACAAAAGATATTTACCCTAATATTTTGTGCACTGTGCACAAAATAGATTTTAGGGATAACTTATTTATCTTCCTCTGATAAATCAAATTTCTGTTCTCAATCACTGGGCAGTTTCTTGCATCTGAATCCTAGTATGTGAGTGTTTTATTGAAGCCAAATGCATTTCCAGTAGACCTCGAGTGTTTACTTCCACACGCTGACCCAGAAGTTTTTAAATAGTTTACGTGTATGGTCTTTGATTAAGTAACATTATGCCTTGTTTTCCACACTCCTCTCCTCACCTTTCTCTCTCCTGCTCCAGCAGGTTGGTGAAGTCGTCACTTTTGTTCATGTAGTCAGCGTGTTTGCGTTTCTCGGTGTCCAGTTCATGGACTGTGCGACGATGGCACTTTTCAGCGAGCAGCAGCTGACCCAGCATCCGCCGGTACGTCTCCTTGTGCTTCTCCTGCAGACGCTCCAGCTGAAGAGAAGCAGATGCAGGAATGCACATAAACATTTATGAGGACCAATGGCACTTTAAACAAACTTTATTTCATTTGCAGAGGTGTGACAGTTCCAAATATAGACATATACTTCAGTAATAATCTCCTGCAACATCTTTCTCACTGACCTCAGCCATAGGTTTTTGGTAGACACTGTGGTTGGGTGACTTTTCATCAGTGATGAAGCTGTCCCTCTGTAGCGCTTTGAGGGCCGAGCCAGGAACCACGCAGCCATACCGTGACTCGAGGTCCTCCGGCGGGGTTTGATGAGACTTCAGCATGCAGATAACATCTTCCCTGGCCTGCAGTCACATAGACAAACATAAATGATATTCTTAAATAGTGCTTGAGGAGCAGGAGTGGCTTGTAAATATGAACAGTTCTGCAAACATTTACATAAGTCATGTGGTATTTTCTCAAATATTTCTCAAAACAGTACGTTCCATTTTAGGATTTTTTTCAGCACCTCTGTACACGCAAGACAAGTTTATGTGTTTTCAATAGCACAAGATAACCACAAGGTGGAGCTATTGTGCTAATATTGCAGCAAGATGAATGTTTATCCATAATGCCTGTTACAAGCCTGATTTCTTTCATCATCTTAGCAAAGCCTTCACCTATTACCACAGGTCAGCAGCTGAATGAGTAGCAAACAACAGGAAACAAGACGCAGCCCACCTGAACCTCTCCTTCCATGATTCCAAGCAGTTTCAGTAGATCTTCTTTGGACAGATCCACGATGTTCCCTCTTTTTTCTCCAACATCGCTGGAACCCAACAGCAGCTTCTCCTTGTCAGAGATCACTTCCACCTCATCTTCTCCTTCCTTCTGCTGCACTTTGGCCTTCAGGCTTTTCACAGTTAAACTGACTTCCTGTTGTTGGCTGATGTCGTTTTCGCCCTGGGGAACCCCAAGCACTCCATCAGCTGGGCTCTCCACCCCACTGTTTTTGGACCTCATCTTACTTAGGCCTAGGACATAAGAAATATGATAAGAAAAAAAGCTTTTCATGTGGGAATGGTGTGACACTCACATATTGAGTTATCATACTTCACACAGTATAAACTGGATGTCATAGTCCTCTCTGAACATCCCTAAACTGGATGTTCATAACTACCTTGCACAGTGTGTTTGGTACTGTGTGTGTTGGCATGTTGTGCAGAGAGGGTGTGTAACTGCATTCCTAGTACATCACATTCGCTCACATAGGCTGGATATCTCATGCTGAGTGCTGATGGTCTGGAACTACATTAGTGACACTCATGGCTTCTCAAGGCCTTCTGCTAACATGGAAATGTTTTATCCAGATCCTGGAAATAAATAACTTGACAACAGACTTAAAATTAATTATGCTCCGTTCATCTTTTATAACAGCAGGTATCCTGTTGTGCTGCTGTATGTGAATTTGTCAGCATGATTATTTAAAGACCTTGAGGAGCAGTTACATGACTTGTTCGCCACAGTGCACCGTAGCTACTTTTTCAAGCGGACATTCTTGCTCCCATAACTTGGACTGGCAGAAGTTGAAAGCAGAAGTAAAGATGGCAAGCATTTGTTATTCTATGAAAAAAAAAAGATCAGAAAATAATTCAGCGGTACAAAAATTATATTTCTCAAAGTAAAATAACAAATTGAAGGATACACTAAAAAATTCATGGAATCTGGGGAAAACTCTATAGGCTGAATGTTTGAGCCCTCAAGTGACAAACAGATAGTTCTGTTGGAAATATCTTCATCAGCTCAGTTATGCCTCTGAAAACCATTGTCACTGATCGCAGTCAGTCCTTGAAACCACAAATGGAGAAAGCACATATGAACAAAGTTGATGAATACTTCCACCTTCTCTCTGACCCAGCTCATTTCAAAAACAATGAGAAGTCCAAATTTATCGGTGAAGGGTCGCTGTAGAAAGTTAAAGCCCAGACACACTTTCACCTATTACATCAGCATGTCTTCACTTTCTTTACAGTGAATGGTGTTAAGAGGGTAATCTCCAGTTTTGAAAGCTGAATCCATCCCTACATACTAAAAAGTGCAGTTCCTTGAATAATCAATATTTGGCTCCTGTGTGATTCAATATACTTGCAGCCTGATACAAAAAAAAATTGGTTTTGGTCTTCATAGCTAGATTTTTTTTTTCTGTCTTCCTAGACAGTTTACAAGTCATTAAGTACCATCAGATAAGATTATATACAGCCAGATATTTATGCACAGTAAGGTGTGTGGCCACAGTGTCAAACGGCTAGCTGTCATCACTTTAGCCACTTAGCACTTTCTCACAGTGGTGTGCTGCAACTACCATCAGGGTCTGAAGGTGGCTCACAGCAGGATTAAAGCTGCACCACAGCTTGTAAAGCTTGTGCTGATGAACTTTAATGAGTATGCATACTTTTTTTGTAAGTATTTAAACTGCTAGATTTCCTTAATGTACGTAGAATTCATTTTTATCTTGCAGTATTTTTTTTTCCTAAGATAGCATGAAATTTTGCTCCTTACTTGCAAGTACAATTTTGCCATCACTGGATGAGCAAGTTACATACGAGGACTTAAACTGCAATTAAATACCCCATACGATGAATTTATGATACTAAAAAATAAAATAATTTTTGAACTGTTTAAAGCCAGGTAAAGGATAATAAAGGCATATTACAGTAGCAAAATCCCAGTCTTGCCTCAAACATTGCAGTGGTTTAAGTTAGCTGAAGTACTGTAGAGAGGTCGCTATGCCCAGCAGCTGTGTATCTGATAAGTAGCTGCATTTATACTTTGTAGAATTTAACAATCTTCTACATTGGATGACATGTGAAGGAAGTCATGGGAGTAACACACAGTGGATTCAGTTTTTGAATAATCAGCTGCACCACATGAAGCGAAAGAGCTGCAGATCTACTTAGAGAATCACATTTACAGCAGTAAGTAAAACTTTAGTGAATCAATTTCGTTTGGAGCCATGGTTATAGAGAGCTGAGGATATCCACCAACACAAGACCCGTACGGACCTTGTCCATTACGCACTTGTGTAGTGGCTTATTACACCAGGATTTACTCTCTCCTCAACCTGCAAATGTGCTACATCATACATCCTTGACTAATTCAGGTTGGTTGGAATGGGCGTAATGTCATTACCCTAGTATGTCATCCTATTTAGTGTATATTTCTGCTTATCAAATGTGTGAACACATTTTAAAAGTCCTTGTTTGTCTTACATTTTTTTTCACCTAAATGAATGTCTTTTACACATGCTTGTTTATGTCCAGGTTCTTTTGAGCAGCCTCAAGAAACAGCACATGTTCTTTCTTCATAAGTGATTTCATCAAGAGCATTTAGAAATTGCAAAAAGAAAAACAACCCATGTACAAAAATCCCCAAAAGCCCCACGAGACTGGTGATGTCATAGCACCCTGGCCTCTGAATAAGAACTTGAATCATCCTTTCATGGGCTCGTCTGACTGCAATGAATTCTCTCCTCAGCACGCGCATGAACCAATGCATCTGCATTTAACTGCTCACTGTGCATCTATGGGTACTTCCAAGATCAAACTATTTTACCAGTTCACTTCATTACAACAAGACATGAAAGAATTTGAATCCCAAAACAATTTCAAGAGGTTGAGAGGTTTTCAGTTAGCATCTAGAAAAGGTTTATCTTCCTCTCTAATAGCTGTCAGGGGAGTTAAGAAACCGCTGAAATTTAATGATGCTTGAAGCCAGTCTCTTTGAATCCAATCTATTTCCAGGAAAAATACTCGCGCTCAAGGCTTTAGCTTGAGAATGCAAAATAACTGCCTGCACCATTCAGGTGAAAGACAAAAGAATACATATAGTTTTTTTTTTTAAATAAAAAATGACAAACCAACATATGAAATATATTCTTTATCTTATCTCTTGGAGTTCAGTGAGTCCACGCTGGCTTCATGGAGATCTGGTTCATACCCGCAAGGATTAGTTTCAGCTGTTGGCTCACTGTTAGTGTGTTCAGTGTTGTAGTACACTAGTTTATACAAGGTGGTCATGGCACCATTCAAGCTCTGCCAGGGAGATTAAATCGTGCCCCAAGTTGGAGGATATTAAAACGATCACCGCTGGGGCACGAGAGCGATGAAACACAAAAACATGTGCAGTACTGTAAATGACTCGTGCCTAAACTTAAGCCACAAAATGGTTGCCACTGAGTTAGGAACTTGTCACTTTATTTTTAGATTTTGGATCGAGTCCATGAAGCTACAGAGGAGCTACTGTAACAGCCCATCTCACTTTGCAGTGTCACTCCGGTTCAACAGAGCGGGCAGGGAGGTGAGATGGAGGGATGTATACTGATATACAACTAGAAAAACTTTTACAATCCCTTGTCTGCCTCAGATAAACTAAATCAAGCACAAAAGTATTTCTTTTTGTTGATTTAAGAGGGGATGAAATTTTAGCAATTCGTTTTTGCTGTTGCATAGACTTAGTGGAAATGGACTATTTGTGACTCTTCCACATACTAAAGTCAGTGTCATAAACATGTAAACATTAGTTTTGAAGTCATTTAAAGTATGTGTATGAAGGGTGATGAAAATGCATTGCAGTTTTTGAAACCACATAGTGTACCAGCTGTGCTTACATATTTTGCCAAAATGTACACAGTATGCAAACATTTGTACAGTTCGCTGTATGGAAGAATAACCTACATGGTTTACTACATCTTGTGTGCAACTCACTAGTCAATATCGCATGCTACATCCCACAATAAAATGAGGTACTACAATGGGAGCTAGTTGGAGTGGGTCACGTGGCTGGCTTTCAACAACAACCACCTCTTTACCAGTATACAGTACATACTGCAGAGTTTCAAAAATGATCCATGTATGTTTAAAGGAAAAAATAATAACCTTCATGTTTTGCGTCTGTTGTTGAGCAGCTAAATGCTCTTCTTCGTTCACTTGATAATAGCTGATTTGGCCAGGCTTCTATGATTCTTTTCCTCTTTGATGCAAAGAATTAATCTTGTTTCTACTGATGGATTTGTAGTTGGGTAGTACCGATGGATGCCACTGAATATGCTTACAACCAATCAGAGAAACAAAGCATGTGATGGAAGCTATCTTGGTTGTTTGAATAATGGCTCTTGATTGGACCAGTGTCAGCTACATAAAAGCTACAGCTGGTTCAATTATTTTAGTATATTCTGTACCTGTGGCATTAGCTGTTAATGGAATGGGTACTGGACCAGTTGAACAGGAGAGAATTTTAACAAAGTGATTGGGTTTGTTGACCAAACTAGGATTCTGTTTGTCTTGTTTCTCTTGTGTTTTCAGCAAACCCTTGTGTTTCGTTCATTTCACCACTGGCTTTCTCTGTATTTGGTCTGTCCTATTCTCCCTACCTTCACATCTAGGCTCCTTTGATTGTTGCCACCTATGTCCAGCCCCATGTATCAATATAGTCTTTTGTCTCCTCCCTGTGTTGTCATCCTTCCTCGTTTTGCCGCTTGTTTATGTCAATTTGTTATACTTCCTTGTGTCAATTACAAGTCTACTCCTTGCTCTCTTTGATTCTGTATTTTGAACATTTGATTGAGTGTTTATCCTGATTTGTTATTTGTTCTCTTTAGATCAAAGGACAGTATTACTCATCCCTCCTGGTCTTTTGCACCGTGGTGCTTATCCTCCATTCTTGAAAGAAATTATTCTACACTGTAATTTTAAAACTTTTCAATTTAGTTTGACAATACTTGGCTATCAAGTCTTTGTCATCAATATGATCTCTTTGCTGTCTGATGCACTTCGACTGATCACTGCGGTCGACATTATCATGAAACAAATGTGGATTCCTGAGCCACATGGCCTGCATACCACTCTGACATGCAACACAGTTGTTTCTGTGGGATATTAACGACAGTTGGCAAATAATCAGACTTGACTATGAAGTCTATTTCAACCCGCCTCACAGCACATAAACATTCACGGTATCTAACTCATGAGCACAACTGATTGGCTGGTATCTAAAGGCAGTCAAGTATAAAAGAAGGGCCTAAAACAGTCCAAGACCCCAGTCAAAAGGGTCTAAATTTAAAATGCAACCCCAAATCTATCCCAAGGTTTGTCCCAAGTCCAGCTGTCACATATATGAGTATTTATAGGCTTCACCAAAACACGTGCATCCATGCCCAAGTGGAAAAGGTCAAAGAGTCAACAAATTTTGTCATAGGTCAGCACTGATGTTGACCGTGACTTTTCTCTTTGATCATTTACATCATTTATGTTGGGGTGTATTTGGGTTAAATTCAGCTAGTTGTACAAAATAGTATAAAGAATCAGTCCAAAGTGTGAACACATCTATTCATTCATTTGGGACCTTATGGACTTGTTATGATTTGGAAGATAGACACGGGAATTTTAATCCTGTTAACTGTATCAATCAATTTTTTTCCTCCAAAAAAGACAAATAAACACTTGCAAGAGATTTGCAGCACCTTTATATTCCAGTCATCATATCTGTATTTATTTTATATAAAAAGTGTAACAAAATCCATAATAAACTATTCTTTTATAAATAAATATAGAATTTGCATTGAA
>JAOWBL010000015.1:11424612-11444085 GCA_028564865.1 Zenarchopterus dispar
ATGTGGGTATGTGTGTTTGTGCGTGTTCACTCTACCTCACACAACTTCAGCAATGATTACACAGCGCTGTACATCTCAGGATTGCTGTTGTAACTAATGTACCTCCCACTTCACCCAAATCACGACAACCGGCGCGCGAGCGCCGGCTCAGGCATGTTCACTGGGACGTTATTTTAACAGCTCGACAACAACCAAACCAAGTATTTACTTCCAATAAAATGTTTCCTCTTGTTATTCAACATGACCAGCTAGTTTCAATTATTCCACCTGCCAAAAGCTAAAAATCATAACATATATTAGCTAATCTGTTGCCTCAGTAAGGCATTCAGCTCAGAGCTTAACGTGTTTACAGTTTCTGTAGCTGTGCTTTTATTTTATTTTATTTTTTTAAAAATGACGGTACTTTAACAGAGCTATTGCACTTTTGTATTATTTTCAGGTAGTAAGTGGGCAGTTTCATGTTATGGCACAACATTTCTAAGGAAAATATACTTAAAACTGCATTTTTTTTTTCAGTCATGATTTCATTACTTTAAAATAAAAAATATTTCATTCAGTTGTTTATACGCAGATATCAGATAACTGGCTAGTGGGACAAATGTGACCCAGAGTTCAAAAATTAGCTCAAACTTTGCTTTTATATGCATCAAATGACCCAGATGTTACCTAGATTTCATAAGCTAGTTGTTACATGGGATATGTAGGCCAGATGTGGCCCAGAGTTCAAGAATTAGGTCAAACCTAGGTTCTGATATATATTGGATGAGCCAGATGTGGCCCATCTCATGATCTAGTTTTAATATTGGATATGGCAAGTGTTTGTGTGGGCTTGGTGTGGCCCAAAGAAAATGAAGATGTGGATATTTATGCACACACACTAACTTCGAGTCTGTGGCATCACTCAAGGCCAAATTTGGACTAAACAAGACTTCCAGTATGGGCTAAAACATTCTTTTCTTTACAGGTATTAGCAGCATTTATATCCTGTAACACAAAGAATAAACCATTTATTTCCAGTCCTTTTGGCCTGAAAGTCTAAGAAAAAAGGATGCTGTGGAACAGAAGGTCAAAAATTACAGAAAAGTACATACCAAAATGGGTTTTTCATATCGGATCATTTTGTTTCTTTCATATTAATCATGTCAGAATGCCTCAGATTTTTCTTGTCTCTATGTATGAAAGTGCATGTAAAATAGTTCCACTAAGCTTCTTCTCCAGCACCTTACCAGTATTGTGCTCATAGTCACTGACGCTTTCATGTGAATACTCTAATCATGCCATATCTAATAATAACACAGGCAACGAGCAAAATAGCACCTTTACTTCAGTTATGTGCCTTTGCTTTTACTTGTATTTGGAGATCATAATTAAAGGTCTTACACAAAAACACAAAGTCAGCCTGTGATTGTTGTTTCAAAATTAAAGTGTTTTTACAGAGCCAGGTAAACATAGTTATGTATAATTTCTATTTTGACACAATTTCTTTTCCAATCAGGATTAGTATTTACGCAGCTCAGAGCTGTTTTCACTCATTTCTGCCATGAAAATTGTACCCTAGAAAGTATTACGCGCTAGTGATGCAGTCAGCCGTTGGTTTCTTTGAATAGACTTGGAGGCCATGTCCAGACCTGGTAAGCGCATGTGTCCTTGATGTTCTGTTTACAAGCTGACAGGGCTTATTACAAGTGAGAAAACATTGAGGAAACATTCATATCAAGTAACTCTGGCTACATTGAACTTATGCCCTTAGTCTATGCCAGGGAGCCACTGAGTGGCTAATTAAACAGTGTGATAAAACATGCTATTATTGTTAAAGGGGGAGGGATATATTTTTGATCATTCTCCTGTCTCCTATCGGTAATCTCAAGAGAGGATATACCTACCTTTCAGAAATTAAATAACTCTCATTGTAAGTATGAGCATTGTTATAGATGCCAGTCTATTTTGGACCTTTTATATAGAATTTGTTAAGAAGATACAGTTGTGCATTTGCATGCATTAAAATGTCCTGTTTCATTTTTTAAAAAATTTAGTTAAAGAAAAATATTATCCTTTATTGTAGTGTGACTTTTTCAGCAATTCTGTCTGTACATATGTGTATTTATTTTCTGGTGTCTTGGTTTCTCTTGGGACATGATAATGCTTTAAGGCAAAATCGTGGCGTTAAAGAATTTACCTAAAGGAGAAAACAGATTTTTCCCCCCTTCCAGCATGACGGAAGTGTAAAGGTTTCCAGAAAGATGTGTTTTAATAAACCATATAGTAGTTAGCTATAGAGAGTGATATTATTTTTGCTTTATTCTGAAGGAAAGAGACATTTCTTGCTCCATAACATGAACTTAAACAAAATTAGATCTCTCACATTCCTGGACTGAGCTGCCCAGTAATTAGAATCCAGTGCTGTTGCTTTTACAAGATAGGAAGTGACAGAGATGTAACGTTATGATAATACTTCCAATCATAGACTTGCTACACAGCTGGGGAGGGTAATCTAATTTAGACAGGAGAAACTGCTGCAGTCATTAAGATCAGATGAGCGGGTCAGACTTTGTATTCTGCGAGGCTTTTTTCTGTTTATGTGCTGGACCAGAGGCTAGAGGAGCATTTATACCCAACCATGCCAAAATTGACCCTCCCCAGAGCGTCGTCTTTATCAGTCAGCAGGAAGCTAAGACTTGCAGCTGCTACCCTGTCCATGCCTGTCTTTCCTTTCCTCTCTGTGGAGGACATCTAACAAGGGAGGGAGTGGCTAAGACAGCCATGATTCATGAATGACAAAGAGGGCAAAATGATAGAGGGCATAAATTCAGGAGTCTGGCTTCACTAATAGACCTGATATCTTCGTAAATGCGAATGTGTGTTGTTACACTCTTTGCTGCATGGACAAATAACCAGAAAAGGCCTACTGCTGGAAGTGGTGTTGTGTCCCTCAGCTACAGTATGATGATAAGCAATTGGTTGCCGTGACATGTAGTCATTACATGTACATCGGTTAGCAGCTACTAATTTGTTTAGCTATTGATCTGTTTGTTTAATCTCTTCCGTTACCATCTCAAACCCCCATTGTTTTGTTTTTGTTTTGTGTGTGTAAACTACCCCTCAGAGTCCTTTTTCTTAAAATGAGATCTGATCACGGTGCAGGATGGCGAACACCACATTACCCGAGGTGTAATGTTGGCGTTGACCTTCAGTAGCTCCAGATTCTCAGATCTCCTTATGGGATGCCACTTCTGCAAGATGAGAAATAGTCCACCTTTCTGCAGCCACACTACAGCATGTGGTGAGATGTGTCTCCTTGTAACAAATGAGATCTTTAGTGCTGATACAGGTGTTGTAATGTTTCGAGGAAGATAAATGAATTAATAAATGCTTCGTTGTGGGAATGTGTGGAAGGAGATCCAAAAGAACAGAAGGTGAGGATAGCAAAATGCAGTAAAAAATGCAGCGGGTGAATGGAGATGTGTGACGCTGTGATGTGTGAAGATGTTGCAGGCTGTTGAAAGTGTGGTCCCCTTTTGTTTTTTATCGCGTCGCAGCAGAGCTCTCTGGCCATTCTGCAGCATAGCTGTGAGCCACAGCCAGACCAGCCATGCTCCCCTTTGCCCACATGAGGAGCTTTTATCGATCAATTTGCATTTTCCTCTTTTATGTTCTCCCTGTGTAATTGGTTTCTGTGCTCATCGTCTTGCAGGGGTGGTTTGTTCACAGTTCAGATGCAATGTGCTGTCTGATAGCTGTGATGCAGCTGTCAGCACACTATTTATTTTTTATTTTTTTTGAATGTCTGTTGATATGGATCCAGGTCCAGTTTCACCCAGCATAATATTGTGTAAAACTGCCTTGAGCAAGGATGTTGCTAAATTACAGCTTGATTAAAGGTTCTCTTCAGCTGACTCCATTAAGACAAGACTCCCAAGAGTGCAATGTACAATCATATTTATGAGTTCTTTCTTTTTTTTTTTTTTTTATCCATGCGGTTCACATTTTCTAGTACAATACATGTCACCTTTGATAACAAAGTTCAAGCTTTTCTCTGACAACATGACTCAGAGAACCAAATCATGTCTAGGACCGTGTCTTCAGTCTCAAATGTCCTCTGTGGATGCCGTGGGGACTTTAATAGGAAGTATGGTGGCGTGCCTACACAGGAAGCCAAAGCTTTTCCTCCTTAAACCCCTCAAGCAGTATCATGCTGGTATATTTTGTGCCACCGACTGCTGCCTTCTCGTTCTCAAGAGGCTTCCTCCCTCCACTGATGTAATGGATGTTGTCTTATCAAGGTATTGTCATGATTAATGCAGCTCTTCTCCCTTTGGTTGCAGGATCTCTCCGAGCTTCTCTTTCTTGTGTTTCTTGGCTGTTTATAGCTCTCTTCCATCCCCCTGCTCTTTCTCAGAACCTTCCATTATGTAAGCACAAGTGCTGGTGGTTCAGGTGGTGCCCCGGGGCCCCTGCCATCTCATCTTGGTTACGCTTAGAGGGACATGACAAATTACTGCTCACACCCCATTGGGCAAGAAGCTACCAAGAAAAAATGCATCGGAGGTGGAAATGGGGAGAGGAGGGCTGAGCAACCACAGGGCAAAGCTGAAGTAATAAAGTTCCTGCTGAGCTTTGGGAAGGTCGAACATGAAATATATTAATGTACAAGTTGTTTGAAAGTGTCAGAAAAGATCCCGGCTGGAGGACAGAAGCCAGCATATGATGTTTAGATAGAGACTGCTCCAGTTTGGTCCTCTTCACCAAACCTTAATACTTTTCTTCCACAGACAGTGTTTCTGGTCACAGAAATACGATAAACCACTGTTGGTTAATCAGATTGTTTAGTATAAAGTGTGATAAGTTTATTTCAGTTGAGAGTTAGAGCAAGAAGAGTAAATATAGATCATTACATAACAGTTTAACCAGAAAGACAAATATGTGTTTGTTGTTCTTCAGATATGGATACATTTGAAAAAGGAAGCCACAACTAACTTGAAATGATCTCTCATTATTATTATTTACACATTTAACAATTGCTTTTTTGATTCAGGTGAATATTTTACATTATAAAATCAGTGATGTCAGCAGAAGCAAAAGTTCATTTCATATTTTGTTGCCCAACTTTTATCAGGAATCCCTGCCAACAAGTGAACTCTGTAGCTCTCAGTGAGATTTTTCCACCAACCAGCAGGTATTTTTCTCCACTTGTGCTGAGCAAACTGCTGTAGGTGTCTGACATTTGGATGCTTTTATCTGAGAGCTTTGGGTGATTATTCTGTTGGAGGACTCACAACCTCCATATGATGCTGAGCTTCTTGACCCCAAGAGGCCTTCATAGCCTTGAGGCTTCATTGTTGCCCCTGTGCCAGACACTAAAAAAGCACCACCAATATATAAATGGACCCACTCTGTGTTTCACAGTCGGTATTGTGTTCTTTGACAGCTTCATTTTTCTGTCTGAACACTGAGATGAACACTGAGCTTCAGTTTTATCTCATCAGTCTAAAGGACATTCTCCAAAAAAATGTTGTAGCTTGCCAAAATGCTATTTAAAAAAATGCAGTGTGGCTTTTGTATGTTTTCTCATAATAGTGGAATCCTCATGGGATCTTCTTCCATGGAGCTTGCTGTCATTCAGAAGGCTTGGATGATACAATCAGACTGTGACGTTCCCTGATGATTGAGTTCAGCTTGAATGTCTTTGGATCTTTCTTGAGTCTTTGTCTCCCATCTATATACACCATCTTTCATTCAACCTGGGGTTACATTTCCTCTTGTGGCCACATACTTAGAGGTCAACTCAGTCCTATGAGCCTTAGATTTCTTGAAAATACTTACAGTTGAGGAGGTCATAGGAACATCAAGCTTCTTGGAAGTGTTCTTACAGCATTGATCTTTAACAGGATTATCTATATTTTCCTTATTGAGCTCTTCAGACGGCAATGTTGTTTGTTTACTCAAGTTTATGCTCAGTGAGCTGGATAAATTAACATCAAAATACAAAGCAGCATGTTTTCTCCCTTTTAATGGGTTGGATGCCTTATAATAATATGAAAGACATCTGTGATCACTTTTCAGAAGGACAGAGGTGTTGTTTCATTATTCTCTAAGAGAACCAACAAAGTTGCCCATATCTGTGTAATAACTTACACAAGGCTAAAAGAATAAATGAATATTTCCAGTCTTACATCAGCTGTGATTCCCAGTGCTACTCTAGCAAGGAGGAGGAGGAGCCAGAACCAGGGATGGATCTTAAAGGTTGTCAGATAGAGCGAATGAGTCCGTGTGCTTACCAACCTCAGGATCTCCCAGCAAAGGCAGAGTATTTTCGGGTTTTCTCTGTAGAGGGCTCTTGGTGGCAGATGAAAACATGTGATTTAAGATGGAGTTTCCTTGCATGTTGAGGTTATCACAGGAAGGATTAATGGCAGGCTGTGGGATATATTACAGCAGTGCTACCTATTGAAGCTGTGTAGCAAGGCCATACATAAATCATAGCTGCAAAGTGACTTGGACAAGCTGATGGGGGAAATGCTGCTGCCTGTATAGTCCCAATATCGACATTTCCCCTTGCTTCTCTCTTAAATCATGAAGTGCGGAATATAAATGGCCTAATTATTCCAGCAGAGAGTGAAATTAAAGGCATTTCTTTTTATTGCTGCTACCTAGCAGATGGTGGTCTGATCTTGCATCACTGAAGCTCTGATGAAAGCATTCTGCAAATCCAGAAACCAAATCCTGATCAAATTCATAACACGGGCATGTAATTGTAAAATTCAAAGCAAATGAAGCAGTGTCTTATGCTCTTCACATAATCTCCCACATGGCTTTTATTTATAATGTGAAGTGAGAGGTTTTTTTTTGTCACTACAACTAAAAACTGAAGTACTCATTCAACATTAAACATGACAAAAATCCACATTTAGACATTACTTAAAGGCTTTACCGTGCATGCACTTACTGCTGAAACATGCTTCTTTATATCCTCCTTTTCTGAACCAGAGACTTTGATGCTTCCTCTGCGCTATTATAGCAAACAGCCTTCAGGGCTGTTGAGACAAACAGTCCCCACCATCGCTGTCCTATTAAACGCCACTGCAGCAGGAAGCGCGGCAGCCAGGCATCTCTGGACTACACAGGGATCTATAGATCTGATAAGAGATAGTGCTGCGGTCTACAGTTGTTCCCCCAACGCTACCTCAGTTGTTCAAAGTGAAAGGGCATCTAAGCCCCTCATTAAAAATCCTTTGCGCGCCCTTGGACCACTGAAGTTTTCCTTCCCTAATTATCGACGCCAGCCCCAAGCCGAAGCAAGAGGCAGCTGTGAATGAATGAGTCACACAATCCAGAAATACAACCTGCAAGGATGCACATAGAGCTCTGCAGGGCTCGTCTTCACAATGGGAGGGCTGTTGAGCTGCATTAGATGTTGTTTTACTTTACCTCTGTGACGCACAAGCAGGAGGGGAAGCTTGTCCTTAGGACGTGTCTTATTTTCATGTTTGTTTTCCTTCACGTTTAAAATGAATGTTACTATTCATGCACGTGAAGTCTTTCTACTCTTTGCCTCCTCTGTATTTACATAACCCATTTTTTCTCTTATTATCAGCATTTACATACTGTAGTAAAAACACATTCTGCTTCAAATCCCTTTTTTTCTTTTCAGAATGAAACAATGAGTGACTTGTATAGACTTTTATTTTTGTAATGTTGCATTAAAGACTCTCTGGGGATCTTCAAAAGCGCTGAAAGCTATTAAGCACTAAGAGCAATAAAGTGTGGTGGTATGTTATAATTCCCATTATTGGTCTTTTTGAACCACTCAGGGTACAGTTCAGCTAAGTGCTCTTTCACCTGGTAAGTCATGTTGTTGCCAAATATGGAAAGATGCAGTTAGTTGAGGATCAGCATATCACAATGTGAAACATCTGGAAAAGATTATGGGATCTGAGTGTTGCAAAAGCAAAAATAAAGTGATTCATATTTGAACCCATTCAGAAGGTAGAATTATCAAATAGTCCTTAACAGGAGAAGACGGTATGTGGATGTGCAGTATATGGGCTTTAAAGTTGAGAATCTGAAGCTGAGTCTGGCCTTATTACTCCCTCAGTGTGTCATGTCAGCTTAGCGTTGATGGACAGGAAGGTTCAGGAAGTGGCTGTCAGTGTGTGACCAGAGCCCAGATTCTCACCAGCAGTCCTTTGCAAGTAGTTCACATCAGATTTCCAGGCTGGGGCATTGCTCAAGGCGGCATGTAAATGCTTTTCAGGGCTTATATGAATTGTCAAGTAGATTATTGAACAAAATGAATATTTTAGTTTATCAGGTCTGCTGTAATGCTAAATATGGGTTGATTCTGATTTTGTCATAAAAGTGAAAACTAGCAATTAAGCAACAAGAGCTGAACATTGATTAAATGTAAAAATAAACTAATAATTTTTAAAAGAGACAAATAACAATTAGAATATGTGGGTAAACTTGAAGATATTTCAAAAGTAGGATAAGGGATTTATGTCCCATATGTTTGTATTTGAAAAACAAAAACATCAACAAAACACAGAGCGCCAATTCCTCCCTACTCTTCCCTCTGGTTCTTACCAAGAAAACCCAGATGTTTCTTTCAAGTTGCAATATTTCTTGATAATCATGAGCTAAAACATCTGGCTGCTGTCACTCAAGAGCCTGTGGGAAAATTATTTAAATGTGCCAAAAGAATATATATACTTCGCAATATTATTCTCAGACAACCTTTAGAATTTTAAATTTTCCTCATATATTATTAAAAATGTTCTCACTAAGTCGAGCTTCATAAAATCAAGTCTTTAGAGTAAAACTCCCCTTTTTTTCTTTTCTTTTTTAACCCATGCTTCCTGTCTTCCATAAGGCAGGAAGTGAGCTCCGTAGCTGATGATAAACCCATCACTAGATCCGTATGTGATCATTGTGCACTGGTCTTACGCTGAGTGCGAATAGTAACGCTAAATTGACAGGAACTGTGTGTGAGTGAGAGAGAGGGGTGCAATGCAGTCAGCTTTTTTGGTTTTAGGGAACTCGGTGGTGATGCAGGGACGGAGAGAGGCTCGGTTTCTATGGTCCATCGCACAGGTGTTACTGTGGCAACAGGAACCAGCTCGCCAGCCAGCCATGCTGCGTCATCTTATTTCTGCCTCTCCTTTGTTTTTAGGCAGTTCTGTTGATCCTCTCTGTCTTTTTACAGCTTTGCACCTCTCTTACCATTTATCAGCCATCCTTTCTCTCCAGCATTCTGCTCTGTGATCACATCTGCCTGCTATTTCGTGCCACTCTTCTTTCTCTATATTCTCGCCGCCTCACTCTTTGCATTTCAGTTTCAAGGTCTCTGCTAACCACCGTGCTGTTTGAATTTCTTATTGCTCTCTTTTATGTGCGCAGGTGGACGTGGGAGTAGTTCACTTCACCCCCCTGGTTAAGCCCCAGATTCAACAACCCTTCAAGCTTGTGGAGAAAGTTGTCAGGAACATTTTCCAATTCCGTAGGAAGTACTGCCATAAAGGAGTAGAGTAAGCACAATAATAAATTATGATTTTTCCTTCATCTTCATGTTCTCTCTCTTACTTTTAATCTTGACTCATCCTCATCTGTCATTCTCTCTCTGCTTTTTTAAAATCCTGCTTTCTGACAGTAGTGTCTTCATTCAGCTCATCATTAATTAGAAGGGTTTTAGATTTACCCCCCTCCCCTTCCCTTAACTCATATCCTATTCTGACAAATGAAGACGCAGCTTTTGAGTCGTTCCATAACCAAACTCCTAAGAGTAGAGCAACTTCAGAGCTCTCTTCAGAACCGCCAGCATCAGCCCACACATCCACATGCATGTGAACACTGCCCATCGCCCCCATGCTTGCCAGGGAAGTGTATGTAGGCCCAAATAACAAAAGAACCCTGGTTGTGTGAAAGAGAGCAGCAATTATGAGTCATTGAGGTGTCATGGAAAGACGAGGCAGCCTATTTTATGTAACAGCCACGGGTTGGAGGCAGCACCAGTTCTGAAGCACCTAAAGAGCATCTGAGCTGCAGAGATGGGGCAGAACCGGCTGTAAACTTTCTGTAAAAGAACACAGACAAACATCTTAGACAGTAAATGTCTCGAAAAATAAAAGAGCCTGTCTTTACTCACTGCTCTGGAGAGGTTTCAGGATGAAAGTCAGCAAAATTAATCACAATTTGAAATTTAAATTGTAGCTCTCTGTGCTAGAAGTGTTTGTGAGTTTTCTGACATCCCTTGACTGCAGGAATGGCAGAGGAGTAAAATTAACAATTCATGAGCGGCTCTTTGTGTGATTTCAATTAACTTCACAGATTTGGAATAATTGCTGAGGGATAATTTCTTTCTGTTTGAACTTTCTAACGTCATTAAACTTGCATGATCATTAAGATATCAAAGCGACTTGAATGCAGAAATCAGTAACATCTTATCGTTTCCCATCTCACACACCAGAATGTTGTTCCCCGAGGCTTGTCGATTGGAACTGACCCAGGAGATGATGCAAAAGGCGGACGTGGACCCCATTCTGCGCCCCACAGAGCTCACCATACCCCACATCAGGGCTTTGGCAGATTCCTACGCTGATCTTTGCAGCCGTGAGCCTGGTCTCTTTAACTATGAGTTCAGAGAGGAGCTCAGACTGAAGCACCTCGCGAGGAATAAATCCACTGCGTTGGATACACTTACGGACACCCCAGCCATCATAACTCAGAGTGCTCCCCAACCAAGCCCAAGGAGGAAAAAAAGGGACTTGAAACCAAGAGAAGTCCACTAATGGCTTCTGTTAGCACAGAGAGACAACAGACTGCTCTTAGCCTTAACATCTCCACCTGGCATAGGCATGCATTTTTTAACATTCTTTTTGCACCCAAAGAGCAATAGATAATTTGGAGCACATGAATGGTGTAAGTGCACCATTCTCTCAGATGTGACAGCTCATAGCACACTCGTGTATTTTTAGGATGAGAATGAACGCTAGGTACTAGCTCCCTGCATGTATCCGGTGATGCCCCAGTTTTTTCTTCATTTCCATCTAACACCTTGTCCTTCTGGGACCTGAAACAAATGTCAGTGTTGAGAAGGTGATTTAAAGAATGGGAACATGGCAGCGCCACATCCAGGACTTTTTTTTCTTTCCCTTTGACTGAGTATGGCTTGGTCACTTGGGAGACTGAGCCTAAAGGAATGAAATTGCTGTGAATTTGTCATCTAAAAAAAAGATTTGTGTCATACTAAAGTATCACTTTTCTTTATTTGCCTTGAAAATCGGTCAGACATCATTTTCTAAATAAATGCCTGAGTGAAAATATGCATGTTTTATGTATTTCCCTCCTGCTTCTCATATTCATCTAAATGTTCTGGATGTCAAATAAACCTGTCATGAGCTGGAAATTTTACCAGATAAATTAAATCTGAAATATTTGTGGTTAAATGCCTCGCAAAACAATAACAAACGGTATGTGTGAACCTGTTATTTATGGACTCAACAAAAGCGTTGCCAGTTCTGAATACTCATCTCTCGGTGGTGGAGCAGATCGTCACAGGCAGAACATGGCACCGCTGCTCCCTGCCAGCTCGGCAGATGGTGCGTTTGGATCTGCTGGCTTTGATGAGAGGTGAGTGATAATCTCCGGCAACAATCGAGAGTCTACATGGCAGATATGCAGGAGCAATGCGGTGTGTTTTACAATGTGCTCAGTGACCCTGAAGAAATTCTGTGCGGTGCTCAGCTTTTATTTTGATAGCTGACATCAGGAGGAGGAGAGAAATTATGCAGACGAGCAGTGGGGATAGTAGGATGTCGATTTCTCAAAGGTTGTAGATGAGGCTTTAAGTTGATATCAGCCCAGAAACCATTTTAACACCATTGGGTTAAGCAAGAGTAGAGTCATTTATAAGGTCTCCAACTGGTCCCACCAAAAACCAGAACACCCATCCATTTTCTAGACCCGCTGAATCCATTTCTGGGTCACGGGGCTCTGCTGGAGCCTATCCCAGCCCATCACAGGTGAGAAGCAGGGGTTCACCCTGGACAGGTTGCCAGTCCATCGCAAGGCGAACAACCATGCACACACACACACTCGTACCTATGGGCAGTTTTAGAGTTCCCACTCAACCTCACATACATGTTTTTGGACTGTGGGAGGAAACCGGAGTACCCAGAGAAAACCCACGCAAGCACAGAGAGAACATGCAAACTCCACACAGAAAGACTCCTGGCTGGGAGTTGAACCAGGAACCTTTTTGCTGTGAGGCAACAGTGCTAACCACTAAGCCACCGTGCTGCTGAAAACCAGAACATACGGACTGAAAAATCAAGTAGGATTTGTCTCTCTTATTTATCTTTTAGAGGTTTATGCAATTATTTAAAACCTACATATACTGTACGTAATTTCCTCTTGTATAGACTGAAGACTGTTTGATGTCATGGGTTTCTTGGCTTGTGCCCGTTAGGCCCGCTCCTCTGTAATCTGTCCTCAGTAAAAAGGGCAAAGTGGGCTGCTGTTGTGGATAAGATCCTTAGAAGATGTCACAACATAGAAGGCATTTCTCTGTACATCTCACTGACAGCTCCTGTCTTGCATGGGTGGTAGCATTCAAAAACTCCACATACAGCCTCAGGCTGCTGTGACACAGCAGTAAAACACTTAGTCGTACTGTTGCCGAGTTAAAGTGTCTTGAAACACCAGCAGCGAACAGCTGGTTGTTTTATCTTCCAACCACTATGACTTTTGACACATTTGACATCTCAACTGGTGTAAACAATAACTTCTCACATGTTGACTATGCAAAACAAAAGCTAACCATACCATCATTCTGAGAAGTTATTCTGACATGTTTGACTTGAATCTTAGATGCCTGAAAAGCACCATTGAATTTAGATGAATTTGAAAATTGTTGATCTAGAATTACAGTAAGTCACAGTTTATCTGTGCATGCATCCATCCATCCATCGACTTCTGCTTACGCAAGGTTAGGTTGTGGACCCACTACTCCATACTCTTGGATAATCCCACCAACCTCCCCCAAAGTGACCTTAGGGACCCAGTCGAACGCCTACTCCAAGTTCACAAAACACATGAGAACTGGCTGGGCCAACCCCCATGCTCCCTCCAGGACCCTAGTAAGTGGATAGAGCTGATCCAGTCTTCCATGACCAGGATGTAAGTCTCATTGTTCCCCCTGAGTCTGAGGTTGGACACCCTTATGTTCGAACATGGTGTTTGTTATGGACAGTCTGTGAGTAGCACAGAAGTCCAAAAACAAAACACTACTCGGTTTGAGATCAAAGAGGTATTTCCTCCCAATCACAGCCTTCCAGGTAACACTGTCATTAGGAACAAAAGCATTGAAGTCTCCCAGTAGAACAATGGAGTCCCCTCTCCACACCTGCTAGAGACTACAAGAAGGCTGGGGATTCCAAACTCCTGTTTGGTGCATAAGCACAAACAACAGCAACAACCAGCTCCCCAAGATGCAGAGAGGCTACCCCTTCATTCACTGGAGAAAACCCCAAGTAGCTCTCAGCTGGGGGGCTCTAAGTAAGCTCACTCCAGCCCAATACCTCTCACCATAAGCAACTCAAAAGTGGAACAAGGTCCAGTCCCTGTGAAGGAGACTGGTTCTACAACCCATACTGTGCATTGAGGTGAGCCTGACTATGTCTAGCTGGTAACTCACACACATGTTCAGCGCCCAAGAGAGGTGGTATTCCATGTCCTAAGAGCAAGTTTCGGATCAGCTCACCAAGGCCCACTCCTTCGGCTGTTGCCTGTATCACATGGCACCCGACCTACTTGGCTCCTCCTGCAAGTGCTGGACTCACAGGAGGGTGAACCCATGTTGCTCATTCAGGCTGAACCCAGCCAGGTCTCATGGGTAAAGCCCTGGCCACCACACGTTACAATATAGCTGTAGATAATTCATAACAACAAATGTGGTTATGAGTAGGAAAATAAATGTAGATAGAATGGCAGGGATATCTGAAATGTCCTTCCTGGTTAAAGAATTGAATTCTGGGTAATTGCAATAAAGTAAACCATGGCTTGTCGTATTATTAACACATCGTCTGCTGTAGATAAGAGGACGCTTATCTTCTACTAATTCCACCCGTATCATGAAGATTGTGTGCATAATAGCGTTTAATTTCCTGCAGTTATAAGTTAGTCCAAACTGACCATACATACATAAAATTACCCAATATGGGCATTTTTAGGTGTGATTAAACAGGTGAAATAATTGATGTAGATTATATAGCCAAATTACAAAACAATCGGATCAGAATACAGTAGAGAAGTGATGTGAAGGTTACATTTAAAACAAATTAAGTTTGAAGTTAGGAACCAGTTATATTTAAAAGCAATCTCACTGTAAGAATCATGAATCACAAAAATTAAAAGCACTGAGCTATGTGTGTGGAGGTTAACTCACTTTTCTGATGCCACCCAGAATTACTCATTTAGACTTGTAAAAGGTTACTGTAGTGGGAGTTAAAATTTACCTTTTTTTTTGTTTGCTTGTTTTACAGTGGGTTTCAAGTTGTCTGATCTTATTTGCTTGAATATGAATATTTGCTTACCAAAAGTAAGCAAATATTCATTACTAAAAGTAAGTAAAAAAGTAAAAGTAAGAAAATATTCATTATGATAAAATTGAAACTGAAATCTAAACCTAAAAAAAGTCCTTTGTGGTGCTTTTTTTTTCTTTGAAACAGATTTTTGTTAATTTTTGTCATTTGCTGAAAATTAGTCTCACACCCTTGATGCCTGATACATGAAAAAACAGGATTATATTTTTGCTTAAAGTGTTTATTTTATATTGAAATTTAAAACAAACCAAATTTTGTCTTTGACACGTGTTAGTGTCTCTGTGAACACATTAGGTATATTTACATCTGTATTTTATGCCATATTTTTTAGAAGTTTTTTTTAACTTGTATAAAAACTTTTTGTCTTTATTATTGTGAGAAGGAGTGGGGTGCAGATGTCTCAGACAGATATCTATCAAATATGATACATTAATCATTCAGGATGCCTCATTAAGATGCATCTGTTGACATGACACAAATATTTACTTCAAATATGGGAAAAGATATTTGCATTCTGTAACCTGAGTTAAAATACATTTAAAAACACTGTTATACTTTTAAAGGTCTGTATTCAGTTTTATTTCTGTGAAACACAAAACTATTATAAGAGGGAAAAATAAAGAACCCCCCACACCACAAAAGTAAATATAACCTTTACGTTCCCTGTGGTAGTGCATCTAATTACCTTTTGTGATATGCATGGTATAGTTTTTATATTTCATATTATAATATAATTTAAACAACCTTAAAGCTGTGGCAGGTTTAAGAGATATTGGTCAAGTTTAATGCCCTGAATGTTTAAGAAATAAAACCATTAGTTTGTGACAGTGTCTTGTCAGTGTCTGATCACCTCATTAATAAACTATTGCGACTGATGCGTTAACTTGAAGTGAATAAGAGTAAGTTAAGAGTGGACTGAAAGCTGTGGAACGAAGAGGCTTAATTTACTTTAATAAGGTTGTAAACATGGTCTGACAAATGCACGAGGCATGCTTGATCTTCCTTTAGAAATCCCAGTTCACATGCAGGAAAAGGGCATCTGTGTGTACGAAGCATCATTTATGCATCTGACCCCAGATGTGAGGACAGACATTTAGAATAAAACATGTCACATGATCATCGCAATGACTGTCTTACAGCAAAGGTTGCCGAGACTCCCTCATTTCAGTTCCTTTCATCTTTTACTTGCATTTGGCAGAACATCAGATTTGGCCTCCATCAGGCGCCGCAGGTACCAGGGGAAGTGGGAATAAGTGGGAAATTGAATGAGCGCTGGGATCTGTTCAATTTATAAATAGAAATCTAATTGTCCTTGTGTAATGTCTAACGTAAGACAAAAATCCCAACATGCAGATGAGCTAATTTCACACATCAGCATACCGGTATATAAAAAAAAAAAAAAAAAAAAATCAAAGGATCTCTGTAAAAGTTTTCCCACCCTTTTACTCCTGTTTCCGTGCCCCATTTCTGTCAGATAAATGTGTAGTCTATTGAGGATATAACTTTTGATTCTAAAGCAGGATGTAGATGGTTTTCTTCCGACAGTCATTCAGGGACCATCTGAGAAGTCCAACGACTGGGATTCAGCTTACTTCCTAGAAACTCTTTACCTGTCAGTAAATAAAGCATATGTAAAACAGATGTTGCGGCTATGAGGGATAATTTAAAGCTACGGATGCCCAGATGTTATTCACAGATAAACTTTTATTCATGAAACAATCCCATGAGAATGGAGCATTCACATTCATTGGTGTACTAGCATTAAAGGCATGTAAAGTCGAACTGAAAGATAGTGGCTTGCCTTTTTTGTTTTTTTATAATAGTACCTCCAAATGTATCTTATACTATGGCAAACCATGTTTACAAAAATATCAGCTGCAAAATCCTGCCTCATTTCTCAACTGTACAGTGTCGGGTATGTAAGACTGTACATAAATGTTAGAAAAGATTATATACAAAAAAAAAAAACATACATTAAAAAAACAGGGGATTTCAAACATTTTTAAAGTACATTTAAAGTACATTCCAATGCATACACTTGAATATTACAATCTTCAGTGAAACAACCAAATCCAGCCGGCTACATTTAAAATGATAAAAACAAGAAAAAAGGTATTTTAGAAAGTAGCCAAGAGTTCAAGCCTTCACCCAAGAGGTTTCTCAGCGAAGATGCACATAATCAGTCCTAGTAATAAATAAAAACAGCAGTAATAACGTTACAACCTGTACATATAAAAATAATTCAAATATATAGGCAAACAGCGTAGTTTAGTGCACAAAATACAGCAAAAAAAAAAAAGGCTTTGTTGAGTAAGTCAATCTCCTTCCTGTTTGTCTTGACCAGTGGAGCTGTAAGTGGTAGCCTGCGATCGTCGCGTTAAACCGAACACTTAGGTGATCTGAGCTCATACAGAAGGCGTCTGCCTGGACCACAGTGTCAGTTCCTCTCTGTGCCAGCCTGAGAAACTTGATTCGTGTCAGCGCGCTGTGGGCTGTACTGTAAATGACAGACGAGGACATATTCCCAGTCTTCGCAGAAAAAGGTCAAGAATCAAATAGAAACTGCCAGTCAGCATGAGCTGGGGGGGGGTTCGAATGTAATATGTCACGAAGACGGTTCGCGGGGAGGAGGGCGGGGTTTCGGAGAGCCGAAGAGCTCGCAGATTCACACCAGTGCCTGGCAGATTCATTGCAGTCGTCAATGGGACAGAAATCACCTCGCTGCGCCTCTTTAGGGGAAGGACCCAGCTCCGCCAGCCAAGAGATCATTTACACCTAACGCTTCCCTGCAGCTGGGTGTCACACTTGCGGACCTCTGAGTTCAGGCACAGCTTCACAGCCACCCTGGCAGACACTACAATTAGGAACAGGGATTTCCCCACTTGTGACACGGGGACTTTGCACAGCCCTCTATTACCTTTATGGTTACTTATTTGTGGCTCAGAAACAGTACAGTTCTGTTCTGTCCAGTGATGGGCCCCTATGAAGTGGGGGCGTTTGCAGAGTCCGTGGCGCAGCTCTCAGCTAGGTCGAAGAAACAGTCCTCGTTCACTACAGATGTCAGACTGTGGACGCTGAACTCCCTCTCCAGCAAGGCATTGAGATCCACCACACCACATGATGGTGCTGGATCCGTCTGGCTGTCCAATGACCTGTTCTGCTCCTTCATACGCAACAGTGGACTCTTTTTGAAACTGTCCGTTTTCCTCTTGACAGCACTGAAGTGTCCCTGCAGCAGCTTGGGTTGGACCTCAGGAGTGTCGCCGGTTCCCTCCGGTTGAACACACGGAGCCGGTGGACATTTGGACGCAGCGTCCTCTGACAGTTTAAGATGGAGGAACTGAGCTTCGATGGCGCTGGTCGGGGAGCTGCTGTCTCCGCTGTCCCTCCTCGTCCCACCCTCACTAAAGCCGTCGTCATCCTCGTCACTCAAAATGTCCGACTCTTTCAGGGTGGAGTGGGGTTGGGAGTCGGACCCGGGAGCCTCAGACCAGTTTTGCTGAGTGGGGAAGACGTGCAAGTCTGAGGAGGTGGAGACCGGAGGAGCCCCAGAGAAACTGTAGGTCCCGCTGCTCAAGCTGCCCTCATCCGAGTCCGGCCCCAACTTGGGACTCCCACCCTGGGTGGAGACCTCCTCAAGTGGCTGCTTACACAACCAGGAAGCCCTGGAGGAACCTGGTAACAACAGAAGAGAGGGAAGTCAGCTCCTTGGCTCTTATCTGAGAAAAAACACCTGCACCATAAGTAATTCATGACCTTTAAAACTAAGATAATCAAATCCGCAGTATTACTCAGCTGATGAGTTTTAAATGAGCTTCCAAATCCCAGTCGAGAAGAAACACACCGATAAGGACACCAAATTCAAAAATGCATATTTTCAGTACGAATGACCTCACCTAGCTTGGCGGAGGAAGGGACAGTGCTGCGCAGAGGGGTCAGGCGATCCTTACAGTTCCTCTCCAACGTTCCCTCGCTCCTCATGTTCCTCCTCACGTTCTCCCTGAGGATGGACCGGATCACCTTGATGACGCTGATCTTGTCTTCTGGCACACTGAGGACATCAGAGAGATGCCAGAACCGCATGAGCACAGGGTGCATTACCGCTCTGAGCAAGAAGCTTGATGAAGCGCTAGAAGACTGGTGGAAAAGTTGGTTTGTGCGTGACACACTTGATTTAATTTATTAGGAATAATCCAAATTTCATGGTATGTAATGAGAATTAACAGCTTGGTCACGTGCTTCGTTTAACCCACTCTCAGACACAGCTGATGTGTCCAGTGTTGTCTCTGAAGTCCATGACATGAAAAAACCAAAAGACTTTTTTTTTCTTTTTTGGAGAGGTATTAATTACAATTATTTGGAATAAGTTGAATTATATTCTTGAAGTGCCTTAAGGGTGACTTTTGTCCCAATTTGATGCTACATAAATAAAGATCAAATGAATTTAATTCAATCTGACAATATTATGGACTATGTGAAAGTAGGAAATTATTAAGCTATTACCAAACAAAATGGTTTAAGATGTTAGGAAATTTGCCTTCGTGTTGAGAAGACTGGGACGGTTCACTCGTAAGTGAATTAAATGAATTTAAAGTGTTTAGTATATAATGAAATTAATAACTCCCCTTATTCTGTCTTTAATAGTTTCTGTATCATATTTTTTGTATTATTATAAAAGATATTTGTAGAGCCCTCAAAAATGTATAAAACATTCTGTATTTCAGGGTTAATAAAATATTTTTAATTTCATATTTTCTCTGACAGCTGTTACGAACATACACACACACACACATACATATATATATATACACATACATACATACATACATACATACACACACATTATATATATATATATATATATATATATATATATATA
>JAOWBL010000015.1:11444185-11458978 GCA_028564865.1 Zenarchopterus dispar
TATATATATATATATATATATATATATATATATATATATATATATATATATACATATATATATATATATATATGTGTACATACACACACACGTGTGTGTGTGTATGTATATATTATATATCCTGAAAAGAAAAAGAGCTTGCAATTATTATAAATCATGAATATGCAAGACAGTAGTGATCTTAGTTTATTTTAAATTTGTCAATAAATTTGAAATATGCTAAGTTTAAACTTTTCATTTAAAAGTAATTTCTATTGGTCAATTTCTAACACATCAAACCACTTACAACCTTGCAAAGGAACACAAATATTTGATTTGTATTAATAACTTATTTTTACTTATGAAATTGAAAATAAATTTTGAGATCATACAGTGTTTGGATCTTTTTATTATTGCTCATATCTGATAAAAATCCTGCTGAACTGTACCAAACTGAGGACATTATGTACCTTCCCCATCAGTAAAATGAAAAACACACATTATTAAAATTTATTTGTGAAAGGCTCTAAATTTGAGTGTTATGTGAAAAATTGGAAATCTGGCCCACTCTCAGTGGACATTACCTCATAAATAATTCACCCGTGGCTCTAATATCTGGGATTCCTTCATGATTAATAGATAACAAAGTACGAGTTGTATTTTAGTCATCATAAGTGACAGATATGGTCGCTAAAACTCAAAAAGGTCAGGATAAATAAATGTAAAAATCTTAATCAGTTACTGATCGTCCACCTGGTGATTTAATCTAACCTGCTGCACAGCTGGAAGACCATCTCAGGTCTGCCTTCCACTTCAGACCTGGAGTGAACCAGCTCCCAGATGCAGCTGCTTTCCGTGCCTGTTCCTGAGAGAACAAGGAAATAAAAAAATAAAAAAATGGAGAGGCTCTTAATCTCATAGTTCAAATATGGTTTAAAGTTTCAGAAGGAGATAAGAGGTGAGGGAGTTGAACAGACATGCCAGAAGAAGGATGTGTGGGGAAGGCAGGCTGATCTAAGGGGCGTGTGCGGGGAAATATGAAAGGAACACCAAGATTCAGTTGATGTGCTTTTTGAGCGACTTAAAGGGAATGATGCAGCGCGCCAGCATCTTACCTGCACTGTTTCCCAGTCTGACCTGCAGCGCAGAGCGCGGGACGAGCCAGCGAAACTTAAAGGGGTCTGAATCGCCGTGGCAAAGCGCTGAACGAGGGGTCGCCTGCTCACCAAAAGCAGGGGAAAAATAATAAAATCATCATGAGCGGAAAGAGAAACGTGCCATGTTTCACTCCAAACACACACTTTCTTACCATCTTCTTCTTCAGCTTGTTGTTCTCCCTGTAGACCAATATCACTGCTTTTTTGAAAACTGGTGAGAGAGAGAAAGCAAAAAAAACACATCAGAGTCTTAGGTTCGACTGTTAACGCCTCTTGGGGAAAGCCGACTAAAGGGATAGAAAACACAGAGCATTTTAGATGCCAGCTTGAAGCCTGAAAGCATATATCAACATTTCAGCTGTGCATACTTAAATTCAGAGAGACTCTCAGTCTGACTGCTGCTGCTCACACGTCTGCATGCACAGCTTTCGATCGCTTGTTTTATACATCTACATCCACAAACGACATTTAAAAAAAAAAAAAAAAAAAAACTCACCAAACACGGTCATCTCAGGGTCTTTTCTCATGCGCCCAAGTGATGGATGAGGGTTGAGCCAAACCACTGAGGAATGCATGAGAAACTCTCCCATGGAAATCTCTGTGACCTGCGATGGACACGAAAAGGCAGCAGACAGTTTCAAAGCGAGTGGGGGCTTATGGATTACGAGCCAGACTTCCAGCTCTTCATGCTAGTGTGAGACATTAAGTAACCCTGTCTATGAATGGAGCTCAGCTGATACTACAAACAAGTGTTTATACATGATTTTCACCCTGTCAACCTCTATGTGGACTTAAAGAGCTATTTAAAGTACAGGAGAAACATACAGTGCTATTGACATAATTATTTAACATTCACTTTGAATATTTACACAGCCTGTGGGTTTCAAGTAAATATTCCATATATTTATTAATGTATTCAATCCCTTGAGGCAAAGCACACGAGCTAAACAGCACCACTCTGATGTACTTACAGTTAGCTGGGCTCAAGCAGAAAATACTGATAGAGATTTAGCTTTTAACATTTTTTTTTAAGAGCCTGGCTGCCAGAGGTGTGTGCAAGCATCTTGAAGCTCGACTAAGCCGAGGATATGTGCCCAATTCTCACAAATGAGGGCTATAAATCTAATTTCGAAATGCGGATCAAACCTCTTTATCATGGCCGGTCTGCTCGGCAACAAGCTGATCGAACACGGAGCCGTAATCCTCGTAGATCTTCTGCATCTCATTGATGTGGCTCGCCACCTTCTCCATGGCTTTCAGAGCCTCTGCAAGGACACACAAGGAAAAAAAAAAGTGTGTTAATCAGGTTTTTACTGCATTTGCTTGCTTTGCATTGAAGTGGCGTTTGATTTGCTCATTGTGTGTTCGGGAAGTACCGGAAAATACCCCATCTTAAGGTTTTAATGACATAATGTGATGCATTTATGTAATCCGCCCCGTACCGGTGAGGTGGTAGTGTTCCTCGCTGTCTGCGTCGGTGAGGGAGACCAGCTCCCTCAACAGCAAGGGGTACTTCAGCACTCTCTGCACCGGTTTGATCAGGTACGACTCCAGGGTGGAGGAGTGCTGCTTGGTGGGGTTCCTGGCGTCCAAGAATTCTTTAAAGGCCTGATCTGTCTTAGCTTTAAAAATAAACAAAAGACAGAGAAGAGGTGAATTAGTGCGGATGGTCAACGGATGATATTTCGTTTTGATGTGAAACGTGGGCCAGTGCAGAATCGTGGTGCAGAAACATGTCTCCAGCAGGGGGTAGCGTAGGCCACTCCTCCACCTGCCACTGCTGCAGGATGAAAACACCTGCTGCATTTGCTCAGCTCCAAGTTATGGCAATAGAAGTCGAAGTCAAACATGTACAACTGTCTCATTTGTGGAAATAATGAAGCTCGGGCCACGTAGCTGATGCTGAAGGGAACCTTGTTAAAAGACACTGCAGGTGTGCAGCAGGATGAGTCTTCTGTAAAGGTGCCATTTTTCCCTGAGCAGCAAGCTTCCACAATGCTCTCAGAGGGGGGCCGTTACGGTATTAATTATAACACTTGCCGGCACAGACAGGCGGCCGCATCGGCACCTCCCAGAGTAATTGGCAGGCAATTAACGAGTCGACAAATAAGCAGAGAAACGGAGGCAACCCACGGCAGAACTGGGAAGGGGGGGGATTAAGATGGCAGAGAAATGGGGGTTGGGGGGGTATAATTACTTAAAAGGTTGACAAACACTCACAGATGATCAGCTAGTCGTGACCACGTTTTTCTGGCTGCCATCATGCTGAGCGGACTAGATATTCAGTGAGTGTACTTGGCGGCTGCTTCTTCTTTACTGTGCATTTTCCGCCTGTTTGCATTAACCAACTACACCACCGCTTACAGCTCTGGTTCATGCAAACTTGCGAAGACAACTTAAAAATGACACGTTATTTTTCTCTCAGTAGACTGCAGCAAGAGAGAACTGTAAAGCCTTGTGGCCGCATAGTAGATGATTAATCTAATTTTCATGCTGAAAAACAGCTCGCAGTGCTTAAAAGCCTTTAATGTACCCGTTTTTTTTTGTTTTGTTTTGTTTGTTTTTTTTGGATCTCAATATATTTATCCTCCTTCAGGTAAGTCTGACCCTACAGAGGCTTCGGAGTGCTAATCCTATTAAATATCCATCTTGCTGCCTGTTTCAAGGAATACCCTGAACAGTCCTGCTAATGGGGCAGATTTAAGCAGCTCAGGGATGCATTTTGCCCTCTGCGTCCTCCCGTGTTGGTAAAGAAGCCAATCTTCTTACAACGTTCTCTTTACTGGGCAGCGTTCCCAAACAGTGTCAAAAAGAGCAGCGTCTTAGCCGGCATAAATCAGCTTTAACATTTTTCTACGCTGCCGCATGCTGCAGAAGTAGCGGGGAATTATTAGGGCTTGCAAGCCGTCATCTCATCAGGATCGTTCCAAGTTTGCGCTTGTAGTTGTTAAAACAATTTTTTTTTTTTAAATCGCAAAATGGAAAGTGGAGAACATCTAATGCAGTCGCTGGGAAAAGTTGAAGGAAAAGCTTGAAGTAAACTGGAGAAGCCTCGCTCGCCTTAATTTAAAATACAAGTCTCACTCTGGGACACACATTTTCATTCAAAATTGATTGGAGAAGGCCAGTATTCCAGAAGTGAGTGCTGTGATGCGTCTCTGATGCAACAAAGGTGCAAGGAAGCTGACTTTAGCTGCCGACATGTTTTGGAGCAGATGAACACATCACACGCTCATTCTCGGCTGAACTACTGCACAAGTGGATTTAGGCTTTCGTGTATCCTTTTTCAGGATGCAGTACCTCTCTTTAGAACCTGCTGGACCTTGATGTGGTTCGCACAGAAGCCGCTGTAGAGCTTGAAGTGGTCAGCATAGTAGAGGAACGAACCCCCCAGAGAAAACAGCAGCTTCTGCGGGAGAAAGAGACAGGGAATAAGCGTTTCTGTGCAAAGCGAAGCCGTTTCCGTCCTCCGGCTCTTGGGAGATGATTCAGACGCCTCCTCTGCTCCCTCTGTCTCGACTAACCTTTGGAGGAACGCTGGCTTTCAGCAGCTTACACTCCAGCCACTGAACTGCAGCCTCAATCAATAGACCCCTCACCTTGTCATGTAAAGCCGATAAATCAGCCAATGAGGCTCCTGTCACACCTCAATTATTTATAAACCCCCAAGAACTCGAAGACCACGTGTGAGTCAGTTCACCTGATTTGAGACCAATGGTCGCGCTGAATCAATAATTAAAATATATCACAGTGTTTGCATCTCACCTTGAACTGTGACGGGGTCTCCAGGGTGCTGAAGTCTGGCGAGGAGGCGATCCTCTCCTCCAGCGTCTGCAAGAAGACCCTCTGGAAGTCCAGCATCTCGGGCAGGCTGCCAAACAGACTCTCCATCTAAAAAGGGAGAACAGGGGGTAGATAGAGGAGAAGCGGGGGGAAATAGGTATGGAGGAATTGTGGGAAGTTGATTGATGAGGATGCAAGAAAGGAGAACAGCAGGGGCAAAACAGTGGGAGGGGGAGAAGGGAGAGAATGAGTGAATATGAGGCCATGTGAAAAAAAACTGAATAGAGCCAAGATGGCTTGTAATTCATAACAGTCAGTCACACTGGCACCCTGGAGTGTTATAAAGCCTCCGCCATGATGGCTCCATCTCTGACAAAGGCACTTAGGGGCCTGTTAGAAATGAAGTCCATTTGAATGCGCCAGAGTCTAAAGTCTAACACGTTCCAGCACATATATCCAGGGTCACCCGTCCCCTTCATTACAAGCCATTCGCCCGCTAACACATCCTCATCCCTTCAGTGTCTTATAATGGCCTTTTGATTTGCCCCTGAGCTCAGCACCCTATCGACTTTTGCATCTCGAGAGGGACGTACTGTGTTTGAGGTCGTGCCTTGCACAGAGCGGGAAACTGCAAGTTCATTAACATGCCGCAGTGACACTTCGTGCTGTCACAGTTTAATCAAATGGGTTTTAAAGGGAGGAAAATCCCGCATTCGTAATAAAAGAGCATGCACAGCAACCGGAGGACTGAGGCGAGCGCGTCGAGCGTGGGTTTGCTCTTAAGACAGCCTTTATTAGTGTGTCCCCGGGGGACGCTGGGAGGTCAGTAAAGGTGAATGTGTACTTGTCCTCCAAGAGGCTGGATAGGTAATAAGGGAGCTGGCCCAGCAGAGTTCATGGATAGGTAATAAACACCCAACGAATGTGAGACTTTGCACAGAACCGGGATCTCTGACACTTACCTCGTCCAGGGTGAGGAAGGTTTCATTCTGCAGAGGTTTCAGGTAGATCTCGAACAAACACTCCAGGTCCTACGCAGTGAAAAATACAAGAGAAAGTCAGTCATCTAAACCTCATGCTTCACCCTTCCATCGTCACTTTTCCCTCTTTGTAACCTCCAAATATCTCCCCCTTTACAATTCCCTCCTATAACCCCCCCTTATTTTGCTCCCTTAATGTGGCTGTAGCTTGTCTTGGTATCAGCAGAGATATTCTCATTAGTTTGATTTATGATCTCGCTCCGCCTCCTTCCCTCCCCTCGCCACACGGGAGGCGCATGGATAGGGATGAAAAAGGCCTGCATCAAACCACTCTGAGAAGACAATATGCTCCCTCAATTACAACTCAATGGCAGGCTGAGGAAGAGGAGAGCACAGGGAACTAAAGGGAACTAAATGAGGAAATGAAGAATAAAGAGGGAAAATGGAAGCTGTGATAAGTGTTACAGGCTCAAGAAGACCACGGTCGGAGCTTTTAGCGTACATAAGATGAAAAAGGGTCATAATGGAAAAATACAATGCAAAAAATACAAAAATAAATAAGTATAGGCATGAGGAGGAAGAATAAAACAGCTCAGATTTGAGATTCACAAATTCTTGAATTACAACTTCAGCTCCTTGGCCACACCTTAACGTAGGACTTCTCCGTGTCCACCAGCTCCTGGATGACCTTCCGCAGCCTCTCGGTGGCGCTCATGTGCTTGGGACAGGGTCTTAGGAGCGCCCCCTCCCTGGTAGGACCTGATCCCACCTCTCCTCCCTGCCTCACTGAGGGTTCTCTGATGTCCTCCATCCCTCCACCAGGGCGTGAGCTGGAGCCTTCTTGGAAGGACTGGTAGAGTGCGCACACTGTGTCCACGCTCTGCAGAGGGCGACAGAGAGAACGAGGGGTTTAGTAGGTGAAACAGCTCAGGGATCATTTCTGACAGCTGGATAACATGCAGTTAGTACTGTACTTCATGCATATTCCAAATGAATTCATTAAAACATTCTTCACTTCACTATTTACTACTAAAGACTTCCACTCCAAAGCTGTATAAGATAATTACATATATATATATATATATATATATATATATATATATACATATATATATATATATAAATAAATAAAACTCAACAGTGTACACGACAATCACTGACCCCCTGGGTATTTTTAGAGGGCTACTGAAATTTAGTTATGCACTTAATTCTAACTCATTCTTGTAAATTCTAACTATATCTCTGCAAATAGCCTTAAGGCATGTTTTAATGTTAATCTTGATTCAAAATGGACAACTTTGTGTCACATCAGTTCCTTAAAATCCGCCATGCCAGAAAATCCCGTGAGGTCCTTCCAGAGAGCTTCTTTGATGAGTGAAACCCCACGGAGAACCCAGCGTCTCGTACCACTTCAAGATGCGTTCAGTCAAGATAAATGATCTGCATCATTTTTTACTCGCTTAAACTGTACAGCCTCGGGAAGAAACATTAACATAAGAAGGGAGCACCGTATTGCGCGGTCTTGCCTGTGGCAGGTGTGACTTTGTAGTCTCTTAGCAACTTTAGCTGAAAATGAACGATTTCGAGCTTCTCAGTTCTTGTCCCTGAGGAGCGATAACTGCAAAAAAAAAAAAAAATTTAAATCTACTTCACATCACGGTATCCACCTTTTGGTATATGCCTTTCAATCACGACTATAGATGCACGCCTACTTCGCCAACATAATTCCTTACCCGACAGGCTAAACAAGCAAAACACTTCATCAACAGAAGCGTTACTCAACTGTAGCGTGCAAGCCACCATTTATGATGTGATTTAAGAGCTAAAAATAGCCCCTCAATGGCTAGTCCTTCTTATTCCAAGCGAATGACATGATGTAGCATTATAATCTATAGCTGGTCCCTGATATCAGCAGAGGCTGATAAGTGCCAGTAATAGCAGGTTCCAATCTGCTGCACAGCAACACAGCAGTGGGACCACAACAGTGCCAAGCAAAACAGCTGCTCAGCACTCTGCCCTCCCCTCTATGTGTGTGTGTGTGTGTGTGTGTCGGCATTCAAAATATCGCATGAGCAAGCAGTCATGTGCAGCAGCACACTTGGATCAATACCCCTTTGTTCTGACAGTGCAGGCGCCGACGTGCATGCATGCACACAACCCAAGCAGAGTGTGAAAGTTTGTCTGACTCATTTAACTCCGATACTGGTGTGAGCTACCACCCGTAACTCCACACCCCCTCCACCCGCCCAAAAGGAGGCTGCACAGATACAAGGTTACCATCAGTCCATTATAGCGCAGCCACTCCAGACACGGCTCTGCCATTATTCCAGCGTAGACCTCATGGTCCTGAGAATTACAGATTGAAATAACTGACAGTAACTGGGAAAATTCATCTCCATGCTCTCGATGTCCAGAGCAAGCCTCTTTGAAGTGATCTAGGGCCTGTAGCAGCACTTTGTTATGGACTTCTTTTGAATGTGGGCAGATAATTACAAGTGTTTTTAGGGTCTCCCGCTGCGCTGATGGAGGTCCAAAGTGGAGAGCAGGAGGTGGACTCAAATGCTGCAAAAAGACACAGCCTTAAGTGGTCATTCGCACTGACTGAATTGATGACATTTATGCTCCTGTAAACAAGATTTTAAATCCTGCAGCCGTTACTTCAGCATGCCAACTTGCTCGGAGTAATGGAAGAGGATTGGAAAACTTTTCTATAGGGTTGCTATGTGTATGTCAGCATTCAATGACATTGTGAATATTGACGCTTTTCTTTTTTGTTTGTTTCCTCTTGATAGATTATAAAGTCTGCCTCAGCCACCGACGATGATGCCACACACAGCGGCAGTCAGCCCTCATTCACTGATACACACTCCCACCAGGCATGCAGGCAGACAGACAGACAGGGGGAGATTGCCTGAAGGAAGCACAGAGGTTGAAGGATATCAGAGCGACAAATTCATCAAATAGCCCACTGGTACCTCCACACAGAGAGAGCAGTCTTGTGGAGACCGATAACAGTCGTATCCTGCTGCTTATTTCAGCTACAGGCACCCGGATGAGGCGGGGGAGGACGACGCTGTACATACCACCACTCAAGTGTCGAGACAATTCTCATCACACCCACCCCACGCTAGCATGATGCGGACACATGTTCACCTCAAGTACACATAAATGAGACGATGGAGCAGCATCAGAGCTGCGGGGATGTCGGGGGGCTGCGTGAACATGGAAACGCACTTTCACCTCCTTTCATCAGCGCTAACTGGCAGATACCTGCATTGAAGCGTGACAAGAGAAGGTGGGCAGAAAGAGACGAGGAAAAGAGGATGGGGAGGGGGGGTGGCTACGCAGTCATGACTCAGGAGCTGCAACTGCCTCACAACAATCCAACCAACACAGAACTGACAGCTCGCCCCAATAACCAATTAAGAGCCGAGGACGCCAGCCAGCAGAGGCGCGAGAGAAGCCCAGGAGCGCCACCGAATTCAAGTGACTCTGACAGCGCTGCCGTGAATCCCTGTTCAGGTTTTCTTACCGACAGGTGTCGGACCCTCATCACGTTTCTGCCTCTGCTCATGTCCCTCCTGTCAGTTAAAAAAATTATTCTTCATCAGCGTTTGTAGATGAGAAAAAAAATGTCTGTCTGCTTATTTTGTCTGGTGATATCTGGCAGCATCTCTCTTCATTTTCAATCAACTGCCTGCGCACAAAGGTTCCGTGGGGTCAAATCGACCAGCTTCACAGCAAAATCTTATATTTTTCAAAGTAAAATAAAAAAAAATAATACTTTCATTTCAGGCTGAAGAAATTGCCTTCGACATACAGGCCAAACTTACACAGAGCATCCTTCTTGCAGTGAAGTTAAACCACTTCTATTTCAATATTACATCAAAAAGCTCTTACTGAATCTACTGGCACTTACAAAGGGAAAAAAAACAAAAACGCAGTTTCTGACTTTTCTGTTGTCTGTTTTAGAAAGGCTCATTCAAAAACTCCAAACAGGAGACCATAAAGTCTTGCTACCTCTCCCAGCCTCCTGGCCACCATGAAGACCAGTCTGTAGATCAGCCTCCACGCTGCTGCGGCCTGCTGCTGGCTCCTCCGGGCCAGAGAGCAGCCCTTCCTACGCAGCCTGCCTCCTCTGGACGTCGGCATGACCGTTTCACACAACCGCGAGTGCCTGTACAGCTGGACCCGGTCAGACAATACGTGTCCCAAGCGTCTAGTCAAATCTAACTTTCATCTGGTGATCAGAAGATCTCGTCACCCTCCTTTGCTGTGTCAAACTTTCTTCCTGTGCCTCGGTTAGGTCCGGGCCAGAAGCCTCAGCCTCGAGTACACCTCTGCTTCCCTTGTAGAGCTGGCTTTGATGCGCATCGAGCCACTGATCCTGCATCCCACCGTTCTGTGAGCAGAGGAGAGGCGTCCACCGCCTCCTTGCTTTGCATATCAATCAGCGAACGTAAAGTCCGTCGACTTTGGGGGATTCTTCATCCAAGCAGCTATTGCCCTCCTTCTCATTGCGTCAGCGTTGCTCTTCTTGCATTTCCAAGTCCACTCCTCGCCATCCATCCTAATCCCCCTCTCTCCATTTGCTTCTAGAGATCTCCATTTCTCCAGGTGACCTCTGCAGTGCCGTTTCCAGAGAGCTGAATGGAGAGGCCAGAAGCTGCACCGGTGTCGGCGCTCGCTCTCAATAGCGGTGGTACAATGGGGAGTGTTCTGGCTTGTTACCTCCACACACAGAAGAATGGCTGACTCAAAAATGGGAGGCTCTGAGCTGGTGGGGGTAACGGGGCAGGAATGTCAACTATGGTCTCGCACAAGAATAAAAACATGACACGTATTACTCAATCCACAGACTAGTTGCATGTGAAATCATTAATAAGCAGGTGACGTGTGCTTCTATTAAAAAAAGTGTCCGTTTTTAGACACTGTGTCATGAGTGCTGTCCAAATCAGGAGGACTAAAAGTAGAGACCAGGAACGTGTCTGTCTGTCACAATTCAGCGCAAGGGTGTGATGAGGTTCCTTCTACCGTTCCTAGTTTATTACAAGCTTAAGGTCACTTGTAAAGAGACGTCATCGCGGAAAGCCTGGAAACAAAAGGCAGGAAAAAATGGGAATGATGCGTGGCTAAAGTTGTCAGCCTGATGCAAACTGGAGCTATTAGAGTTTATGTTCAGCATCGTTAACGTCCAACAACTGGGAGACGCCTCAGTCAAGATTCTGTAAGACATTAGGTTGCACAAAAGGTTCTGCTGAGTACCTCTAAAATTAACAGCCATTATCAGATAGACTGTGAGGGGGCGTCTTTAAGGTGGAGCAAGTATTTTAAATATCAAGAGAGTCCTCGTAAGACAACATAATTGCACTTTACTGCAATTATAATGAGACGTCATAAAGCAGACATTCAGGTGTACAAGATCCCTCTGTGCTGCGAAAACATAACCTGTCAGGTCATGGTCAGGGCACCTCTGGAGGTGATCCGCTACGGAACGTTGTCATCGGATCTTTTGGATCCTGCTTTTAACAGTGTGGACCTATCTGGACTGAGATTATCTGATTGCTGCGGGGTCCGAGGAATGACCTAAACATCTCTTGGTTATGCTGCTATAGGCCTCGACTGCAGGGAGACTTCCCATGATGCACTTCTCCTCACTGTTCTTTTCCCGTCCTACTCTTCAGATTAATGTTGTTGATGTTAACCTGTGCTCTTTTTTCCCAGCAGATGTTCCCAATCTGTTGTCTCTCCTCTTTCCTGTCCTCTGAAACCCCCAACCACACGAGACAGACGGCCACCCTCCCTGAGCGTGCTTCTGTCAGAGGTTTCTGCCCGTTAAAACAGAGTTTTTCCTTTCCACAGTCACCTGGCGCTTGCTCAGGACGGGGCATCGTATCCAAGAAAAATTCTAATGCAATCTTTTGGTTTCCTTGGTGATGAAATAATTATTATTATTGTTGTTGACCTGTATTGTTGAAGTGCTTTGAGATGACGTATGTTGTGTTTTTGTGTTATATAAATAAAACTGAAATGAACTGACTGATGTCAAGTCGGCATCTAGAACTCCGTGTTCTCGAGCTGTTCCTGAAGAAAGTAAAAATCTGGGTCTGTAACTGGCTGTTTTTGTCGTCCGTTTTTGGTCGAGCATTTGGTGAATCATACAGCAACGTCCGTGTGTATCCCTGAACGCTTTCCAGTAACGACCAATAACTGTTATTTACTTCACCTCCCGGTTGTTTTAATTCATGTACCTGATCAGCGAATCATTTGGCTTTTAATTTACTGAGCTAGCAAGGGTTGGTCCTAATTTAATTGAGTTCTGTTTGACTGACATTTTAGTGCTCATTTGGTCCAAGATATGGAATACTCACAAAAAAGAAAAAGAAAAATGCAGCTTATCTGTGTCAGACTTGGGCGGGGGGTGGGGAGGGAGATAAAAACACAAGCTCCATCGCCGTTTGAGGGTTCAGAGTCATTATACGCACATAGCGTTTCATCCACTGGTGAATCGAAGCAGGCGCTTTGCACTTTGCCCGCGGAAGAGCCCGTTCTTTGCTGAAATAAACAAACAAATATGGGGAGGGAGCATATAAACACGACAGGAAGAAATACGGGCATGCCCCTGGGGGCTGACTTTACCTATCCCTCACAGGAAACAGCCTTGTCATGAAACCGTAAGGTGGGAAAAGAAAGCGCGGGGGGCAGGGGAAGGGAAGGAGGGGTGATTCATTTGCCATGTTAGTGGGCTACAGTGCCACAATGCCATCTTCTTTCCTGAGCCCAATAAAAGAAGACACTGACTCATAAATCAAACAGAGCAGAAGGGAGGGGAGAGGAAGACGGTGGGGGGAAGGCCGGTCCCGTCGCGCTCCACTCAAGCCCATTTACGCCTTTTATTATTCATCCTTAACAAATATTATTCCGCCAAGTCTCTGAAGACTTTGGGAGAGGAGTGTGTTTTAATAATGAAGCCAGCTTGAGATTAAAGCACCCATTCTACCCAGTCCCCCAGGCTATTCACATCCACTCCACTGCATGTCTGCTGGTACAAAAGCAAAGGAATGCTGGAATTATACGCTATTCTTCCCCGAGGATGCCTAAAAAGTAAATGAAAGTTTGAGTGGAAATGCTTGTTAATGGCAAACAAGCGTGTGGACTGGATGGCAGCCACTGTCATGACAACAACTCCTTCCTGACAAAAAGAATATGGGTGAATGACAAGGTATTAAAGTCATGCAAAATAAAAAATAAAAGTATAATAATGTATTGTGGAGCTGCAGAAGGCAAACGCTGGAGAGTAAAGAGACTGGATCTGAGTAAAGGCCAGTAAGACCTTCGAACTGGTCCTCTCTCCTGCCACCTTAAACCTCTCAGTCACCAACAAAGTTGTGGACCACCCCTGCAGCCATGCTTCAAATCACTAATGCATATAAAAGGCCCATGAATTCTTCAGCAGTTAAACCACTCCACATTTGTCAAGATATTTTTACTCCACACCCACAGATATTTGTGTGGAAGCTCGAGTGCAAGTCTTTATAGCATCTGCTCTCTCGGTTAAAGCGACATTACCAGCCGTTTATCTCCTTTAGCATCTCTCCTGCAGGACAGGCAGGCCGCCATGCCCTCCGCCAGGCAGGCCAACTTGTCCTTGAGGAGCCGTCCCAGGCTGAGCAGCGCAGATCCCAGGAACAGATCCTTCTCCTCGGCTTCGGAGCCCGACGGCCAGTGCCAGCACATGGTTAGGAGGGAGCACAGGGCGTGGATGGGTGACCCGTCCTCCGTGAAGAGCTCAATTAAGGTGCTGAGGTAGAGGCGCGGCTGGGGGTCTTCATCGTTCCCACACAGCGTCACGGCTGGTACGACTGCTGCAGAGGCAGCACCGGCGTCCCCCGGGGCGGTCATTCCAGCCAGGCTGGTGTCATAGTGCGCTCCGGCAAGTGTTTATGTCCTACTTGTTTACAGTGGAGTGGGCTGATGAGAGAACACTTGCAGTAACTGGGCTGCCAGCAGTAAGCCCAGATTATTAGCCTGCTCACGGCCAGATGGAGGATGATGGGCTTAATCAAAACGCACACACAGACATTCCCAAATTACCACCACACACAACTCTGGCAGGCATGCACATGCACAAACCGCAGCAGGGTTAAAGACGATTCTCTGAAGGTTAGGGAGGGGGTTCATTTAGCTCCGAGGAAGACAACATGTTTAAAGATGAAAACTGTTAGAACTCTAGTAAAATAACAGAGGACAATCAAGACCCTCACAGTTATGAAACAGTGTTAAAACACCTCCAACACCTTCGTCTCCTCAAATAGTGTTAAAAAAAAGGGGATGGAGGAAGGAGGCCGTTATGAGGTGAACAGCTGAAATCTTGCAGTCATCTGAGCGTGATTAGGCAAACGCTGCACTATTACTCCAAGTCAAAGCCCAACAACATCAGGGTCTCGATCGAGTGAATCAAGCCAAATCTCTGCATAGTCACTTCCAGACAGTGCAAGGCTCCACTCAAGGCTTCCTCATAAGTCCATTTAAATGCTCTTACTGAAATGTCTGGGCTTGACAAAAGCAAAGAGGATTAATATGTCTGCCTGCCATCTAACCTTTAGGTTAAAGCAAGTCGGAAATTTCTTCTTGACGTTACCGCAAACTGCTTTTTTATAGCCATTTGTTTAATAATCATGCATTATTTAAAGTAGTCCATTTGAAATAAGAATTTAGAGTTTTATCAGGTTTCAGATTAAAACAAGCATGGGAGAGTTTAAAATGTGGCTAATATTAATAACTATTCCTGCGACTTTTTATTTTTGTGATCCCATACACACACACACATATATATATATATATATATATAGACACACACATACATATACATATATATATATATATATATATAT
>JAOWBL010000015.1:11460807-11478434 GCA_028564865.1 Zenarchopterus dispar
ATATATATATATATATATATATATATAGAGAGAGAGAGAGAGAGAGAGAGAGAGAGAGAGAGAGAGAGAGAGAGAAAGGATTGAAGTTATTTTTCAGATGCCTGAACCATCTATACGTTTCAGTATGTCTTAAACTAGTGAACTTTCGTGGAGACATTCAGCTACTTTTACACTGCCTGTACGCATCCTTTCACCCTCCAGCCATAACAAATCAATTCAGCTGGAGGTGCCTCGTGGGAGTTATGCAGGACCACTTGACTTGACATCTAAAAATCGATTGGTTAAGCTTATAATAGGAGCACAACGTTGCATTCAACCACTTGCTAAGGCACTTTATACCCAAATGTTTTGTTAAACAACTACCAGGTGCAAGAATATGGTTCAGAATCTTGAAGTTTAAGAGTCACGTTTGCCAACTCATGAAAAAAGTGCAGCCTGGAAAGCAACGGATCACAAAGCAGCCATTCCAGTGAGAGAGCTGAGAAGAAGGTGCAACAATAGGTTTTAGTCCTTCCTTTCCATCCATCTCTGCTGACTTCCAGAGTGCAGCATGCACGCAAGCGTGCGCCTGTATGCCGATTTTCTACCTGATGACTCGATTTCTCTCTCCACGCCCTGAAGAGCAAGCTGATGGCTCGGCTGTGATTAAATCCAGCTCTGCATGGCAGCAAAAAATGTGATTTACCAGCACCAATATCTCACCCCGTATTCCATCTTTTTATTTCAAACTCCCTTCACAGTGGTTGACTCTCGCTGATGGAAAAGGCGAGCCTCGTGTCCTTTTGTGTCTGGTGCGTGGAGAATGACAGAGGTGCCATGGATACACATTCAAAGACCTCCACCATAACGCGCGCACACACACACACACCTATATTCCACTGTAAAACTCAAACGGTGGGGAGCTAAGCAGCAGCAGTGGTGCAGTGCAGATCCCGGCACAGGGGACTGACTCGTGTCGCCGGGCAAACAAAAAGAGAGACGAACAGAGGCAGAGCAGAGATTTGGAGGAGTTGTTCCTTCTAATCCACCTCCCCGGCTGACCTCAGGTCAAATGCGGCACAGCATCGTCTGACACAGGCAAATAAAGCAAACCTCAATTAATAATCCTGTCTGTTTATTCGTCCCGGATTTCCCATCAAAGATCTGATCAAAACCAGCTCCGGCTCCCTCTTCGTTTAGCCTGCATAACGCAGTGAGCAAATTAGGCAAACACGCACTCACGACTGTAATAACAATTATCGTGCACAGCTGCGGAGGACATGAAATATCATCCGAATGGCTCTAGAGAAGGTGAATATGCATGAACACACACACTCATCGGCTCTCGGGCTTCCAGCCACGTCTGCTTCATTAACACGCGGCTTTTTGCGGTGACCACACACACTCATTAGTGCTCTCAATAAACACAGCCATCCACAATTTGCCGTATTACACCAAAGCGCAGTCGAGGCGTAATTCCCAACGGGACGGGCTCACACTCGGTTTAATGACTTCAATAAACTGCGTTTACATATCAGAAGCCTGACAGGAATTTCAACAGCCGAGAGGACAAAAATAGGCCCGCGATCTACTTTAATTCATTAGAGACGACTATTTGGGAAGTTTGAAAGAGACGTTCCTGTTTTTGCTGGTTTGAAGGGAAGAGTTTGATTTACACAAAGACCAAAGCCTGGGGTTTTAAAGTCAAGTCTGGCTATATACCTTTCTTGTAATAAAAAAATAATTGAAATTAAACCTTTTTTCTCAGGTGCATGCATGCAGTGGGAGTGCGGCGCGATGCAGCTTCATCTCCCTGTCTGCATGCCAGTAATAAGCTGTGTTTATAACAACGGCTATGATGGAGTATCCTAATTATGGTAATGACACGGACTGGTGCCAGTCTGGTGTCTGACATCCTCTCACAGCTGCCACGAGTGGGCATACACCCACAACGACGAGTACAGTTTTTTTTTTTTTTCCTGCTCACACAAACCTAGAAGGAACAAGAGGTACAATGTGTGGATAAAATACAGTGTTTCAGGCATTCGAGCTCCTCCTACCTTGCTGTGCTGAACAGGCCTGTGTGCGCAGTGGGAGTGACCATTCTCCAGTCCTATGCACAGGGGCCCTCCGCCCTCAGCTGCAGCACACACATCTGGGGAGACGGAGGAGGGAGAAGAGTGTCATCGTTGTCTGTGTATGTTTTATGCTTGCAAGCCACACGATCTGAACCGTTCTCTCAGTGGTTTTCACAAAAACTCATCCTTCCAACCGCAAAACACAAGCAACGCTGACTACTTATAGTCTGCAACCAACATGGGCGCCTGCAAAGAGCTTAAATATATCTCCAAACTAAAAAAAGCCATTCGGGCGTTCTGTTATCCCAAAAAAGAACAAACTTGGCAGTCCTAATTAAAGACTTATCGCTTTCATTGTTCCAGGGGGAAAAAAGCAGATCACGTTCTCTGCTAATTTATTTGAAAATCTATTTAAATGAAATACATTTGCATGTTAACCATCAGTCAGGACAAAAAGAAAAAAAAAAAGAGCATTTTAAATTCATGTTTCTAAAGGACAAAGTCTCTAGAGGCTGGCATGAGATAAATCATTATTCTTGACTGAAGAGTGGGAAGAAGGCCAGTGTGACTACAGGAAACAAACAAACACACACAAAAAAAACTCCTGTGGAGACTGAACTTCACATTCTGAAGTGGCAATCTGCGTCAAAAAAGATCTTTTATATCAAAATCTGGATTTCTGACGGCAGATGAATATCAGATCTACCATCTGGGTTTCATTCGGCCACATGATAGACGTCCTCCTTCTTAACCGTTGCAAGACAAACGTTAACTCGTCCACAGTGGGCATTTGCCTCCCTGCCTCTTCATCAGCCTGCCAGGGGCCAAGCGCCCTCTAGAGACGGAGAGGGGAACTGCAGGAACTTTGATCACACCGGCTGCAGTAATGAGGCCTTCCAGTCATTAATCCCTTTGTGTTCAATTATGGAGGAAACGCTAATGAATTGCTATAATTAATATGACGTTTAACACTTTCTCTGAAACGGACTCTTGTTTTAATGCAATGAAACAAACAAAGTAATATCCTGCACACTTGGGAGGACGGTAAAGCATATGCATCAGTTCAATGAACGTTTGTGCAGGTAGCTGGTCATGAACTGTGATAAAAATTAGTCATGGATTTACTTCAGAAATTTGAGCTTGCTCAGCATCAAGGCGATTCTGTTTTTCAATTGCGAGTTTTTAAGTCATACCTTTCCCTTGACAACCCACTGGTGTCTCAGTGACTGTCCAAAACAAGCACAAATGAACAGTAATCTTACAAAGAACAGTTTGAAATGTTACATTCACCACTTGTGTTGAGTCCTCGCAAAGCACTCGATGATCTGATCTGTTACAGGACTTTGTCATTAAAAATAACGTCAAGTTCTTGGTGAGGGCAGAAATGGCATTTTTTCATCTGAATCTGCCTTACCTTTTTACTGCAAAGGCCGAAAACAAACTGCTCCTCTGCCAGCTGGAACCAGCTGCGTTTGAGCGGCAACACGGATGAGCTCACGCTTTCAGTTTTGGCACCTCGTGTCAGAATGATGAGGTTAAACCAAGCTGACAGGAAACTATACATTCAAAGGGAAAATAAGCCCCTGAATTCTGTATTCAGACATCAAATAAAGGTCCTGCTGGCCTTCCCCTCGACCCAAGTCTCATCTAAACTTTGTCCTTCATCTGCTTCTTTTAGCCTTAATTTTCTCTCTTTTTTTAAATATATTTGGTAATAACAGGGAAGAGACTTTACGCATCATCAGAGGAAGTAGAGCTCTTGACTAAAACGGAAGTGTGGTGCGTGTCTTGTGGTTTAGGTGGCTTAACTACTCGCAATATGAGCAGTTTCTGTTGATGCGAGCGACAGACCATAAATAATGTAAGCATAGGTCCCTACTTTGATAACATGAGAGTTAAAAATAAAAGAAAAAGGTACAAATGCAAATATTGAAAACAGAAAAGAAAAACTAGGTTTGGTTTAAACTTCAAGATTATCTCTTTTTTTTTTGCAAGCAGGGTGACATATTGCACAAACTGAAGTCAAGATGTCACAACACACACCAGACATCACACACTGGGTTTACTCAACAGTGTGGATTATAATTTTACTTTCATTAAATCTACAGTCTTTATTCTCAATAACAGCTTGAAGGTGTTGAAGAGTGCAGTTTGTCTGTGCATGATGAACACACCTGACGAGGACTTGGCCCTGTGGTGTCTGCTGCGAACCTCCTGATTGTGTTTGCAGGAAGGGACCGCAGGTACCGGCACGGGACCTTCCCGCCTCAGCCTCAGGTGCAGGGTTTCTTCTGCAAACAGGGTCTGGATCAGCGTCAGGTCCAGGCCGGACACAGAGCGGCTGTTCAGCACCAGGATCTCATCTCCTGCTCGTAGACCTTGAATGCACAGGGAATGGTGTTTCAGAAGAAAAGGTACCAAGGCTGCACAGATCTCATATGTTCTGCTGTAGTGGGTGATTTAAGGAGTAAAGAGGGAACCTTCACTAAAGGCCAGGCCATCGGGGAGAACTTCACTGACAAAAATCCTGCTGTTCTTCTGGCCGTCGATGTGTCCCGTTACGGCAAAACCTGGAAGAAGGGAAGAAAGATCGATAGGCGCACATAAAACTCCAGGAACAACTTGGCATCAAGCCGTCTGCGTACGGCAGACTCACCAAAGTCTGCAGTGCTCCTCAGCCGTTTCATGTGCAGAGTAAACACATTAGCGGGGACCACCTCCAGCTGATCGCTGACCTGCAGGGTGATGAGAAGCAAATCGATACGCAATAAAGAAAGAAGAAGATAATGGAGGGCTCTGTGTGTTCAGGTGGGACTGCGGGTGTTTGTCCTTCTCACCAAATTGCGGAGGAGCTCGCCAGGAGCCACGTACCGGAGCTCCACATCCTGTCCCGCTCGTCTGCGCAGCCGGAGGCAGTGCGAGCCCGGGTCCAGCTGTTTCACCTGGTTTCACAAGACAGACTCGATGATCAGCGGTCTGAATGTGCAAAATAACTCGACATATTTCAGGCTTATTCACACTTATCCTGCAAATGCTGTGCAGCCAAAGTGTGAACTATTGCAGACTTTACACTTTGAGATGAGAGGAAAAAAAAAATTACCCTAGAGACCGCATGTATGTTGTATTTGTATTTATGTGCAGCTGCTCATGGAGAATGATGTACAGTCAAACACTGCATCAGAATGTGTTTTTAAGTATTTATAATCTAACTCGATCTGCTACTGCAGATACTCAGAAAAATTTTTTGGCGATTAGTTTCTATGCCTGATATGCAATCGGATGTCCACAAAAGAAAACAAAATCAGAATGACATGGCAGCTTCTGTTTTCCTTTTTGCATTGTGGCAACTGTCACAAACATTGTTCTCTTGCCATGGTGACATGTCATTTCTTTGAGATCCAACCTTGCAGGCTGCACAGAGAAGGTCGGCGACCGTCTGGTCTCTTCTGACGGGAACTTGGACTGTCAGGCCGTCTGGGGTGTAGACACACATCGGCGGGTCCGTGGCACCGCTGATACCTTCCCAAATCCCGCCCTCAGGGGGCGACATGGAGTAGATGCTGGACAGCACGTCCAGCCTCTGCTAACGGAAGGAGGAAAAGGGGGTAAGAAAGGAGTATACAGAGGGCAAGAGGGAGGTAAAGACAGAAAGGGAGGGGTGGGTGAGACAGAGCACACAGATCAATACGGGTCCATTAGTCTAAATGCTTGGCGGTGGATCAGGCAGTGGAGCAAAGATGTCATACAATTAGCCTTTCAGAAATTCATTTGACAACACGGACTGCAGTTGCTCCACATTATACTCATCATAATGACCGCGTACACAAGGCGATTGGCAAGGGCCAACCAGCAGGTCTAGACATCCAGATTATATCTGCAGCAGTCTATTTCTTTCCCCTCTAAAGCCCAAGTGATGTATAGGGACAATTTAATTCAAAGTCAGACCAACATTCTGGAGGTAATTACGTGTTGCATTATTTGTGGCATTAGCAGCGAGGTTTGAGCTGGGTATTAAGACTGGGGGCGTGGATGGTGGGGGGTCGGCCCACTAGTCAGCCTCACAGGCAGCCATTTGGGGCTTTTGGTTGAGACTCCCTGTCTCTGGTGGGTAATCGCCACCGCTGCGATGTGAAGCTGAGGGAGGCAACACATTGCAGCCTAAAACCACAATTATCAATTACTCCAGATCACGAGGAACGGCTCCGTCGCAGCAAATGCACTGGCCGTACAAACTTCAAACTGAGACATGGGACCAAGAAGAAGGATAATCGCAAATGCGTCAAATGCATTATGGGATCATAAAACCGAGAGTGGTGTGGTTTTTACTTTTTTTTTCCTGACTTGTGTGAGCTGCTTGCTGTTGATGAATCATTTGAAGAGGAAAAAAAAAAAGACATTTTTGCCTGCTAGACAAGCAGCCTAAAGGGATAAGTACAAGTCTTTTATTCAGACCGTTGCTCATCTACACACAAACACACACAGCAAACATTTGCCTCATTTTTTATTAAAGTAAAAAATGTCTTGAACAATGTGAATTACATCTCTTTGAGAGTTTATTCTTACTAAAAATGCTGCCTTCAACACTTGAGTCCCACTGCAGCATTTTGGGGTGTGAGGTTGTGTCAAACTGGCGTCATGGCAACCAGGAAAACTAAAATTTGGTTTCCTGCACTGCTTCAAGCAGGGCACTGACTAACACTGTGCACTCATTCATGGTTGAGGGACAACTTGACGGTTGCCCGGTTCCACAACTGGCCGCCAAGACGACGCTCCAGACACGCGCCACACTTCAACATGTGCTCTGTGTGGCCAAGTGTGCGTATGCTATTTATGTTTGCGCCCAGTCAAATAATTCAGAGCTCCAGTCTTTCCCCTCAAGTATGGAAAAAAATACCCAGTGAGTTATTCTCCAACCAGGATTTTCTAAAGATGGACCATGGAGTAACGAATGTTGCACAAAAATACCTTTACTGTTCCACTTAGCAACACAAATATCATACACTGTCCAAAACAGGTAGCCTGGCCACAAAACAAACAAACAAAAAAAATTAAATACAATTTCTCTCTTTAACGTCTATTAAAAGAACATTACTCTTCATTTCCTTCCAGCTCCACCCAAGACTCTTCTTTCCACGATATAACACACTTTTCCAAGTGCTCTCACACACAACCAGAGACACTACTGGTCACATTAGCACTTCTCACTGTTAACTACATTCAATTTTTTAAAAAATAAATTAGCTTTTGTATTTTCAGGCAGAGACAGAGAAAGAAGATCAGCATGTCATGAATAACAGGAAATTTTGCTGTTTAAAAGTCAGGAAATTTTTAAACAATTACATTTTATGACAGGAAAGGAACATGAAAAAGGATGAGAACTTGACTACAATTTAAACCTTGAATTTGAAAAAAAAAAAAACATTCATGAGCTTCTCTTAAATATAAGGAAGCTGTCTAAATGATAAGAAACTAAATGCATTAAAAAGTGATTACTCCAACTTAATGCGACTCAAGGATTTCATCTCAAACACATCGACCCGCTTTACTAGAGGAGGACTGGTTGGACTGACAATCTGAGGAACTGTAGGAGTTTATGGGAGTTTAAACATTTACAAGAAGGGCATCAGCTGCAGCATGAATACTCTCACCCCATCTACGTCTTTGCTTCTCTGCTGAAGCTACATCGGGCTCACGTACTGCTGAAGAAAACACCAACAGCAGATCTTAAGCACAAACTCACACAAACATACCCTGAACTTGACTTGCTGCGAGGGATTAGTGGAAGGTGAATACCTATTAAAAGTAATTCAAGGGATTTGAAACCCAAGCAGTCCAACAAGCACAAAGTCGTCCAGACAGGAAGGAAGAACTGTATGTACAAACAAACATCGATGTGCAGCTGTGCCAACGTCTCTTTTCTTATCCTCATCCTGAGCCATTTTCCATACTTAAGTCCAAAGCTAAAAGGAGAAGGGGGGTTGAATACTGAAGTGAAAGAGAAGTCAGTTCATTTTAATCAACATTAAAGTAGAGATCTGATGAAAAGCCATTATTGTTTCCCCAAACCACTTCCTGCTCCGAGTCTTCTCCTCGGCCTTCAGTGAGGGAACTTTTAACACTCGGCACATTGATGACAGCCTCCCGCTATGAATCACTGCCTCCTGCTAAACTATCATCTTCATAACGCCCATCTGTCATCATCTCAAAGCGCCCATTCTATTCATCTTTCAGCGTTACATTATATCAGGACAGACTTTTTTTTTGGCTTTCTGAGGTCATCGGAAACAAGCTACCGACTTCATATAAAATCAGCATCTATTAACAATTATAACTTACAGTATATGCTAGCATACGCAGCTTTGGTTCCTAAATTCATGTACAGTTTGTCTCTTTGATGGCTTCCCCTTCATCTTTAGTATTTTCAGGAATAGTGATCCTCTGTGTCCACTCACCTCACACCAACTTCAACAGGAAAAAAAGGATTTTTGGTGTAAAATAGTCTATGATATGGATAAAAACACAACATAAATTTACACCTAGAGATGGAAAAAAGGAAGGAGGGTGTTTGTTTGATTTTTTTTTTTTTTTTAGCCCTAAATCCAAATACAACAGATAAAGAGAGTCTTGGAGCTCTTTCTTTTTCCTGGCAGCTGTGTGATTACAGTGGGATTTTTCTACCATGGACAACCCCAAAGACTATCATGACAGGAATACATGATATCAGCTTTCCAGTAGGATGTGATGAATTGAAATTTGTTGAAAATGTGACTGAAAAAAATGAGAATGGTTTTTAATCAGGGCGAGACTGTGACAGTGTTTTACAGTCACGTAAAGAGAAGCACTGAAGGCAGAACGTCAGCAACAGTGACAACTGGAAGACTGCTTTCGTTCTAAAGTTATCGATTTTGGGGGGGAAATGGGGGGTTGGGAGTTGATTCTTAAGCGAGTGGTTTTCCAAAAAGTCACTTTCAGGCTTCCCTGCTTGTTATTGCACCTCAGAGAAAATGTCAAAAAAAAAAAAAAAAGAGTGATGAAATAAAATGCATTTTTGTTGCATTTTGCACTGAAGATAAAAGGCCACATGTTGTTTCGTGTTACAGGCTTGTTTTTTGCAAGAACGGTTTATGTCATCTATACATTAATCCCCACAGCTTTAGATTTACAAGCTTCTCACCTCAGGAGCCCATTCTTGTCAAGAAGTGAGTGGTTTCAGCACAAATTATCCCCTTCTTTTTGTCTATTCAGAATTCATGTGTTTCACCTTGCATGTTTTCTTCTCTATCAGTCTTATCTGACTTTTTTTTTTTTTTTTTGAGAATGTAAAAGTTGTCCACAATTACCAGAAGAAGTAGTTCTTTCTTACAGAAAGCATTGCCCCAGAAGGGCTTCATCTTCTGTTCTTCTGCATCACCACGTAAAATGTTTATATAATGCTTCTCCAGTTGCTAGTTTGGTAAGCCTCAAACAAAGGAAAAGCCATGATGGTAAACTTCAACAACTTCAGCTTGAAAATAGCTGAGCAGTGGGAACAGAACGGGAGCTAAAATAAAGCGTTTTAGACACATGACTGTGCAGTCTGAGGAAAATTGTGCGTTGCTTCAACATTAAAAAATGTAAGCCGTTCAACTAGACCTCCCAAAAGTAAAATCACAAACCTGCAAATGTGCTTTTCAACCACAAACAGCTCCCTGTTGCCCAGATGTTAAAATGGAAAATGAACAGCGTTGATCTAACGGGTGAAAAGATGTGGACGTTTGAGAGGCAGCCCAGCTCGGAGACGACACTTACTGCCAGAAATATTTCACACTTTGGTTATGCAGATATGCAAACGGCCAATAATCTACCAATATCTGGCGGCTCAGACGGCTATCCACGTCAAACGCCGAACATGTTAGCAGCACACACATCGACCAAATACACACCCCATTAACTGTTCCGTTAATCAGTTCTTCTACCAAGTTAAACCTCCCTCATTAGAAATGCTGTTTATCTTGTAGACACCTGCAGATCAACATGAAAGGATTTCTCTGCCTTGATCTCGAACAAGGTACGTACTCAGACGCACAGTATGCAGAAAAATATCCTTACACAGCCCACTATCAAAGCCACGACAGACAGCAGAGGCCAGAGTAACAGGAGACCCGTTTCTGCGGCGGCCACTTCATGCTCTAACTGACAGCTGCGCCACAGATTGGCTTTCGCTTCACATCAAAGGTCCCCAAAGCATGGTGGACAAAATTAGTGGAATCTCTGACTCACCTCAGAGCTTCTGGGAGGCAGGGCGTACATCTGACCTCCAGCATCGCTTTCAAAGATCTGAAATCAAGAGGCAGTCGGTTAGAAGCAGAGACGAGGGGGCAACACACCGACTGACTCATAATTGTTGCTTCAGCAACACAATATTAGACAAAACACAGCGCTAGTAGCTTAGGTGGCTAATTAAAAGCTACTTGTGGCGAGTGCAGCACTTTGATACTGCTTCTAAATGGGATCTGCAGCCTTTGAAGGTGCAACGATGGAAATATGCAGTGTGCGTGTGTGACCAGAGGGAATGTGCATGGACATCGAGTGGTTTCTGTGCTGCAGACAGATGAAAGGGAGAGGCAGTCCAACAGCAGATGAGAGGACACGACTTCCCCTTTTCACAACCACCCTTTGGTGCTGAAATATCTTGAAATATTTTATTGGTTCTAGCTTCCTCAGCCTCATCTCTCCTGCTGCTCTGTCTGGATAAGTCAACAGCTGCAGCACGTAGCCATTATGAGGATGTGGCACCGGTCCTCTAACAGGCTGCAGTTACCGGGTTTGTTGCCAGGCAGAAGAAGCAAGACAGGTGGTACCAGAAAAAAAAATTTTAAAAAAGAAGCTATGACATTAAGGAAATGAGAGCAAGTTGAATGTTTTCCTCCCGAGTGCATGCAAAATAATATTTAAAACTGGCACAGAGTAGTAACTTTTTCTAAATTAATTATTTATGCAAAACAAAAGAAGTTTTCTATTCCCTGGCTTTGGTAGTGAGATGCCTCGTCTGACCTTAGCTCCCCAGGCTCCCTCCCTCCTCAGCATGGGTACATTTCTAAAGAGCCTGTAAACAGAGCATCGCTTCGCCGTAAACTGTCTAAATTTAGAAAGCTTTACCAGCTCTCCCACAAATCTTCAGACTTTGGCCTACTTCCCACAGCCAACTGACGGCTAGGTCCCTACTGTAGCTCTGCTCAGATAGACCAGAAAATAGAAACCGAGAGGGAAGACTGTGTGGGGGAGGGAGGGAGGGAGGATGACTTTGGGCGTAAGGTTCTGGTGTGCAGCGCTGCAGTGGTAAAAAGGATTTCAGCTTAGTCAACACAGATGAGTCAGTGTGGAAATTGTGGGTGAAGTTCCGTCGGGTAACGTTCGGATGATTATGTTCTGACAAACTGGGTTTGAGAGAGAACGGGGATGAAAAAGAAAAAAACAAGAAGTAGTGGAAATGGGTATGAGTCAGGTGAAACGTAAAAACAAGAAGCTCAAGTGTAGCGTATGTGCAGACAGACGGGATAAATGAGTCTAAAAGTGAGGAAAGGCAGGACTATGTCTTGGAGAAAGGAAAACTGGACGATCTGGGACGGTGACAGCACCTTTGAGTAAACAGAGAGGAGCTTGGCTCCCGAGAAGGCCTTCCTGTCCAAATCCTCCTAAAGCTAAGACGTGTCTCTTGTCAGCGCTAGGCGAGAGCTGATGATGTCATTTTCAGTGGCATGGCTGAATTTCACTCAGTGTAAACAAAAACTTGCACAACAATCAAGTCTTCTGAAGAAAAAAGCCGCAGAAACGGCAAATGTCCAACTCCCAAAATCCCTTGATGCACTCAGCAGCCATCGGTAACTCCTTACGAGCCCCCAACTCCAGACAAAATACACCAGAAAACACTCAAAAGATCTTGTAAGAGAAGGGGAACCTAGTCGGGGAAAATAAGAAAAAATAAGGGGATGGTGTTTAATATTTAGCGTCTTTACACCAACCATCTGCTGGTGTCTGCGGGGCTGAGGAGAGAGTGTGGAGAATGCCATCCACCACATATGGCTTTTAATAATTCATCTGCGTACTGCGGTGCCACCTCGGCCTTCTGCGCCACAAAACGTCGACTGTGCCTCATTAGGCCGGCCGGCTGGCTGGAGAACGACGACGCCTCCGTGCATACCTAGATGCTGACGGATGTGCATGGATGCGAAAGCGTAACTATCACAGAGTAGGTGGTCGGGTAGGGACGAGGGAGCCAAGCATCACAGGGAACATTTTGAAAGCAGTGAGGAGTCGGGTCTCATCCGCTAAACAAGATGATTCGCTGTGCTAGCTGGGAAACAATAAAAGAAAAAAAAAAACACCAAAAAGAGGACACAGCATAAATATGTGCCTCTTCATTTCTGGAGCCATGAAATATCTGAGTAAATGACTACTCTCCAAAGCCCTGCCTTCTGTATCGATAAATAAGCACCCGCTTGAGTCTAATTACTAACCAGAGAGGGTTCAGACTTCCCTCTCTCCACCTGGGTGAGGAATGCTCCCGTGTGTTTATGCTGATGGGAGGTTTGCTCTCGAACGTACAGGAAAGCAGGAGGGATGTGAGCTTATGTGCTTTTGATTAATAAAAAAAAAAAAAAAAAAATTCCCACGGCAGTAAAATGTGCTGAAACCACGATCGTTAGAATTTTCTTGCTTCCTTTCATGCCAACAACAGCAATTTACGCGTAAATAAGTTAAAACAGCAACATGATTTTGGGTTGTTTTATTAACAAATATGCAAAAATGTGCTCTGAGGGGGCAGGAAACAAATTTAACGGTATGTCCCCAGAGGATGCACGCATGCTCGCAAGTGTGCACGTACAGCATGCTTATACTCTGTGTTCATGTGCTAACTAGTTCCCCTGCCGCTAAATACATGAGGTGGGCGATCCTGAACGCGCTAATCAACATTTCCAGGAGTGTTTCATCATTCTGGGATTCAGTGGAGATTACACGGTGTCACCTCAAGGCCCGAGGGATGCTGCTAGACTTTCAACGTCGACAAGGACCCAAAGATCCGGGCATGAAGCTCATTATGTAATCCCTCATCTTGTTAAACTGTCTATTTTTTCCCACCTCTGCAAAGGATGTTAAGGTTTGTTTTTATGCATTTACGTTAGCAGGACTGGTTATATAGTTAAAGATCTGCACAAGGATTTTAGCCGAGGTGTGGCAACTGCCCAATTATTTTTAATGTCAGCAGACCTGGATGCTGCAGCCACCCTTGGTGGAAATCTTGATTAAATTGGTCGCCCATGGGCTTGCTGCAAGCATCGCATTAAAAACTTACAGCATACTCCAACATCTTCAAACTACCGAAACTAATGAAAAGTACATTTTCACCCTGAGGGAGGAGAGCTGAACCATGTTTGACCACAAAAAAACATATCTGCTTTAATGGGTGGATCTTAAGCAAACTTACATTTATCTTAATTTAAAAAAAACAGCAGTGACGAGTTTTTAGTGTCTATGTTGCATTTAAAAAAAAAAAGAACTTGGATGTTTTCAATAATACCTGTGATACGGAGGGTCTCTTGTCCCGGCCTCGCTTAGTCAGGTTGTCAAGACCTTTAAGAGAGGAGAAGAGGCCTTTCTTGCGCTGTTTGCAAGTCAGGGACAGCGTGCGCCTCCTGACCATGGCTTCGTCCCTGGAACAGATCTGAACACAAGTACCACCATCAGTACCGCAAGCAACAAAACTTGCCACATGCTTTTGCAAACAGTTAACTTCCTTCCCTCACAGGTGGACAACAAGGATGTTGGCCGTGCTAGCGTGGCTGACTTCGAAGTGTTACCAAACTAAGCTGTGGGTCCAACGGGTCCAGATATCAGCCAATCAAACTGCAGCTACATAACTGGTGCTAAGCAACTCACTTTTACTTGTTCACCAAGCAGGAAGAAGTTTGGTTGTTTACTGGTATGATGGAGGCCCATCAGAAACACCAACTATAAAGCATTGCAGCAGTTATGTGAATTTTTTCTAGGTTGCCGTTACAGATCAAGTTTGTTCAAATTAAAGTGTCACAAACATGTTTCTGGTTCCCTGATTTTTTTATGCAGCCTCAGTTCGTTATCTGCTCTCTGCAAGTTCGCCCTGAGCTTCCTCACCAGTGCGTGGAAGGAGGAGACGGAGAAAATCCCCAGGCGACCCAGGGTGCTTTTGGTGGGGCGGCTGGCGATGGCTAGCAGGCTTTTCGGATTGGGCAGCTCTCCACCCTGCAGACTGGCAAGGTAGCAGCGCATCCTGAAGAGGTCCATGTTGAACCTCTCCAGGTTCTGTTCCCACTGCTGGATCTGAAGGGGAAGAAAGAATATTCATTTGTTAGACTTGTTTTAAAGTTTGACTGCAAATTTGTTTGCTGGGTGGTTAGGGAGCAATGAGCAACCGAAGGCTTGGGGGTAGTCTGTGGTTGAGAATCAAAGGATCCAGGGTCAGATGATTGCGATCACTCAAGCTGCAATTGCTTGCAGATGTTGGTGTCGGGGAAGGGTATGACCTCATGGAGGTTTGATAGTGACGGATGACTGCATATCTGACAGAGGAGTGTGGGTGTGAGTGCAGCAAATTCAAACGCAATTTTGTCAGAAAAATCCTGAGAGCCCGGAGACACTGAACAGACCACCTGTCCAACACCGCCCCAGTTTACAGCTCCTCTCACCTTTTCCTGTTTGCACCATGTAAACTACGAGAAACTCTATTTTGCTAGCTGGAGACCGGTTTTAATGGGAACACTCCCGCTGAACAATACTCCATAACAACTAACTTTAATAGGTCTGAGACTTCATTTACAAAAAGACACCCCACAGCGTTGTCCCATTAGGCTTCACTCGTGACGACTGCATTCTTTGGGATTAAGGAGCACAGTGGAAGCGGATTTTACAATCATCCTAAACAAAAACCTCCCACACTAATAACATGCCACCTAAACGCATGTAGCCGTTTAGGTGGCCTCAGTTAACAAGAGTTGAGTCAATGACGTTCAGATATTCCAGGTGTTGACTTGGACCATTAGGAGAACAGTCCAGAGCATGCAATCAGTTAAAAAAAAAAAAAAAAAAAAAAGATGGATTTATGATATGATCCTGATCCATGTGCATGTACTTGTTCCTTTGTCCATTTCCGTTTCTCCATAAATTTTAAAAAAGTCTGACCAAACCATGTTTGCATAAGCTAAAAGTACTCACTTTAATTATATGTTAAGTACAACAGAGGAATATGTGCAACTATGATAAAAAATGTGATATAAAGCAACATATGTCCCTTTTAACAACCAAAGACAGATATTTCAGTCTGGGTAACAGCTTCATGCAGTGTCTGCAGATTGCACGGTTAGCATGGAGGCGAGCAGTTTATCAAGGACATGTGAAGTCTTTGGCGGTCACGTTTTTAATCACTTTAAAGGGGAAGTTGACATTTTGTCAAGAGGTTCCGCTGTTTGCGCTAAATCTTAATGCAACTCTGACTTAAGACATCAAATTTTCTAATGTAAGGAAGCACTGCATCATTTTGTTTACTCTGCTGGTCTTAGAACATTAAATAAAAACTGAAATGTGATTTAAATCCACAGAGTAGTTTGAAGATGACTTTAGCAGAGACGTACAATAAGCCCAAGACAAACTCAGGAGCAGCTGAAGTCTATGGATATGGCTCAAAATCCTTGTGCACTTTCGATTTACATGCCATCAGGAATCTAAGACTCTGTCAACAGTGAAATATATGTCTCTTCATTCAGGGATGTACTAAAATAGTCCTGCGCATGAAATTCGATTTGATGATTCATGCCAGGAGAGAATCACTCATGACGAACAAATTTTTTTTTTTTCTGGGATTCGAGTTTATGCTCCATTTTTTTCTTCATGCGTCAAGCAAACAAAGAGAAACAATTAAGCAAGATCTGTGAAAAAGCAAAGCAAGTCTGGGCCCATCTGGCCTGCACGCACAACTTATTTACACCCATTTCGGAGTCATTAAGCTCAGCAGAAGCCTTTCTTAAAACAGATCCTCATCTCTTCTTATTCCCCCCTTCAACATCTGCCCCCTACTCTCTGTAGAAGCCCTAATGCATGATAAGTCCTTCAATGCAACCTGATAGCATGGAGAGAGTGTGTGTGGGAGAGTTTGTGTGTTCGAAACAGGGCAAAAGCAGACTTCAAACAAGGTCTACTGGCACTGATTTCAGTAGACATGGGTGGGGGTAGGCGGGGACATCAAAGTAGTGCCCTGCTGCTGCTAGACAACCTTACCAAAACCTTAAATCTATCATCAGCCTCTAGGCGCCTTTATCAGGGTGCAGCCCCATACGACGTCTGACCCTATCATTCCCTCCTACCCCGTCTGTCTCTCTGAGGTGGCATGCTGGCTAATTGGAAACAGACACAAGCGTGTCATCAGCGAGGCCGTCATGCACCAGCATCTCTGCTGGCCATTGCTGCAGCGGGCTTTTATGTGTTTATCTGGCTTTTCCTTGATGACTACTTTTTTTTTTTTTTTTTAAATCTCCCACGTGACATAAGTCCAGAAGTAAATGCATTTAACTTCTTTAGCACCATCAGCAGCGAGTGCACTACAACTCCCTTGTGACCACGGGGAAGTAAAATGTCGCCATCCGAAACGCAGGTATAAAAAACGCAGCTCCATTCTCTCCACATTCCATGACATTCCACCAAGTTCTTGTGAAAGTATTTACGCTCCTGCCAATCTAGAGGCCTCTTCCTGCCAATGTGTAATCTGCTGTTTGTGGGCTGCAGCGCAGTGCTGAGTGCTTTGGATTCTCCCCCCAGGCTGTGACGGAGAGACAGAAGAGGATAATGCATGTTGAGAGCCTATTACCAAGAAACATCTGGAATCTCAATCTGATGCTCGGGGAACGCGCCGCTCCCCTGGGCCCCGTGAGATGCATTTGGGGACTGATGCATATAGGCCAATTCACCCACCCACAGACAAAAATAAAGCACTGGCTCGCCACCGCAGTCGCCAAAAAAGGAAAAATTAAGTAGGGCACATGATATGGTTGCTTCACACGTCATGAAAAATAATGACACATAGACAAGGTTTTTAAAATCAGCAAACAGCAAGTAATCCAGCAGATTATCTGCAAAAAAAAGATATGGGCTCGAGTGTTCCCACACCGCCTCACCTGGTTCTCGATGGCCTTGCGGTTTTTGGGGTCACTGACTACAGTCAGCTGCAGCTCCGCCATCTTCTTCATCTTCCCATCCATGTCGATCTTCTGCAGGAGGCCGCGGACCTGGCTACGCAGCAGACGCACCGTATCCTCCTTCCCCTGGCGCTTGGCCAGCAGCGAGGCGCTGGCGGAGTGGATGGCTGTCACCCAGTTTTCCAGGTCAGTCTGGTTGCTGGCCTAGAAGATCAAAGACAAACAGGAATTCGATGGAGCAGGAAGACGAGTATTCCATCCAGCACGCCGCCGTATGTGTTATTCTACTATATATCACAATAAAGATCATTGGGACTTCGCTGGATCGATAAAAGACAACATGATTAACAGCCCCTCTATGAGAATGCAT
>JAOWBL010000015.1:11487428-11507485 GCA_028564865.1 Zenarchopterus dispar
GCGCTCCTCCACATGCCCCATGACCTGGCATTCTTCCCACTCCGCCCTCGGTTGACTTCTACGTCAGCTTTGTGTTTAGTCTGATGCTGTGTGTGTCTTGAGTCTGGGATACAAGCGAGGAATGGGCCACACCTCGGTAAGATATAAACACACCAGGTGCATGATGTCCTAAGGAGGTAAGCGTCTTTTTCCTTTGTGAGGACCACCATGCATTTGTTGAACAGGAGAAATAAGCTCCAACTGTTTTAGTCCGAAGCTCACATCTCTGAATCCAGACTCAATGAGCGCAGCAATGGGAACAAAACTGCAGACAGAGGTGTGGAACAGGACATACTCATAAAATGGGTGCCAGTATGGGTTTTATGCCTTTTGAATTACACTGCTGAGAGGTCTGAGGTCATTTGTTATTGGTAGGGTCCGTTAACACAATCGGACCGTTTTCCTCCTGTCAAATCCCAGCCCATGAGATTTGTTTCTTATCACTTTCCTCTGGTGCTGAGAAGCTCTTAAAGGAACAGAGTGGCTCCAGGCCTATGAAACAGTCAAGTTCTTTCAGTACACAAATTCAAAAAAAAAAAAACAGGAAGCAAATAACAGAGAGAAAATTGTGTCACTGGAGCCAAAGACCAGGCCATCTCCTGCTGAGTTTTGTTATATGAACAAGATTTAAAGTATCCCGCGGTTGTTTGCTTATGAGGGGAAATGTCTTTCGATGAATCACTCACTGAAAGCTCATATTACCGTTTGGTGGATCCAGCCAAAGCCACCAAGCATCCATCACAGTGCTTGTTAAGTGTCTTTTAGCCTTTTTCATTATACATTCAGAAGCTCCGCGCCTGGCTCCAGACCAAATATGACATGGCAGTCCTCAAAAAGATTTATACACGTACGCCACCGCTATTCTAGTGTGATGCCAAGGGAATGAAAATGTTTCCAAGCCACACATTCCCACCATGCAGGCATACGACCATATCATTGCAAGTTTAGAGAAAAAAGGTTGAGTTTGTCAAAGTTGGCTGGTCTAAAAGGAATGAGAGCAAGTCACCAAACGCTGAAAATGCTGCAACATATCAGGAGAAGTGATAAGGTGTGCAACTGTGAAAGGTCACCGTATTTACAAGGCCACATGCTGACGGCTTAGACAGTGAAATGCACCATAAACCACAGAACTTGCTATCTAGGAGATACATGTGGGATTTTAGTAGCTCTCACAAGTAAACACAAGTAGAACCTACATCTGAGCATCTAAACAACAGGAAACAACCTCTTCACCCCAGCTTGCCCTTAATCCATTAAAACAGCAGAAACAAAGGGAAAGAAAGATAAAACACTGAGTCCACAACATGCCTTACCTCGATGGCCCGGGCTTTAATCTAAAAGCTCTTTGAAGAGCTTGCAAAAGACAAACGTAGCTGGTGTTCTTTGAATCTTAAAGTGGATTCTCCCTGTCAACGCTTATTGAGTCTTAAAGCAACATGCACACACCTCATCTGACTCACACACACCCAGACACAGTGGAGGACACGTGGAAACTCCCTCCCGGCTTTGGAGGAACAGCGAATCACAATCCTCCCGGGGGCAGCGCTGCGAAACGGAGTGCCAAGAGGAAAAGCCAGAGAGCAGGGAGGAAAAAGTGAAAAGTCCTTAACAGAAGAGCCCTCTCAGAAAGTGAGGCAAAAACGGTTTACAGCGCTCAAACATTGAGAGTCCACTGCAAAAAAAAAGAAAAAAGAAGCCACACAAGTCAACAGCGTTGTTTTTCCAACATCCAGCTTTTCCGTTGGCTGGAAGAAGGGATGCAGGACTCGTTGCAGCCAAGGTAGCTTTTTTTTCCTTTACAGAGCAGTTTGAGGCGATTGGACGAGACGAGCTGGCGTGTGACGGGTGCAGTCCTTCTTGGGAGGCACTGGGGAGGGCGCTAAGACTGGATCTCTTGTCTGACCCTAAATACCACAATGACCCCAGCAGAAGGCCAAAAAAGCAGCCAGTAACTGAGGAAACGGAAAGAAAATTAATGCATTCGTGTATATGCGAATGCATGAGCCCAAAGAGGAGGGGTGAAAAGGAAATTACAAATTAAGAACAAGGAAAAAACAAAAACTATCTGATTGATGGATTTATAGGGGGGAGGGCAAATCTTAAAATCATAGGCCAATTAAAAATCCAAAGCAATGTGGCAAGGCCTTCCCTGGAATTTCAACTTCTGAAAGTGTTGTGACTAAGTCTTATCCCAGCGGAGACACACTCGAGACCGCTGCTCGACTGAAAGCACACACATCCCTCCATTTGTCTACGGTTCACATAACTGTGGTCACACAGTCAAACTGGACCGATTCAGAGAGCCGAACCACAGCACAGCACAATACCCGAGCTGGACGAGATTGTTCCAAAAGCTGCTTCCAGCTTTCTTCCGAGCCAGCTGAGTAACTCAGAATATCAGTGGTGTTCAGGAGCACATCACATCAAAAAACCATGACAGCCTATAGCCTATTACCTACAACACTAGAGTGGGTTCTTCTCTGGAAAATCATCTTAATCTAAACAGCTATTAAAAGTCATGCCCATGCCACACGGGATGAGCAGCTGTGGAATAGCTTTCCATCAGCCTGCTGCTCGACATAGAGACATGAGCCCAGGGACACAATATCAGCAGCTTTCGACAGGGCCAAACATTGTCAACAACACAATAGCTCTCATGGTCTCGTCTGAGATCGACTCAAAGGCTTTTGTCTAAAAGGCTGGTCGACACCACGCCTGCAGCGACTTTGAAATGTGAAAAGAGAGAGCCGGGAAGAGAAGGCAGGGAGAACTGTCGCAACGTGCATTCGCACGGAGCAGGTGCTGGGTCTAATTCCACCCAGCCAAATTGTCTGACCCCTAATTATTTTCAATTAAGGCCCCAATAAGCTCCACTCTCCAGAGCCGAATTAAATCCCTCTATATTCAAGCTCTGGGCGACTGACTCATGCGCACGCCTCAGTCATTTTCAACCACATCTTCAAACAGTAAATGAATGCAGAAGTTGATGGAGGAAGCTGAAGGTCACATTGCTCTAAATAATGATATAATTCAAGAAAATACTGATAAGTCGGGCTGTTGCCTTTTGCTGAACCTTGCCTGGAGGCAGAACTGGAGTGAAACACAAAGAAAATACACAAAAAGCGTATCTAACAAGATTTCCTGTGGAGGAAATCAGAAGTACTATTAGTGTGTGTGTGTTGACACACGGTTTGAGGACTTAACAGGGGTAATGCTTTGAAATACTAATCATGTGTGATACAGATGCCTAGATGAGTACTGATGACTTCTTGTCACTTGACTCGGTGATAGCAGTGTGGCAGAATCCACACATTCCTCACAGACCCTATGCACCAATTTAAAATGGTGAAAATCCCTTAAAACAAGACACACCCACCTCTAATGGAGTTTAAAAATTACATTTGAAAGTTTTTAATGAATAAAGCTTTTTTTTAAACCCCCAAAAAGGCTTATTTTTTTCTTATACCTTAGACAGTTGACCAATTCCGGCATAATTTTCCTCCTTAGTAAAATCAAAGGCAACCGAAAGCGCGTCCAGTTGAGAAACTGTACGGCAACTCATAAATGCTTACAGAGGTACATCCATCGCATTAATACAGCCTGGTATAAACCCTAACCTTCCATGTAAATGATTATTTTTATGCAAAACACATTCATCATGATGCAATTAATCTCAGGCGGATCCCTTGTGATAATTCGTCTCTGATGGGAGAAACTCTCGCTCGGGGTGTGCCGCTCATGGGAGCGCTCTGACGGATGGGGTGGAGGAACAGCGGCGGGGCAGAGTTGGAGGGAGAAATATGAGTTTTCAGTCAGCCTGCCAATATTTCATATTGCGCTCATAAACAGCACGATGGAGCCATTCTCGTGGCTGGAGGCCGTTTATGGTTTGGTGCCATTGATTATCGTCCTCACTGGGGACTTGGGTCTGCGGCAAATTGCGAGGAAAATATCCAGTGGGAGGAATAAAACGTCTCCTAATTGCTTAATATTAGCATCAATTAGTGCACTGCCTAAGAAACACAGATTTTAAAATATGAAGCGAGTGGAAATCCATTTGAAATTACTCAGATGGAGGAAATGGGGGTTGAAGGGCGTGTGTGACAGATGGAATTTGCTTAAGCTGAGATGCTTAAAAATCAGGGTGAAAGGTCAGGTCTTTTGTTTGGCGCTGGGTTCCACCCTTAACTCCACTCCCTCTCTTTTAAAATGCAGCTAGTGGATTCACACATGTGAAGGAATCCAGGTAATTTGTGAGCACATACTCTAATAATCCCTTGATAAACTTGCCCGGATCAAGAGTTTATTTCTGGTGATAAAGCTATTAAAACAAGGAAAAAAATGTCAGAAGGCATCCATTGTCTGTCTCCACCATCTATCTGCATCTGCATCCTCCTCCGTCCGGCTCAAACTGTGATGTTGTGTGTTTTCTGCCCACCACCCTCGCTGTCACCTCGGTTTTTACACATTAGTGCTCCTGTCACACAAGTCGGCCCACGACAACGCCAATTTTAAATTAACGAGGATGTGTCGCTGCACGCAGGCTCTCTGCTGACAAAAGAGGAATGATGCATCTGACAGGACAACACCAGAGGTGTCGCTCTCTGCTGAAAGAGGCACCTCAAATGATACCACACGTGCTACTTGGAGGAGACAGTGACTCCGGTCATCCTCAAGGGGGTGTCAGCGTCCATCTGCTGCCAGATAGTGTGTCTTGTATTCAAGTGCACTTTTAAATGTGCTTGTTTAGACTTGCAGGAGGAGAAATGGCTCATCAGCTCTCTGTCAGTTTTTCTACTAATTAAGCAGCTTTATGAAAGCAGAAGGTCATTTTGAGGGTTAAACCGATAAAAGAAAGAAGAACTTGAACTTGCTCCAAAGCTTCAGTGTCTGGTTCTTGGATCAATTTTGCAGTTCAGTCAACATGTCCTGGCGCACACGCCTCATCATCTGTGATGCACCGGAGCATCTCAGTTTGAGCAGCTTCAGTATTTTAGTAGACTGCAAGCAGAACCAAAGCAAAGCAATCTTTGAAGGGCCTTGTCCTCGAGCTGCCGAGATACGGACAAAAATGCCTGGAGCTTGTGGGACAAATAACAGAGTGAATGGCAGGCGGTGCAAATATGTGGATGGTCTGAAGCAGCTACAGGGTGAAGATAAGAGACCTCAAGGCTGGTGGAAAACATGTGTACACCCAGCCCTGCCCGGGAAAATGGGGCAAAGCGCGACAGCTTCCTCGTTCAAAGGAAGAGATATCTAATTATCTCCATATGATAAGGGATAGGGGGAGAAATGTGCCTTTGAGGCAAAGAAAGGGGAAAAGAACAACAATCCAGGTTTTTTTCCTCTTTTACCTTGAGCAAGGGTGGTTTGAATATTTGGCACCACTACTGAGAAAAAGCCTTTGTCTAATTTTTCAAATTTATTCTGAGGTTCACAATGACTTTGTGAATTCTGCACATCTGTTTGTGAATGCCTGAATACCACACCTGCATTAAGCCCATTCACACGCCGCATTATCTCCCCTGGAATTGACTGCTGCTGTCCTTTGTGTGCTGCAGGATAATCTGTCACACTACATGGTGTGAGCTCCAGTGATTAATGCGCCGAGCCAGCGACTCCCTCTCTCATTATCATACCAGCAGCCACTGTGGTTTACTGTGGCAGCGACGGGACACGCTCGAGGCTCCCTGAGGTGATCCATCAGAGATCATTGACCACCACAGAACAAAAATCAGACACACAGAGTGTGATGCTTGAGGTCACAAGGAAACAATCTGTACGTTTACGTAAGATAAATAATGAAATTATTGTGTTAGTCTGACTACTAGTAGACTTTTAAAATGTACTTAAGCAGATTAGGCAACTAAAATGATAATAAATTGAATTTTTCAAAGTCAAATGTGCCCAGATAATGCAAGTGGGGGTTAATTGCTTCTGCATATCATGCTCAGCGAGACCCAACAGGACCCTCTGCAGATGGTCTGCAGTTCCCGATCCAGGCTTTAACCAGTAAGTTACAGAAGAAGCAAGCTACGACTTTTTTTCTTCCGGGGGTTGGTGGTGGTGATGGGAGGTGGGGGGGTGCGTACATAATGTCATAGATTGGACAGAGAAAGCCAAATGCTTGGGCTTCATCCATACTTGTGGAAAAGCCTTGGAAAAACATAAACAGTGACCCAGAAAAGCAAATCAGCAAGCAATTCTGTATAACTACTGCATCTTTTTTCTGGGTTTTTTTTGTTGTTTTTTTTTTAAGTATAGGATTTTGTTTTTTTCTGTTCACATTAGACCATAACCCCAGCATCTACAAACTGACACAAGGTCTGCAGCAGATGAAAATGTTTCAGTTTTTTTTTGACAGCTGAACTGTCAAAACCTTATGAACCTCAACAACAGTGTAAGCAACATCGTAGGTCTTCCAGCACCGGGACCGCCCTGGAAAACTGATGGTTAGGAGGTGGGGATGGCTCTGTGCTGATTGGATATGCTGTAGACATAAGATGACATTGTTTTAGTGTTCCATTAACTTTTTTAGATGAGTAGTGCTTACTCTTTCTCCTTTGATCGTGATGATCTCTTCATTCTGGTTTGTTTCATGAATTTTGTCCTCCTTCTTTACCACCCTTTTTTTTTTTGTTTGGCAAAAAAAGGGTGGTAAATTGGTGGTTCAATTACCACCAATTGCTCTGGAGTAGTACTTTGCCAAGCCAGTGAATTGTACCAAATGCCAACCATCTAACTTCTGGGTTGAGGCTCATGTGGAACTAATTTTGTTGCAGTTCCTCTGCAGCTGTTTCGGTGAGGGTTTGGCTGAAGGAGATGGTTGCCACAGCTAACTTTGATTGACATATGGTGGGCATATTCCCATTGGCTTCCCAGACTAAATGGCTACATCCCATATGAAGAAAAAGAGACTTCACAACCACTTTTCATAAACCAATAGGTCATGTGACTAATGCTTCATTCATCGTTTGTTTTTGCAGTCTTTGGTTACAATTCTAGTTTCCTGGTTTTTACCCTGGACTGCAACTAATAAAAACCCATCTTTTGATGATGTAGTGTGAATAGAGATCTTTTCAGACACTGAGGTGACATGCGAGTTTGGGCGCAGACTGATTCTGTTTTGACACCGAATTTTAAATCAAACCAAAACCAGTCATAGTTTGGTCAATAAACCACTTCTCCTTCTGTGCTTATTTACTGAGACAAGGACAGCCGTCTAGTTAAATGGCCATATAACCCCATAAGCTCAGCATGAATGTGCATATAAATACACCGGAGGACATGCTGTGGACTTGAAAGCAGGTAGATGGATGTGGCAATCAAAACGTTGCACACACACTGAAGTTCACCAGTACACACACACACAGCATCAACTGCTGGATGCAAAAGGAGCACTTGTTGAGACGAAAGAAATCAATGCATCCACAGTTTGAAAGAGGAAAAGCGAATCACTCAAAGTGATTACCAGAGGTAAGTTGACATGATGAAAGTCAAAAATGGTGGCTAAGACTGTATTTGGGGTAGTAAGGCAAACAGGCAGAGCCTTCATCTGCTCCCAGCTCTAACACACATCTTATGAGCTTACACAAGCTGATGCAGGAGTGTACCAGGCAGTCTACATCCAGATGCTGCATTGGTCTACATCTCCGCTGGAGTGTGTGAGGCATAAAGTCCCATCTATTACTGCCACAGGCAAGCATTAATCCCTCCCTGCATTCCTCGGGAGCCCTGACGCCAGAGGGAGTTTGCTCTTGTGGCCCCCACACACCTTAGGTGTAAGGCAGCACTTCAGCCAAGACTTACTAAAAAACTGTTTGCACAGTGCAAACTGATGAATCATGATGAAACATTTCAATTCAAACCCAGAAAGCCACAGGGCAGGTTTACACGGACAAAAAAAAAGTCATTCAAACTTCACCTTCCTGCTCCAAGCAGAGCCATATGTTCACGGTGAACTAGCTCTCCAACTGGCAGTGTCTCGACTTTTATGGACTATTAACAGCCAAAGTGTAGATCACAGTCAGGCCAAACACAATATGAATCACTCACTTTACTCCGATCGACGGCGGGATAACAGACCGCCTGACTGATGGCCCAAGTAAGTGACCTCACATGTGATGAATAGGTGGGAAATCAGAAACTAGACAACAAGCGGATCACGGGAATCGTTGGGACTAGCTCAGCATTTTCATTGCAGTTTATACATCACAGCACGCTTAAGCCATACCCGCTTAAGTCTTTAAACTGACAGGAAGAAGCCACAATGGTGATTTATGTCTATTAGTGTTGGTTGGACTAGTCTGGGCTCGTCTCTGCTTGCTCGATTGTGGTCAAGGTTAACACAGACAACAAAGGAACTCATACACCTCCAGCCATTAGGAGCTATTATCGAAGCAATTAATGCTGTTATTTAAGCCGTTCTTGTACCACATTTGGCAGGGCTGCTCCTGTTAAGTGCTCAGGATGGACATTTCCTGGTGTGAACACATCGTCGGTGCATGTAGGAGAAAATTATGTCACTTTCCATGTGCTAAAGTGCTTAACTTCTCTTAAGCAAGTATGACCTGATGTGACATTTGTGCTTTTACATTGCAAGTTGTGAGAGTTCGGGTTGTATTGTTGTTGTTGTTTTATTTTAAGAAATTAAAAATTTGAAGGCAAAAACAGTTCTCTGAAATACAAGGATTTGGTTTAAGATTAAAAACTCTGTAGTCAGTTTTTCTGGTTGAAATGCAACAGATATCGTAGATGTGCTTTTATGTTTCAACAATAAAAATCAATGTGATGATTCACCAAAGTGCTTTTTGTATGTTCAGCACATTTACGATCCTATTTGAAATAAGCATATACATCACTTATGTAGACACATGGAGAGGCTACATAGGCTGTCTGGCTGAAGTTGGCACGATGTAGCGCTCGAGTTGTCAGGTCACGAATCTATATCACAGCCCCGTAAACACAGGAGCACAAAACAAGCAGCACAGCTAAATAAACTATGCTCCAGGTGAGACAAACTCCTACAGCCTGCACACATGTGGATTTATGTCCAGTCAACATATGGCATCACAAAGGGATGCATCACATTTAAGACTGCAGCTTTTGTAAACATGGGTCAAATGCAACAGTCAGTTCGTGATAATCTAACCAGCCTCTGACGCAAAACCGCTCACAGTTAACTGGCTCCCCACTGTAGAGGTTAAATAACTCAGACTGTGAGACTGGCTCCTGACCAAAGTTAACCCCAGTAATAAACAGGTTGTGAGTTAGCTTGGTGCAATTGCTCTTTTATAGGAAAGAACCATCTTTACTGCTCCTCTTATCTTCAACACAAATCCAATTGTTTTATTGCAGCTTCAAGCTCAGCTGACTAGAATCGACGGTATCAGTTACTGGCAACGGGAGGAACGGGGTAATCTGATCTGGGCTGCCTGTTCAGCTTCCTGAAAGCACAGATGATGCCTGCATACAAACTCACAAGTTCTCGAAAAAACTCAAATGTGTTCACTTCCTCTTGTTAAGATTATTCAAGATATCTGGTCTAAAATATGAGGACGATTAGCTTCAGTTAAAAAAAAAAACAAAAAAAACAAAAAAAACGCCTCACCTGTACTCACAGATGCTTGCTTTCACATAGTCTCAAAGGTCCTTTCTGACAATATGCAAGCAGGTGCAACACCTGTGGTTACTGCGTCCACACAGCTTTGCATGTTTTTTTTCCCTGCAACTGGCCAATGCACCAAAGACCTACTTTGTGTCCCTAAAACTGTGCCAAAGGTTACCATGCAATTGTTTGAGTGCACACAAAGCTGTGCAACACCTGTTTAAACAGAATTTGCTCAGTAACGCATGCAAGTGTGAGTTTGTCATGAGCTCCTGCTAATTTAAGCAGCAAAAGATTTACCTTTTAACAAGGTGACCGAAGTTATGTCAAGATTACTGTAAGTGGAGGCTTAATAATTAGTTTTCACTGCTGAATTATCACAAGAAATGCGTTGAGAGTCGTTATCGACCTATAATCCACAGCAGGTGCTTAACAAAACACTCAGCCAGCCATTGTGTTCGACCAGTAAAGCTAAATACACACAACAACAAAGGCCGACCTGTGCAACCAGTTTGAGTAGTCACGAGGAGACACAGGCACGTGAACTCATCCGATTGCCATGGAAAAAGCCAAAAGCCAAATCTTTGCAAAACAAACTCCTTTGTGCTACTCTGCAAAGCCTTTTGACTCAGGAATGTGGCTTACGAATGGCCGATAAAACAGAAACAAGCCACTGCTGGCACTGGACGCCCTGAGCCTGTGGCAGGACTCTGTGCAGCAGCTGTGCCACATGTGCGCCACTTTTACCAGCAACATTAAATTAAGGCATCTGCCAAATTCATTATTATCCCATCCGTACAGAGAGGCTCAAGAATGTCGATGAAGATCACACTCGGAACGCACTGATGATGTACGGCGCAAAGGAAGACGCTTTCACACAACTACAGACAGTAAAATCCGCCGCACATTAAAGCTGACAGCCTTCTTTTTTCTGAATGTGAAAAATGACAGACCACTCCAATTTCTATTTACTAAAATGAATTCCTCGACTAATTGAGTTACTGAGCACGAGCAGATGTGAGAGGCCAGTGATGTCCCACAGGAAAGGAGTTAAAGGGGTGGGAGCCATCAACTGGCAAATGCCCTGACCAGTAGTGGGCCCTGAAGGGGTCATGCTGTTCAATTATGCTGGGACAAGGGTGGTATTTATTGACAGGCCTCTCCTCCTGAGGCGGAATTGTCTTGGAGGGAACTGAGAAACACACTTAACCCTTGTGGCAAACAGATGACCACAAAAAATCCACTGTTTCTCTCATTACTGCTGGAGAATCGGTGACTGTTCCAGCAAAACCCACAAAAGAGAATCAAATTTAAAAAAAAAAAAAGGAACATGTATAACAGTTGCAGGAGGACACCAGCAATTTATAGGCAATCTGATCGAGAGAAAGCAGTGTTCTGACGGTACTCACTGCCAACAGTAACGGTCTGCAGCCCACTTTCAAAAAACAGTAATGACCACAGAGGCACATGGTAGTTTAAACAATCAAAACTGATCTTTCTTGCTGGGTTTGCAAAGCTGTTTTGTCTCAGACTACATCGAAGCAGTGCTGATTTACAGCCACACACAGCACAATGCAACAGTTTTTTTGCATCATTTTTCATGCCATGTTGAAATGCCTCTTGGCCCAGGGACTCCTGCAGTTAGCCCAAGCATGTTGCACAGTTTGGCAAAAGGTCCAGACATTAAGCAGGATGATATGGATGCTGGTAAAAGATCGGAAAGAATGAGTGTAGTCTCCCGGCTTGTTAAAATACTTGCCTGTGGCACCGTATGATAGCATAATTGGCCAAAGCAGCAAGCTTGTCTGGGACCAAACGTGAACACTTAGACAACGCTTTCAGACAGGCACAAACGCACACACAGACACACACTCTTTATCATGATTTCAGAGAAAGCACTCATTCACTAAAAGACCTGCTTTCTTTTGGGCGACAATAATTAAATGAGCATACTAATGAAAAAGAAGAGGTTTGAATGTGTTTAAGTTTCCACATAGTAAATTTAATTATTCGCTACAAATAAATATATGAATCACAGAGAAAAAGAGTAAGAGAGGGAAAAAAGCCAAAGAAATGATACATGAGCGAATTAACTCTAAATGACAGTAGAAGTTCAGCTTTCAGCCAGCCCCTTGAACTGAAACAATCATCTGAAACAATCATCTGAACCGTTGGGGAAAGCCAAGTTCCTGGCAGTTCTCGACACTGTTATTATTAGTTTAAGCCTGAGCAGGCCAGCTTGGACATAAAGACTGTAAAATATTATGAGTATTTCACCAAAAAAAAAAAAAAAAAAAGGCAACCACAAGTTTCCAATGAAGCCAATTTCTCCACGCGAGCAGACCACAGGGCCTGCTCCTGGAGACAAAACCACTCGCTTGCACACACACAAAATTACTACTGAGGAGCGGAACAGGCACCTAAAGAGACAAGAATGGTTTTCAAAATAACTTCGGGATCATATCAGTTTATTAAAGTCATTATTTTGCAGTCAGAGTCTCTGGAAGATGGAAACCGACACGCGGCCTGAGGAAATTGGCAATCGCAAATGAAAACTGTCATGTCTATGAAAGCACAGGCAGAGTCACCTGAGGCTAGATGAGTAAAATCTGCTTTCTAGTAGCACTTTGTATTGACAGTAAAGATGAATTACTGTAACCTAGGAACCAAAGTGTTACTGCTGCATGTCAGTGGGTTGAGTGACACAACATCTACCACCCATTAGTCAGCAGTCAGGGCGTGCTCCTCGGATCACTAACCTCAAAAGGCTGTGAATAAATGATTTCACCCTCCAAAGGGGAAATGATTTACAACGAATGACTTCACTGCTGTACATCAGATCCCATCACAGGCAAGGTGAATATCAAGTAATATATAAAAGGGTGGTTCCTGAGAAACTGTTTTTTTTGCCTTTGATATCTTGGAAAGGAGTCCCATCACGACAGTAACGGAGGTAGAGATCAAAACTGTTCGCTACTCCATCACGGTGAAAGGTGAAGACTTTTAGAGTTGTGCAAAGCAACACAGACGTTTCTATTACTCCGCTAAAAAGAATGCAAGCACAAGAGTTGTAGTAGAAGATGTTTGCCACTCTTCACGCTTCAGTAGCACTTCTCCCAGAAGCACGCACAGCTAGGATATGTACATCTCTTCTTTGCTCTTGTGAGTTGTTCAAACCACAAAGAGGCTGCATAAACTGAAGACACAGTGCACACACACACATGCCATCCACACTTGGAAAGATCCATTTGGAAAAGCCAGAGATCATCTTTTTGAGCATGTAAAACCACCAGAGAGTTTGAGTGGTTGACCTTAACTATAGTACACACTTCCTATTGTTCATACACCCAGACACTGGGATCTACAGTATCATTTCTAGCGAGTTGAACCACTAACTACAATTAACTCCTGGCAATTGCTTCAGCAAATATCCAGGTTTTTCAAAAGTGACAAAGACTCAAGTTGTTCAAGTGATATGTAGTGGTCCAAAGCCTTATCAGGGTAACTTGTCATCTCTTTTTACATGTAATCAACACTAATTTGTTAAGCAAGCATGCATTTCAGCAAAAGTCTTCTGGAGAGTTGCTTCATTCGCTATAACCGGTAACCTTTACTGGATTAAAGTACTGTATGTGGGCTGAGGGTCAGAGCAAGATCAGAGTCTATAAACCAAGCAGTTCAGTTTCTTGGCTCCAGCACCTTTAATAACATTAGGATTGAGCAGGAGGATGAATTAGGAGACAGGTTCTCCAATGACACCTGAATGTCACATACCATTAATAGCCTCCCCCGGTAGAGACGGCCCACATACGTGTCTGGCGTGTTTACAGCAGCCTGGTAGGTTAGTTGCTCTACATTTCCAACCATCGGGTTAAGATTCAGCTTTACTGCCTGGAGTTTCTGTGCAAGCCAAGATTTAATCATCTCCTGACTTGACTGTGAACCCCATCGACCAGACTGCTGAGAGACAGCACTTAGGAGAGGGGCTGGTGGCATCTGCCGGCATGCCACTTGGGGACTGAGAGGTATAAATATTGCACAACTGTCCCAAGCTGTGACCTGCGTTCTGTGTAATCCTCTCGACTTGTCAACAACCTATGGAGGAAGCAGCTACAAATAGCACTGACCTTTTCATTGACCTGTGTGTAAATGTCAAGAGTGTGTTCATTTTTGAGTTTGGTGGCTCAAATAATCGCAGAAACTGAAAATGAACAGTGTGCTAGTTGATGTGAAGGGGTTCTCATCTGAACCAAAGTCCAGCAGGGGTCCCTCTATAAATGTGTCCATACAGTACTACGTACCTGCACCCATAAACTGGAATAACCATCCCAGTAGTGGCTACTGAGAGTGAGCTGGGGGTTATACATCTCTTATGAAGCAGCCAAGACGGGATTATATGTTTGATTGGCTGAACACAGAGAGGTGGAGCTGGACATTTGTAGACGGTGAGGGAAACCCATATCAACGATGGGGGGAGGTGGGGGGTGAAGAAAGGCTGGTCCATCCTTGTGAATCAAGAGGGTGCCGGTAAAATGGGGCAGCCCACACATACTGCAGTCTGGCTGTTGCACTGTTCATTTCCCTCATGCTGAGGATTTAATATACACATATTACACCAATTAGCAGAAAATTTGTTGAGTCCTGACTTCTTATCTTGATATATATTTTACAATGAAGTCCTTCACTCACATACTGTAAACTCTTTTTCTAATAACAGCTGAGGCCTGACAGCCAAATAAGCCTTGACGATGATATCAGCCCAGGAAACATTTACATGTTTGGAGAAAATGGTTTTCAAAGAAGCTTTAATTAGGCATGCTCTCTGCCTGGACCCCAGGAATCTTGATCACCTGAAGCAATCGAGACCCAGTCTCTGTTTACGCTGGCTGGACGCCAGATGACTGAACTGACATGACAAAGCCTGGAGACTGAGAAAGGGAGAAGAGTTTGTCTTGCTCAGAGATCACCCCCCAAACTGTTAAGTGGAGTTGGGAGCAGAACAAGGAAAGTAGTGCTAATGAGCCTGAAAATGTTCCTCGGCATAACACGAAGCCCAGTCAGAGACCCTCAAAAGCAATTCCCGTCTGTCGCCAAGCAAAGGAAACCATGCAGATAAGGACACACCGCGTTCCACCCAGTTCACTGGAGCAAGCTTCTGAGCAAGCAAAAGAAGGGAAACGTCATCAGCATCTTGCAGAGCTGCAGGGTTAAAGTAGTTTTGCGTGGTGATGATGGATACATGGCTGCTGAAGGTAAGATTTTGATAAATAGATGCAGAAAACAGTGCAGCCAAAGACAGATTTATGTGCATCTCGACATTCTTTCCCCATCTGCTCCTGGTAACGCCACTGGAGAATTATGATCTATCATTTGCCATCTTTTAATAGACCCACAAGACAAGAGGTAAGCAAAATGGCCACGATGATACTGAGTGTGCTATCTAAATTAACGGAAAATGCTCGTCAATATTTCAGAGTGGTAATTGGAGATAACAAAAGGATCAAATATTTCATGTGATGTGATTTATTAAAAAATATTTTAAAAAAGCAGGCTGAAACAAAGGAGCAGTCAATCTCCACCCACTGATGAGCAGGTGGGACATGTTTGAGTAAATGTGTACCCAGAATTTACTCCATCCATCACTGGGGACAATACAAGACACATGGCACCAACTGAACATCACAACACTGAGCACTTTAGCCTGTAGCACCAGCTGTGTTTGCTTTTCCAATTGAGCATGGATAGTAAGAGGGACCTTATGGCAACTGGACCGAGGTGGGGCAAATCAATCACAATTTCTATTGTTATAAGACTTGACCTGTCAGACAGATTAGGGCCAACAAACTGGAGTGAGGGGGCTTCAAAAAACTGGGTTATTTCCATACAAACGGCACGTGTCATGTTTTGAAGCAGGTATTTAACATAATGCCTGCTTATGCACACAGCACAGATGTGAAGCACGTCGAAAGAACCAGCTTGAATTCCTATTCAAAAGGCTCAATCAGGGTATACAAAAAACACCAAAGTTCTAAGAGGACATGCTTTGAACATGAAAGATCATACACACTGCAAGTGGGTTTTCTGAAGCAGAAGCAGCAGTTTTGTGAAGATTTGAAGCTCTATCTGGATCAATAATCCTGCAAAAAGCTTCTGTAAATGCCGCTGCCTGTAACCCCCCCCATCTCATTGTTAATACATTTATATCATCAATATATCCTTTGGTTGCAGATATCAAACCAAAATATTGCACACTGTCTAGGGGAATTACGTGCATTGATGCTTTTGCCTGATTAACACCAATCCCCACATGATTTACGCTGCCATGAATAAAAGAGCATCAACTGGGAGTCTTACAGTTATTTCTTCGAGGTTAATGAAAGTTTTAATCACAAGTGAAGTCGCCTGGCACTGTTTAATAGCCGCCTCACCTTCCTCGTTACCTACACACCCCAGTCACCAGCTCAGTGAGTCTTATAATACCTCATTTGATGCAATGTTAAAGCGTCCTTCTTCATTTAATCTTCATTTTCTTCTCAAACCCATCAGCCTGTTCTTTAACAGGTGACATAGAAAGAGCTCATTTCGATTAGGGACTATTTTAATCTCGAAGGCTTGGAAGTTGGAGCTGTTAGGAGAAGGATTAATATTTTCATTGATTAGGCAAGAGGCTGGACAGAAGGTTCCTTTTCAACAGAGGAGACAATCTTGAATTGGAGCACACACACACAGTGAAAATAATCAAACCTGCCTCATACCAGTGCAAGTCAGAATCCTTAAACTGAATAAGAGTGCACAATGCAAAACACCTCATTAGAACAAACTTTTTTTTTTTTTTAAATGCTGCTGGTTATGGCTATTTAACATGTGGGTAGAAGAGGTCAGATTGAGTAGCAAACAAGAAGTGTCGGCCAAGATGCTGTCAACAACCCTTTCACTTTGCCTGCTTTTTATAGCTCCACTCCAGACACTGCTGCCGTACACTACCAGCAAACACTTTAAAAGCCAAATATAATTTCAACTGGAGCAGTGAGAAATAGAAACACACAGGCCACTATTACGCCTGTGCCTCTAGACAAGGGTGAAACAATTCTCCTCCATGAAGGCTGCTGTTCTGCATGTTTTTAGATGTTTCTTTGCTTCAACACACCTGATTCAAATGACTGGATCATCAGCAGCTCGTCATCAAGGTTTGCATAAGTCTGTTAACAGGTGTTTTTAGATTAGACCCTGCTATTATCCCTGGATGACGAACATGTGCAATTGCACGTTGGGGAATGTAAACACAAAGGTGTGTTATTGCCTTCCAGTGCCTGAAGCAGAATTGAGGTGAGGGAAGACGAGTCGGGAAGCGTTATTGAGTAATACTACGTAACCCAATGGCCCGCGGTCTGTTTGGTCGACCTCACTGGCTTTACCAAAATCAGAAGAGTTACCTGATACAGGAGATGAAGGGGGTGGTGGATCCTCAAATCCTGTGATCAAAAAAATCCCACCAAGGACCCACCACCCCATGTCAGTTCTGTTTACATTAGTCCTGACCCACGACTAAGTGTACCCTCTGAGATGAGTTATTCGTGGAGCTAATGACACATTCATTTGAGTCAGATGTATTGAAGAAAGGAACCATGTAGAACCTGGAACATACTTTACTCCAGCTGGGGGCAGAGTGCAGGCTAAGAGTCAAAAATACTACACTGTTGGGAAAGTGCTGTTGGAAAAGGGAGATTTTCTTTTCTCTATTTAAATGTACTGACAAAAAGTTACTTACAAATTAATATTTGTTGGAAAACACTTCTGACAATAAAGTGTGGCTAAGAGAAAAAGACTGATTAGAAATTTGAAAGTATTCTCTCTTTTTTTTGGTTATTCTCAGAGCATATTTCCAGTGTAACTTAAAATATTCAGAAACATTGCAACAAACATGCCACTAGAGTGATGGAGTAAAAGGGAAAAGCAAAGTAAATGCAAATGGTTTCAGTGGGATTCTCACAGATGATGCAACTAGGTGTTCATGTCTGAACTTAAGTGCTTTTGTTACAGTCACAGCGGAGAAAGTTAGGCCATTAAATCAATGCTGTTGGGATCTGAGTTTGTTGGTCTGGTTTTGCCAAAGCCCGAAATTGACAAAAACCAACACAGATAGCAGACTGGAATATCCTTCAAAAAGTTTGACGGTTTGTTGCTTCAGATTGCTGCCATAGTTTAACACAACACCACCAACAGCAAGCCGTAACTGGTGCCTGACAGGCCACTTGAGAATTGCTGCTCTTACCTACACTCGTGCCTCTAGCTTTCAATACTGTATCTCATGCACGAGTCGCATATTTTTATTCAAGGACATGCACGATCGATGTACCAAATGGATCCAGTGAATGTGTGGCAGCCATGATACATTCACTTATATACTATACTGTATATTCCAGGCCTGAAACTTGCAGCGGTCCTGGAGCACTTGAACAGCAGCCCTGGTCTAGACTGACTGTAGTGAAATGGAGGCCTTGAATTGACATTTCATTGTCACTGAGGTGAACAAAGGAATCATGGTATGCAGAATTTTTTAAGTTTATAATCGTATTTTTTCAGGAAAGATACAAAATCTGTTTATGCTGATATAATCCAAACATTGTTTTCACTTTAAAGGCATTCTATACTCATGGTTCCTTCATTTTCCTATTTATTCTCCTCAAGACTCATTAGCAACATGCTATTCTTGCCAAATTATCGACTCTTTTGCTTCCCCTCTTCCAAGAAATAAAAAAAGCATCTAGCATTAAATACACTGGTGTAATGGACAAATCGTAGCATTTCCAGAACACCCCCACAAAAGTGAACGCTGATGTCCTTCACCTCTGCCCTGCAAACCCACACATCATGTATAGCTTTTAAGCCTTTGGTGATGCTCATTTTGCCTAATAATTATATCCATGCGATAGATTTTCGTCACTCATTGAGGCCATTAGGATGTTACTGTCGGTGCACGTCGGTATTTATGACTCCAGCACAAACCAGACAGAGCACTTAATTAGATGGCAGAGATGAAATCATCACATTAACCCCTCCTTAATATACTTTACTGACAAGAGATTCCATGGACACCCTTTACATATTATAATAATTTCATGTGGATTGTACTGACCCCCACGGTGACTGTTGATGTTGCAGCATACTTCTGGTTTGCAGCCAGTTTAACTGCAGATCAACTAAATCTGTCCTTTTTGCAACACTCCAATCATCTTCAATTTTGAGAACAACTTCAGCTGAGGGAACCAGACCTCCTTCTCCCCACCCACCTCTTCCAGATCTGCTGTAGGAATACCGAGGCTGTTCCAGGCCAGCCCAGAGATATAATGTCTCTAGTGTCCTGGGTCTACTTCTGGACTACCTCCCACTTGGACATGCCCAAAAACACCTCCCCGTTCTGGTCGGTGTTCACCAAGACTGGTTTTTAGTACAAACTTGATTCATGAAAAACAGATGTTTACAGTTGTGGTGTGCAAATTCAGAGTGTTCTGTAGCACCTTTTTCCATATGAGGTATATTCTCTGGCCACTTTCCAGCCCTAAAGTGAACCCCACTGACAAAGCAGACAAAAATATATGCATATATTTTCATATCTTTTTGCCTGTATCATCTTGTCTCCTTCCAAGGCCTCTCTACCTACAGACAGTGGAAAGCTTCACCTCTGTGTGACAATAAGCACAGATGTTACCCACGCCTGATAAATCACATGCGCTGCACCTTATATGGAGAAAACTGCACCGGGGAGAAGACATGAAACATCGGCCAGAGCGCCAACACTTCAGAATTAACGATGACAGGCGCTCGCATACGGCCCGCTCCCGAGAGGAGAGCAGTTCCAAGTTTCTCACTTGATGAAGATCACTGCTCAAATGAGGAAAAGTCAAGAGCAGTCAGTGTTCAGACTGCTGTTCTTTATTTAGCTCCACAAAGTTGCATGCAGTGGATCAACTGACATCAAAACAGATTATTTCATAAGAGACTTTCACGTGGTAGTTATGTCACGGCATAACGATGATACTGAACCCTTGAACTTCAAGATAAACAATGCAGATCCAACTCCAAGAGAGACGTCAGTCCTGCGTCTCCCATTCCCCGCAAGTAAACAGTCTCGATGACTGACGGCCATCCCAGCAACTAACCACGACTCGAGTCATACAAAGGAAAATCTAAACACAAATACAATCACACATTTTTTCACTGAAAGGAAATTACAAGTCACACTCAATCAGTATCTTTTTTCCAACCACGGGAAAAAAAATTTTGAATAATAAAAACACAATGTTCCTTTCGGTCGAGGATTTCTTAGCCACAAAAATGTGAACCACAAAGGCCAAAATATGCACATGGAGCCTCTGACCGGGCAGCTCTGCTACTGATCTCCAAGCCAAAA
>JAOWBL010000015.1:11507585-11529136 GCA_028564865.1 Zenarchopterus dispar
CAAAAAACAGGGTGCACATTTGAGAAAACCTGCAATTATGCAAGGAGAAAGTGATTTCTGTAGAGTTCGTTAAAGACGCAGGGGGCAGACAGGTTTGGTGAAACATAGACCAATCACACGTGTCTTTCTCCTGCAAAAATAAAAAATAAACAATGGATGCAGTTTCCTGCTGTCATATCTGGCTGGGGCTAATTCCTGGATAAGAATGGTCAAAGTAAATGATTTACATTTGAGGGATGAATTCATCTTTCAATAATCATTAGTTTCCACTTTCTTAGCAATTTCTCAACCCTGGACTTTGCCACCAAGATATCCTCAAGAATACTGGACGGACTCCAGCCAGAGCCATCATCAGACAAGATCGATGTGCAAGCCATCCAGCCTCTTAAGTCAATCATTAGCCTCCATTTTTTATGATTACAACGCTCCACCGGCAGAATGCAAAGGTAGCAGGACAGCTGAGACGCTTTCCCGTGCAGGGTTGCCATGAGAGAGAGCCCAACAAGCCAAAAGGCATGCCGGGCCCTCCCTCCTGCTTCATAGCTCTGTTTGCTGTGGGCTGACCCTCCACTCCAGGGGTCTCGGAGCCCTTTTGTTGCTTCTGTATGTTGCTGGAGAGCCCTTCCACCTCAGCACACGGCCAAACAATACAACTGGATAGTAAATCACATCACATATAAGGCAACACTGAAGGAAAACTCAACATTTGGAGAAATGGCTCCCAATATCTGCTGCAATAAATCAGAGGCAAGTCCAAACTGTCACAGCCGCTGTGATCTATTGGAATGACAGCAAAATTACATGTAGTTTTAGTCTTGATTCATTCCCAAGGCTGAACATGAGGAGAGAAAGCAATTTAAAGTAACTGCTTCTCACACACGGGGGGAAAAAAAGGTTTGATGAGGGAAAATAAACACAGCACTTAAACGGTGTAAGTTTTCACAAGTGATCACAGATGTAAACTCTCCAATTCACATACTCTTCCATTTTTCTGCCCCATGATTCAAAAACAACGTGACAAAAATGAAAATCAGCAGACAATCGCGTGTTTGTGCAGGAGATTTAATTCTTGGAGCAGCCAATAAGAAGTCACCCGTGGAAACAATCCCGCACGCATTAAAGGAGAAAGAGAGGGAAAACACGCACGCACGTCTGCAAACTTTTCTTCACCTACGAAAAACTGCACGAAAGTGGTAAAAATCATATGTTTACGACCTCTCTCGTTTAATTTTCTTTCTTTTTTTTCTTTTTTTTTTAAAACACGGAGTAAGTTCACCTCCAACTTACCGGTCAGTGTTTCCTCCACCTCCCGCTGCACTCACGCCTTTCGCTCCTCGGAACATTTAAATAAAACCCACTGGCTTTTCATGAACGTCTAAAGTTGGTTTTGATTAAGGTCTACTTCCACGCTTACGCCCGTTTCCACGCCGCGCGATCTTGGGACGGAGCGCCAGGAGACTGCGCACTCCTCCCAGACAATGTGGGGTTAAACTCCTCCTTCCCACGGACACTGAGAGGGGGGATGGCCGTGAAACTGAATACAACATGGAGTAGCAGGGGATTAGAGAAAGGTAGACCTCAGTATAAGAAATAATACACGAAATCGTCGGTGGAGCGAACAAAACGCTGGTTCGTGGTCTTTTTTGGACCCCCTCAAGGGCATTTCAGGGTCGGAACAACCTGCAGTTTAACTGTAAATTTGGTTTGCAAACTATGAAGGGAAAAAAAGTGCAAATTTTTTTAATCTAACAAACGTTATGGATGTACAGTAGTAAAACATGCAAATTATCATGTTACACATATAAAGACAACTGAGCAAGCCATTCTGGTAGTTGGGCTTGAGAATATTTGAATAGGTTGTAACCTATTTTAACTCTTTCAAGAATCGAGGATAGTGCTTTTTTTTTTGGTAACTGAGACTTCTCTCAGCTAGCCGAACTGGTTTGGCACCTGAGTTTGCAGCCTCAAACTTGAGTCCAGTGGGACGCAGAACTGCCGTTTTTTATACAGGTTTTGCTCAGGTCTCATTTGTAGGATGTATTTCAAAAGTGCAGCATTTTCAAGCACTGCTTCCTTGGTTGGATTCATGACTTACAAGTTCGCCCAAAGGCTTTGAGATCACATAAGTGTTGTGAGGTGGTTCCCTCATTAAAAGATGTGTATCTCATTATGTCTTCTTCTTTATAGGAGTATACGTATAAAAATGAAGTGATGTAAAAATAAAACTGAACTGTTTGACTCCTAAAATAAACCTCTCGACATGTGTGGTTCAAATGTATAGATATCAAAATTTTCTCTAAAACGCTGGTATACACTGAACTATCAATGTTTTTTTATTATTATTATTATTATTATTTTGGATGCATACAAATTCATAAGGAGCTAGGCATACACTTATGTCTATTTTATATATGGAACATTTTAATAACATATAGATGATTTATACCAATGATTCCTTGGTCAGCGTTCACAACTTATTCCCAACAAAAGTCTAAGTAAAAAAAAACAAAAAAACAGCCAGCACTAGCGTGCTAACCTGTAAAAATGCTGCCACTTGAAGCCACACTAGACATCCCAGAAATCATGGCATCAACATCATCATCATCCCAAAATCAATCAAAGAACGCTGCCAAGAAGTCTCCTGGGCATGGGCATGGACGTGGACATAAGGAGGAGGCATCATCACCCACACCCTCAACCTCATGCTCACCCTCTGGTGGAGGTGAGGTCCACCCTTGCTGGATCCTTCATCTCTCAGATGAACATCTGCCCACCAGAGTCTTTTGATGTACTGACTGATTCTTTGTGTGAACCATGTTTTTATACACCATTTCTCCTAAACACTGCCAATATGCCATCTAGCTGTAAGTCGGAAGGACGTTCAGTAAGTTCTGTGGTCACCCGGAACATGTCAAATACATCTACATATGTCAAGATATATCAAAGATGAGTTCTATATTAGTTACATATAGATTCAAAGCAAATTACTCCAAGGTTAGAAATAAGTTCTGGGTAGAGTAGACGTTATCTGGCATACTTTGATTTATATCTTACAAGTAATCTATGAATGTGTGTCAATGATGGTATAACTTATGGCTCGCGCATGCAGGGTGTATGAGCCATTTGCTGGAACACTTCAGGAAATTTTTGTGCATACACAAAATGTTTCGATGACCTCATCATTCCAGGAAATTATGCAAGCATGTTTCCTCATGCTCTTAACTTAAGCATAACTTACTTGACATACTTTTCAAAATTTTCTTATGTCAGCAAACACTGGCTGAAAGAGACAGGGCTTCTACATATAAACAAACTTAAAATGGAGGATGGTGAACTGACTTTATTAGTGCCACAAATACATAGGAAGATGCCTTATAAATTTTCTAGAAATTAAAAGAAATGTTAGAAATGGAGGAAGCTACTAGTGCTTCATTTGAACATCCATCTACAGATTGTTTCTGTCGTCACCATGTCTGTTCACCACGGTGAAAAACGTAGCAAATAGAGTTATTTTTGCACCCTCTAAACCTGTCACTTCTGTCCCTCTGGTAGTAGAAGTAGTTATTGTTTGTGTTTCATGAATGGCACAAATGATTATTGGAAATCCAATTTAAGAAGTCAGACTGGATTCACTTTTAAAACTATTTCCTTATGAGCTTTGAATCAGAGTTGAAAAAAAAAATCATGTGATGTAGGCATCTGGCTGTTCAGACTGTCAACAAATCAACCTGGAAATGATAAAAATCTGATTTGGACTGACACTTTGAACACTGAGCTTTATTGGCGCAAAGTTCTCAGGCCACCACATGCAACCAGTCCAAATATGGTATGGATGATAATCTAGATCAGCACAAACACCCTGCTCCAAGTCTGGCTGCTGAAACTCACAAAATGTTGCCAAAATCCAGGTCACTCCATCTGTTGGTGAATGCTGCTAAATGTGTTGATTCCCAGGCTAATCTGGCTAGATCTACAGACAAAACCTGTTCAAATCTGGCACCCACAACAGGACCACTCCTGGCTTACATAAGTTTATCAATGCCGGAACACAACCAAGGGTTTCAATGCTTATCTTTAGAATTTCCTCGACTATCCAGATATCAAAACTGTAACTGGAGCTTTGGTTTAAGCTCCACACTCTTGTTTTATCACTGAATAATACAGGATTACTTCCATTTTTAAATTACTTTTAACCACCCTTGCACAGTCAGATTTTACTCTTTAGCTACTCAGTCGATGCGCATCTCTTTTCTTCACTTCATTGTAACAGTTTGATGAATTAGTTGCCCTAGGGCAGCCCTTCACCTGAACATTTTCCTGGCCTCAGGTTTGAAGGCAGGTGTTTTACTTGAAACCTTGAACAGGAAATGCATACTTCACATAACACCAGCAACCCTGACAGCCGCATGGACTTTTGACCAGATGATCAGGGTGATAGGAAGGAGGTTTGTCCTCCTCAAAACAATCGGACTGCATGCCAGTCATGGCTCTCATCATTGTTATGCTTGAACCCACTGCTCCTTTTCATTTTCTCTAAATGGTACCTCATAGAAATGCCTCCACTCCCTGCTGACAAACTCATGACAAACCAGCTATCCTGCTCTCACTTTCCTCTACAATGCCTGTTAAAAAAAAAAAAAAGAAAAAAGTATGTCATGATGTAACTCTTTGGCCAGGCGTGTCAGCTTGCCAGACCCATCCAATCTCCATATCAGAGTATTTATAGCTTCTACAAGATGGTGATTATGCTTATCGGCAATCTGCCCGTTGAAGCAGTAGATTCTGTATCTCTCTGCCCCTTTCATCAGACTGGTCTGGTTCTGTCTACGTAACAAGCAGCCGTTTCATCCCTCTCAGTCAACTACCGCCATGGGGATTTTTGCTTACCGTAATTTAGCCAAGCGTATTGTTTAGAAATATCTCATGATGCGTCTTCAGGAATGTCAAAGGATTACTAAAACAAATAAACTGTAAGCAAATGAGAAACATTACAAATGGAGATGTGATGGAGCCAATATGATTGACAGTTAAAGGGAAATCTAATATGTTTATGAAAATTAAAAGAAATAAAAGCTCAATTATTACGATAATTCACTGCTATGCCTAATGATGTTATTCTATGCAATATTCTGGATATTTTCTGCCCACGTGGAGCTCCGTGTGCGAGCTGGCAGCTTTCAGGAGCTCTGGTCACCCCGCATCCCATTAAGCATAATTGGTTCTGACGGACATCCTGCCAGCCATCAGCCCTCTGTTGATCTGGCACAACGAGGCAGTCCTCGCTGGGCTGCTCCCATTAACTCCCAGAGGAATTAGTGGAGGACCAAGAAATGAAATATTGGTAATGTCAGTTTATTGCTTTAAAACACATCAGCGAGCAGAAAAAAACAGTAAGCTCAGCCAGAATTCGCTCCTTATTTTATGCTGACACGCGGTAAAAGACTGCGGAGACTGGCAGACAGGTATGGCCTTCCGCGGTGCACACCCAGTTACACACTAATCAGCACCTCGGCTCTGCTTCTTTCTCTCGAAATGTGGCATCTCAACACCTCGGGTCCAGCCATTCTCACTGTCACCGCGTTGCTCTGCCATTATGACTGCTCTAACAGGGTTGTCAGAGTAAATGTCTGCGCGAGTGTGTGAAAAAGGGAGAGGGGGCCAAAATCTTGTGGAAAAGGATGATGAAACCCATCTCTCTGCTGCCTATTATAGGATGTGACCCAGCCATTATTGCTACTGTATGAGACGCTCCGACCTCTTCACTTCTCCACATAGTTACCGGATCTATCTGTGCTGCAGCCCTCAGTGGCGTCTCGAAATGGCTTCATGCACTTGTTTCCAATAGCGTCCGCCATGCGTGGAGTGTAATTGTCTGGTCAGGAAACCCAAGAAAAGAGTTCTTAAAAGGTATGTGTGTGTGTGTGAGGCAGACAAAGGAAGGGCTATATGCAGAGCTACTCACACCACACCCTCAAACAACTCCTCACTTGCTGCTAAATAAGGCAACCAAAACAAAAAGAGGCTACGGCAGCAGCTGGAGCGATAGACAAAAGAAATCTTGACCCAGAAAAGGGCATGTGTAAAGATAAGGTAAGAAAAAGCCCGGCTTTGTTGGACGAGCTTTTAATCGAACATGACAGATTTGATCCAAGCGATAGCTTTCAGGCTCCTGCAGGGCCTGACTAATGAGAAATCAATGAGGACAACAAGTGAACTGATGAGCGGCTGACCTCTCACTCCGATGTTGTTTGTGTTCTGAAAGTACAGACGGAGATCTTAGTCTGATTTGCAATTCTATTTTTTTTTTAAATCACATATACAAACACAAATGCTTGTTTAAGTACAGACTTGTGAGTATTACAGAGCAGAAGCTTCACTCCGAGAGGGATGGGAGGTGACTGAGCTGTTGATTACTTGAGCTCTAGGTGAGGAAACTATCACATGAGCGTGATGAACTGATGACTTGAATTAGGCTTTTGTGTCCCTGCATGTGGAGAAGGGATTTCGGTGGATATATGGTGAACGGGAAGACGAGAGTCTAGACAAAGCTTCAAGTAGACTGTGTATTGTTGCCACAAAACCCATCAAGAGGTTGACTGTGAATCCAGCCAAATAGTTCATGTATATACATGTCGGGTCATAAGTGGATTATGATTAGGCTTAGAAGTGCCTCGTGGGAAAGTACCTCCACTTGTCATTTTCTGCTGATTGTTTGCTTCCACTCACTCGAACTCACAGTTTTCTACAAAACTGATCATTCTGTGGTTTTTATGACATATCCACACCTCTCAGACTTATTGAGAAAGGATTTATGATCTTATCAGTAAGTTGTCATACTAATCCCAGACAAGTCCAGAGCTGTGTGGTTGCGGGCTGCCCAGAACCACACGTCATTAATGTAAAGAAGAAAAAAAATAAGCAAGAGATTAAAGAAAAAGATGAGAAATGAGGAATGGTCAGGAAAAACAGCAATGAAGTTGAGGGGGTTCAAACCCGCCGGAGGAATAAATAAACAAGATAAACACATAAGAAATGTATTTCAGGCGGATGTACGATGTTATGAACAAGAACCGCAAAAGACTAAAACACAGCTGCGTCAAGTCAAGTCTCATGGCAATTTGTAAAACTGTCCAAAAAAAAACCAAAAACCCCTCAATGTATTGATTTGTGTTTTTGAGTGTGCAAAGTTTTTAACGAGAGAAAACAAATCCATATTTGGGTGGGATGTGTCGATTTTTATCCGGCTTATTGAGCGACATTTGCAAACTCCATCTGTGAAAGACACTAATGTGGTCCAGGAACAAAGGAAACTTCTCTTTGAAGTATGACTTTGAAAGTTCCAGTGGGTGTCTCTACAGTTTCTCGGCTTATGTCCACTTGTATTTGTAAAATGATTTTTATTTCATGCCTGCCTCCTTATTTACTGCTTGACCGGGCTAGCTGTGAATCATACACACTGTTACAGTAGGTGAGAATAACGTGTGGGAGTGTTAATCTAAATGCTGCCCGAGTGACACTATTTCACACCTCACTTTAGGCTCTTTGTACATTAAACTCCTCAATCTAGCTCCGCAGTGCCTTATATTTTATTTCTAAGTATTTTGCCTCATTCTGACCTTTGTTTACTTTTTCATGTATAAGTCATGTGAATCAGAGCACTCTGAAAGGTTGAATCATATGTGGAAAAATTCATGTCATTCCAGCGGAAAGTGAATCATCAGCTGCAGGGAGAAACTCTGATGTGAACACTTCACACGTAGTTTATCTGATTTTTTTTTTTTTTTTTATGTAGTGTTCTCTCCCACAAATAAGCATGACTCTACTTTTGTGCATCTGCTGAATGTAATCAGCTCTATTGTTCTAGTAAATCTTTCCATAGATGAAGGTTAAGTTTTTTTAAAATAAGGAATTCAGTGAAACATAACTTTTTTTCATCTCTTTAAACCTCAGCATTTTACCTCCTTCCGCTTTCTGTTTTTTTTTTTTTTTTTTTTTTTGTAACTTAAGGAAATCCTCTTTGTATTTCCATCAGGTGAGGTCAAATCAGCGCACGGTGTCATTTCCAAACATGGAGAAAAAGGAGCGTTACAAACACGGAAGCAATGGTGGGCAGTTCAACATGCATTAATCATGACATCAGACAGTAGGCTAAAAGTGCAACGAAAATAACGCATTTAAAAAAACATTAATATAGGGCAGATTCGACAAGGATGAAGTCAAGAGTATGTAAGAAGTTAAATTTATCCCATGTGGGAGAGAAAAGAGCTTAAATGATTGATTTGCTTTGGGGAAACTATTGTATGAAAGAAAGATTTGCAGAAGGACAAACTCTGTTTTATGTTTTTTTTTTTACTATTTTATTTTTTTACGTACTGAACAAAAGAGAGTAAAGGCTCAGTCTTTAGCTTTAGGCCGTCGTGACAGTTCAGACTGTTTAAATCTTTTTTAGGCTGATTACGATCACATTCCTTCAGTCAAGAGAGTAAACACAGGGACATTTGATTGGGTTACCATCCTCTCAAATTGAGTCAAATGACAGCCGCACATTACCAACCAACCATCATGTGTTAGAAATCCAAAGTGCTTGAAGAAGTGAAGGTTAACTCCAACGAGCCAAATGGAGTCATTCACTTTGAATTATAATGTAATCTGCACTGGGCTGAGTGGTGCCTAAATTCAGCTCATCCAAATTCAATAAGATGAAAACAAACCAGGCAATTCAGACACGAACAACACGGAGCACAGAGTCTGAGAATGAGTCTTTATTACAACCACATTCAGTCACAAATTTCCTCTTTCACCTTTTATTTGTAGTCAAAGAAGTGTGAGAAAAAAAGTCTTATTTCTCCATAAAGGTTATATCATTCCTGCGCTGAGTCGGTTAAACGAACATTCCCACGTCCATTACCTCCTCACTCCCCGCTGAGAACCACTTAAACACCCATGTGCTATTAAAATAACCTTGTTAAAATTTGCTCATATTACTTTCTTAATTGGAAACACACACGCAGAGACTGTTCTGGTTCTGTCCCACAAAATTAGCACTTACTTGCAGGAAGAAACATAACAGACGGTACTAAGGCCAGTCAGGTTGGCTGTCCGTCTGGCAGCTCAGGTTTTAAGTAACGAAGGAAATGAGTGACCCAGAGCTTTTATTGGAAACCTGATACTTCCCCCTTCGAACTATCAGGACTGGTCTGTTTACAAGCCTTGAAGAGGAGGGCATTACAAAGATGGAGGAGCTCCTGTGCTCAGGAGCTTACAGATCCAAGTTTGTGTCTGTGTTTCAGGATTATGGGCATTTATTTATGTTTCCTTCTGTATAAACACAAGTCTAAGAGGAAATATGGTTTCAAAGCAATCCGCCACACAAGTGAAAAGCTCATTTACTTAAGGCTCATTGCTACAACCCCACAAGACAAAATGATGATCCAAGTGGCAACACAGAGAAGAGTCTTTGGTTTCTCTGTTTACAAAAGATGTCTGCATGAAGCTGAATGAGACTTAAGAAGTGGAAGAGTAAAATATATGGTAGACTATAGATGAGATAGTGCTTTATCTGTAGTAAACTACATTGAAATTGCTATGTCCAACTAATGTGCACCTACTTACAGTTTAAGTTGGAGGCACATTAAATGATGTCAAGTTATTACCTTGATGTTAAAGGAGAGGCTATCAGTTAGTCTCATTCTGTTTATTCGTTGAGGTTGAGGGGGGGTTGTCATCCAAACACAAAGAACTATTTCCCTCAACACAAAATTTGAAGCCTTTGTTTTTACATAACTGAATAAAATTCATTTTAAGAGCCATGCTAATCATAAACTGTATAAATGGGTAGCTAAATTTTAGTTAGACTGACCAACCCCTAAATAATTCTCATTATGATTTAATATAAATTTTTGATGCTTTTCTGTTCCAAGAAAAAAAATGATCAGATTTGGTGAGCGAAGTGAAAGGATCAGAGTCAACAAGGAAGCCCAAAAAAGCAAAAAACAAACAAAAAGTATAAGAACCAATGTTCCCCAAAGAATTTACTTTCCAGAAGATTTTCTCCAAACCAGTCTATATATATATATAAAACTTTTGCATTTATCCATCCCACTTGATCCAGTACAGGGTTATGGGGGTGGTGAATTAAAAAAGAAAAATGCATAAAGCAATACTTTGTGTGTCTCTCAGGAAACAAGAGCCCGACAGTCATGAAATGGGTGTTGGTAAAGTGTCAGTTTTGCAGTCACACCTCAGAAGATTAGCCTGCAACTTAATATAGACAATACCCATCATTCAGAGACACCTAATTTTTAAGGTCATTTAAAATGAGAACATAAGATATTTAATACCATTTTAAAATGTGTATAATTTCTACAACTGAACTCACAGGAGAAAGTTACATAACCAGAGGAGCTCAAGACAGTTTGTGTCTGTGTGTTTTCTTATTATCTACTTAGGAAATGGCCCAATCTTTTTTCATTCAGGCTGTTAAGTCGAGACAGTTACAAACAGAGATTTTTGTTGGTGACTGTGAATACTTTAAACTCAATTGTTGTACAACCACCACAATGATCTCAACAGCTGTGTGTCTTCATTGTGCAGCTAAAAGTCTAAGATAGTTTTAGACAATTTCAATGATTTTTGAAGCTGGGTATTTGCATGCTCACTGACGTTAACGCTTTAAAACTTCTACATAAATTAAAAATAAAATTCAGCCAAAAGCTCAGCAACAGGAGGGCCAAACTGAACGTATTTGGGCTGCAGTATAGAAAAGGATCACTTTTTAAAAAAAAACTAAAATAAAAGAAGTCTTCTTACCTTTAGGACCAAACAAGAAAAAAAGAAAAGAAAAATCAAAATGGAATATTTTTTTTCTCCTTGTAGTAAATCAAAAGTAGGCCTTGAGTGAAAAAAAAACATAAGGGCTTTTTCTGGTTTTTGAATACTCCTACTATGTTAAATAGTAATATAAGAGCATTATTATTTTTGCTATAAATTTTCAATACTGTTGAAAAACTGGATTACCGTTTCAGATAAAATCAAGCAAATGCTGTGTGATTCAAGAGCGGATCATTAATTTTGCCCTGAAGGTGCTCTTTGTAAGTTAAGCTGGCAAACAAAGTCAATGCAGCATAAATAAAAACACACATATTTAATAATCTGAGACCATTTTTGACAACATATTTGGAGTGAGGCTGATGTGTAATTCACTAGTCATCTCTTTATTTAAAGTTCCACCATGTGAACTTATCACACATGACAGGAGACACGTCAACAATGACTTCTTTTTTCCCCCCATAAATTATAAAACTACAGGAACGAATTTTCAAGCCAGTGCAGGAAAATATGTTGGTTTTGTATAAAAGTATTTGATGCTGTTTTAACCATGTTTCCATAAAGGCTGAACTGAGCAGACAATCGGTTGCTGAATTAAAACCTTTTAAAAACTAAGTGTCTTCCCGTCAGCTTTTAAAAACCTTTTAAAAACTAAGTGTCTTCCCGTCAGCTATACATTATCAGACTTGTATAAACTTGTAAATTGTAAGAATCCACATACAAGATAACATGAGCCGCAAAGCAGTTATTAAAATGTGATCATCAGACCTCTTTTACAGCTCACACACACACACACACACACACACACACACACACACACACACACACACACACACACACACACACACACACACACCACTAATGAGCAAATTCCCTTCTCTGCCTGTGTAATTAATCTTGTAATTACATGATGACGAGAACTTAACATCATTTAATGTGCAGAGTTTCTCTTATTTTGCCCAGACCCTATTTTCTTACATACTTCCTCCTACCTGGACAATGTTGGCAAGGAACCGCGGCTGCAAAACGTGATTGCAAAGTGAATTCAATCTCATTTATCCTCTCAGACTCATAGTTTAACTCAGGTGTTGCCTGAATTCTCTTGTTGGTTCTCACCCTCATTTATTCTCCCTAACACTAAAACCTTTAGACTTGTGAGGGACAGATTCGGGTTTCTCATTTTCTCCCTGTGCCCCACTTGATAACACAGTCTTTATGTGTGTGTGTGTGTGTGTGTGTGTGAAGAGAGAGAGAGAGAGAGTGAGGGAGGTGGAGGAAATCCAAGATGGGTTTGGCAGAAGGGCACATTGTCTGCTTACTCATTAGAAACAAATTCCTCCTTCACCCTGTCAAAGCCTTCGCATCAACCTCTTAAGTCTTCTAACTCTCCATCAAGGTTGTCTGCACCTTGTCTAAATGTAGTTCAACATTCAAGTTTCTTTCCACTTGAATTTGGCAAGTTCTGCTTAGTTTATATTAGTCCAGGAATGAAATCTTGGATTATTTTGCTTAACTTGTCTGACTGCTCCCTTTGCGGGTATTTTTTCTCTGACGGTCTTATGTTCTCTGAGTGTGCATGTTATGTGTGACGTCTGTGTAGATTTCAAATCAACGGAGGTCATGAAATCTTGTTATTTGCTGTCAGTTTGCGCGGAGAGATCAAAAACAAAGTTTGGCTATTGACCCAAAAGAACCGGACCTTTTAATCAGCCCAGGAACTCACACAGCTTTAATGAAGCTGATTCCCTGCAGAGCTTCCTCTGCTCAGACAATTATAGTCGGTTTCAGAATTTCCAAGTATGACTCAGAATTCAATGTCCCGGTCCAGATTCAGCAAAACAGGCTCAAATCATGATACTACCACCACTTTTCAGAAATGTGATTATGTTCTTATCATAGATTAGATTATTTTTCCTTCTATAACGATGTTTCCACTATAAATTAAAGATGTTTTTAATGATTTTATCCTCCCACTAAATATTTTACTAACAATCCTCTGGATCATCTGTCATGTGATCTTTAGAAACCTGCTCAGTGGCCACAACTGGCAGTGGTTATCTTCATGAAACTTTTTAGTCAAATTTAAGTTTAACTCCACCTGACAGATGAATAATAGTAAATAAGAGTGAATAATTTACATCTATATATATAAATGACTAAATATAAAATGTTTCAGTTATGTATTTAAATGTGGTTTCTTCATCTTGTTGTATGAAATCTTGAAGTTTCACGTCATAGCACCACTATAGGCATTTACATAATGGATCTCTTTCATTTCTGAAACTAAAGCTATGGATTTGAAAATAAATGCAATGAAACATCATTTTATTAAGAAGCCTTGTGACAGCCAGCTAATGTAAATGGTGAATTAATTTAGAGTTAATCGCTTTAGTTTGAAGGGTTGTTTACTGATGTCTTCAGCATTTCTGACATCATGGAAATTTAAAACACTTTTTTTTTCTTTCATAGCTTTCTTTATGAAATCTTTCGTGGGAATCTGAGCAGAAAGCTCTGGTAGGGAGTATCAAAACTAATTAAGATAAAATAAAAGTAGGGTATGGACTGTACTGCACAAGAACTGAGAGGCAGGGAGGCGAAAAGGACGGGGAAAGGTGGAGCGAAAGAAGAAATAATAAGGACAAAAAAAGGGAGAGAGGAAAGCCCAACCAGAGACAAAGAGAAGAGGGAGTGGATGTGGAATCCGATGATAGGACGTAAAGAGTGCAGCGTCAGGGTTCCTATGTTCATCCCTCACTTGTCATATAATTTGCGGAGGCTGAGGGGCAAAGCGTGTCAAGTTTTATATCACATCAGAGGACATACGGTCCTTGTGGAGGAGGACAGGCAGACAAAGAAACCAGTCAGAGTAGAAATCCCACTTTAATGAATCTCCAAGCTTTTCTGGTGACATAACAGATTTTATTTAATAATATTAATAATAATTGGTTGCTCATGTCATGTTTACCCACTTCCTTACTGATCATTGCATCCCCAAGAGTTGAGAAGAAAACAAGACTGACGACAACGGGAACAACTGAGAGAAAGTGTGAGAGCATTTACTCTACATCGTGTCTAGGTCATGTATTTCTCAGCCCCGAGAACACACACACTCTTTCACACACACTGGTGAGACATCTGCTGTGGATAGGAACTGTCACACTGCAGTCTCTGCTGGGGCCGGCCATCACAGATGTTGTCAGCGAGGTCCTCAGTCCATCCCTCCACCCTTGGGAGAGTTCAGGACGGCGGTCCAGAGAGACTGAGACAGGAAATCTGTTCTGTTTCAATTTAACAGGACAGTGGATCCACACCCACAGACACACACACACACACATACACATTTCTGACCTTAATACTGCTAAACAGCATCATCCAAGAGTGTGTGCTTCATCAGTATTCTGGCATGTCTTAAAGTAGGCGTGCGTTTATCTTCTCGAATGTGTGATGTGTGGAGGTGGAAGAGGAGGAAGATGCTGCGTTTGTGAAGAAGAGGACTCTGCAAGTGTAGAGAAAGTGTTCACGCGCGCGAGCAGAAATGGAAATGATGGGGAAGATTTGCTTGTGTGTGTGCAGAGAGAGAAAAAGAGAGACAGCCTGGAGATCCCTGATGCCTGCTGGTCATAAATAAACATGATCATGAATGTTTAATCCAGCCGGTGGGGTGGCATGAAAACCCTCATGGGTGATATTGACAAAATTTCACACACCCACTGTTACACACACTCGACAGATTGAACAAGTGGCAGGAGGGAGGTTTGAAGCGCGCAGCGTGGGGTTAACTCTTGAGCAGGACATCCACTCTGCTTTTCTGTGTTACCAGCATAAAGTAAAGGTCTCATTATGCACAAGCAAGGTGTGGTGAAAACAGACGGGAGCTACAGGAACAAGAATGTACAGTTTAAATGGAAAAATCCCACCTGGGGACAATAGGTCATGGTAACTTTACCAATATCACAACATTAAAGAAAAGACAACAAATAATCATGATTTTGGTACTGGCTTCTTCCCACAGGCCAAAAACATACATTTTAGATCGAACTGTTACACGAAATGGACCAAAGAAGCAATTGTGAGAGTGCATGGTTGTTTGCCTGATCGTGTGACGGACAGGCAACTTGTCCAGGCTGTCACCCGCCGACAGCTTGGACAGGCTCTAGCTCTGCTCATGGTGCTGATGGGAGCACTGGAGGAAAACAAACGAAGGCACTTCAACTGACGTGTTTTTTTTTTCTTTTTTCCTGAGAAGGACCAGATTGCAGACAAGATGACAGATTAAAGGTTCACTATCTGCAGAGGCACCATCGTTGACAGATAAAGATATCACAATTCAAGTACAAGGTGGTCATTTCAATGTCCTATTTCCGCCAACTCTTACACTTTGCCCAAATATGCTGTATATATATCCCGTTTTTTGTTATCTGTTAAACTTTCATTTGAAACTTCCAGTCATCTGCTCAGGACTCAAAACCCATTAGGCCCCTTATCAGGGGTCCATTTGACAAAGAGAGGTTGCTTAACCCTGGCCAAGAGGGTTCAGTTGAGCCGGTTTCAGAAACCGGGTTAATTGATACTAGGAGTCGGTTACCATGGTAACTGACTGTGAATTAAACCTGCTCAAGAGGAGCTTGACTTCAATATACCCCAAGTTACTTTCTGTCTCCTCGCCTTCATGAAGATGAAACGAGTTCAACTTCATCAGAAAAGCGATCGTACAGGGTGCATTTTAGAGAAGTCCAAATGATAATATGTCGCATTTGTGTCCCACAAAATATATTGAGGATCTGAATAGATTTTAATGCGGTCAAAACAGCCAGCTTGTACATGTGATACCATGGTGATTTTTGAAGAGCCCATTTTAGTTGTTTTGTCAGCCTATCGTCTGCTTATCACAAATATCACGCATGTTCATAATTCACACAAAATACCCAACAGTGTTAGTTTCATGAGGTGTTATTTGCAAATGTCTGTTTTATTACTAACAACGTGTCTACTGAACATACTCTTTCCATACATACTTGATTCTATTACATTAGAAAGCGAACGACGCAGAAGTGAGAAGAGGTTCTCAACGCAGAGTTTGCTGACTCCGAGTTAGTTTCTTGACTCGGGGTTTGTTGAACCTCCTTTGTGAAACAGTTAAATTTAGTCAATACGTACTTAGATGACGGCATGTGGACCTTTCACGTCTTATTTCACAGAAACTAAGAACAAACGAGTAAAAAACTAAGCATACCCTTTCTGCTGTCTGTAAAAGGAGAAGGCCTGCCAGCGTATCGAGCTGCATCCAGACGTCTCTTTTCTCAAGAAATGCGTGGAAGCGTGGCTTAGATATGAAAGGGTGTCTCTAAACAAACTGCAGTTCGTCTGGAATATAAGCGGGAACCTAAAGTTGAAACCTTGCTTTTGAGTTACAAACTGTGTGAATCACATGGCATTTGTCTGCTGATGTACAGCAACAGCTGCCCAGATGCTGGGTCTCAGTAAGGTCTCAGGTTGCAGTGTGGCGCCCGGCCAACGTCGGCCCACACAACTAACCAAGCTGGAGAGTTGAAGCTGCTGGTTTCAGGAGAAGCCCAGAACACAGACCATATCTGTCGTGCGTTACAGGGAATGATCGTTTTCTACTTTTCAGATTATAATGAAAGAACATAACTGGCCCAGAGCAGAGGTCAGTGTATCCAGAACCCAACGTTACATTTAATATTCATTCATTACATTATTATTATTACAATTTTAACCTTTATGTTTCTTGCTAAAGTTCTGAACTGTCAGGAGTGAAAGTACATTTAATATCTGGCTGGAACTGTCACAGATGCTTGTATTTCCCAGCATCCTCTAGGCAGCGTGTTTGTTAACATGAGTTTCACAGTTTATAACCCGTTGTCATTATTCACAGAAGCTGTACTGTGTTATATTGCAGTTTCGGTGTGGGTGGACACTTTATTGCACAATGAGTGGGAGTGAATGTGCAGTTAGTGACATTCCTTACAGGTGCACCGTTTCATGGGATCCAACGCATTCACTGATAGTTTATTTGTGACCCAGTCATTGAGTGGAATTAAACCTATAGATGTCAATATATTGAAGTTTAGTAAAAATCAAAAAGATCAATACTCAGATGCAAGACAATAACGATACATGCGCCTGCACATCTTCAAATCATGTCCACACTGAGCTTCAGTTGTCAGGATATCATGTACCTTTGCAGGAAGAAGTCAGCAGATATTAAGCAGCTTTTTAAGTTGAAGACTATGTCTTTCTGCATGTCCCTAAAAGGAAAAAAAGCTCTGGCTTTAGTATTGATGAGGAGGAGTCGAGGTCCAGCAAAGAAAACAAGAACGATGGTCCATGATATTCTTTAGCACAGATACGAGTTACGAGAGGAAAAACCGGGCTAATGTTTGCAGCTGCACACTAACAGTTTTACAGACTGCTGCAGGGAAGCAAAACTGTGCACAATTTAGAATAATCAAACTCTGGCAGAACTGAGCGTTTTACTGTGAAACTAGAAAAGAAAGAAGTCACAATTCTGCAGCTTTTTAAACAGGATAACACCCATTAAGTGCAAGTTGTCTTCTCCACCAAAGCACTCCTCTTTATGTCACAGCGGCGTATGTATTTAAACTCATTACACACAGGCCAGAAAAGTGGGACATCATTAGGATCTGTCCTCCGCTGTGTTTGTACTCTGTCAGGTTATCTGTCGGTGGACAAAGTGTCATCACAGAGCGCTGCACCATATTTGACCTCAGCGAAAGGAAGCAGTTAAAAGAGAAGGGGGGCAGTTAATAAAGAAACAAGGTGTTGTTCAGTATGTTATAATGTTTTTGTTCTGTTTAAAATGCTTTTGTTTCGTCTGTTTTTCTTCTGTATTGTCTAGCGATCCAGTTACTCGGGGTGGGATTACCTTGACCTCCAGCACTACAGCAAAGAATCTGGGAGTTATTTTTGACCAGAATCTGTCCTTCAATTAACATATTAAACAGGTTTCTAGGACAGCCTTGTCTCACTTTCGTAATATTGCAAAAAATTAGGAACATCCTGTTTCAAGCTGATGCAGAAAAACTGATCCATGTGTTTGTTACTTTAACATTAAGATTTACTATTGTAATTCTTTATTATTGGTTGTCCTAAAGTTTCTCTAAAAAAACCCTCCAGATCATCCAAAATGCTGCAGACAGGGTTCTGACAAGAACTAGCAGGACAGATCACATTTCTCCATTTTTAGCTTCTCGTCACTGTCTACCAAAAAATTCCAGTACAGAATTTAAAATTCTTCTCCTCACATATAAAGTTTTTAATGACCAAGCTACATCTTACTTCTTAGAGAGCTCATAGATCCATGTTTTCCAAGCAAAGCCCTTTGGTCTCTGACAGCAGGTTTACTTGAGTTTTTAAGTTTTTAACTCTAGTAAACTCTAGGTTTACTAGAGTTTTTAAGAGTAGAACTTTCAGTTATCAGGCTCTTCTTCTCTGGAACCAGCTGACAGTTTGTGTTCACCCTCTCTTTAATATTAAGTTTAAAACTGTCATTTCTGGTAAAGCTTATAGTTAGGGATGGCTCAGGAGTCCTGAAACAAATATGCAAATATTATTGTGTTGGACTACTTTGGAACAAGCTGAACCGTATTATTGCTTTGAGGTTACACTTGTCATGATTTGGGACTATATACAGAGATAAAGTTGAAATAAAACTGGAGCTTCTGTGAAAGTGGGTTTCGGACAGGCAGCAACTCTTTTCACTTACCACAACGGCATTTCTTCTGGCCTACTTTGACCCCTGTAATCTGCACGCTTAACGCTCCACTCATTCTTTTTTTCCCCCCCTCCAGGTTCTATACTAAATATATTGAGGATTTTTTTGAAGTAAATGCATTATAATCTTGAATTAGACAGAAAATATGCTGTAAAAGCAGTGAGGGTCTGTCATGAGTAGCTCATGACATCTTCAGTTCTCTTTGTTTGGGAAATCTTTTCTCAAATAAATCTCATTTAAAATGGCTTTTTGAAAACATGCTGTGATTTAACTTAACCTACAATGTTATGCTGTTTAGATGGACAATTTGCAAATGAACTTCAGGATCAGCGTCTGCTTGAACAGTGACATCATTTGCTGCCAACTGCAGTGATATCCTCAGATGATGACCTATTGGCCTTGAAAGCCTTCAGATCTTTTACATGCACAAAAACTTATTCAAAACCCTCAAAGACAAAACAAAAAAACCTCTTTTAAAAATGAACATATCAAGGTGTAGTTTTACTATTTTTTCTTGTAATAACTATTAATCATATATAAAATTCATTAGTTTTACAGGATATCTCCAGCACTCACATGGTTCTGCATGAATAGTCCATTCATGGATTAAGAAATGTCAAATATGAGCAGGGATGCCTACAGCAGCTGAGAAAAATGCTTGAGAACACAAAAACTCTTTGTGTACAGCCAAATAAAAAGAAGCTTTTTTTTCTGTGAAACAAGGAAGGATTCATCTTAAAAAATGACAGCGGTGGCATTATACAAGTCTTCCTTGGCTCGTATTTACTTCATCATACCACAAAGATGCATCCGTGTGGTATGATGTGAGGAATCCAGGAAGACAGAGTCAGTCTTCTGTTATGTGATGACACACTCTTCCAGTGGCCTTCCACTCGACTGTATCGGAGCCATTTCAAATGTTTTGCATGTTTTGTTTTTTTTTTCTTTAAAAGATACCCCAACACGATGGGTGTATTTGAGAAAATATGTTCACACGACCTTCTGGGGGATAAATAGTTCCTCTGAAAGATGAAAATTTGAGTTCTGTAGATTATTAAGCCACTAGGACTATGTTTCTTAAATGAATGTGTCTTGCTTTGAAGTATTTTATATATGTTATGGAACAAATTCTTGATTTTGTGTACGCTCTAGCCTTAGTCTTGAAACACCTCACATCTGCGGCTCATATCAAAGTTTGACAGCACTCTTGCCATCCTCTTACAGTCCCCTTTTCCCTCTCCCCTCTAACCCCACAATCCAGGCCTGGATTATTCTGCCAAGTCAGGAATTTCCTATGTCATTAATCTGACACCGGTCGCCCTGTCTCTTGCACCCACTTCTGAGGGACACCTCCGATTCTCAGGAGGGGTTCTTGTTACTATCATAAACAAAAAGGCAGACAACCAGGAGGCCCCCAGGGCTAATTACAAGTTGCCAACAAACAGTATGGGAAGGAAATAGAGGCAAGAAGGGGTACTTTTGTTCTTGTGTGGGCAGGTAGACACACAGACAGACAGTGTACACCTTAATGGAAACAATGAGGCTTAGACTGGCGGTTAAAGAGGCAGGTGTCACATCTGCAGGAAGGGGCTGACTCAGCCTTTAATAACCAGTTTTTAGAAGGTCTCGCAAATGATGACATATGCGAATGGAGGCAACAGTCTGCATGAGAATAAAACTCCTGCAGTGCATTAATGTTGCGTGAATGTTTCTGCTGAGTCTTTATCACACACCTCCTGTCGCTACGGAGGAAAAAAGAGCGGAGGTTCCACATTCAGAAAAATGAAATGAGTGCACACGGCTGCGTGAGCCCCCTCTGGTGAGAGCAAAGCTGATGTAAAACTGACTGCAGGAGGCTGCAGCCGGTAACTGCCTGTCTTCCCTGATACAGTTCACGTCTTCCAATTTCCCCCTATTTCCAAACACAATGTGCTGCGCTGTCAAACAGCTAGCTCCGCTTGCTCAGCATCTCTGCATGCTCAGCATCTCTACACCCCCACCCAACTCCCACCCCGAACCGAGCACGCATAGTCCTCGTTGATGCTGGCAGATTTAATAAGCTCCCCTGTCACCCCAATTACACATAAAAAGCACAAAGCTCCGCCTGCTGTGAATCACGGCTAGGCGAAAATTAGAAAAGGTGTTTGTTGCTTGTGGTTGTCTCCTTGACAACTCCTTTATTCTCCTTCCTTTAGTCCTACCAACATCCTCAACAAAAGCGGACATGTACCTCTTATGTCCTGATGGCCCCAAACTCACCCCACAAAAGGTCCAGACGGCTGGAGACAGGAAGCATAACTAACAACCACATAGTAAACAGACAATGCGTGTTTACTGACATGTGTGTTTGGCCACGAGGGGGCAACTAGCAGGAAAGATTAACCAATAACAACACAGTAAACAGCCGACAACATTAATCCTATAACGTGACTGTCGTGTCAGAGCTTCTGTAAACCATTTTTGCGCTCATGCACAGTTGGCCTGGCACACATACACGGTTAGTTATGGATGTCGAAAAGAGGAATTCAATGGCAGGCATGTAGACCACTGATAACACAAATACAGACACACTTCAATGGTGCAGAAATACACACCGACCTGGCAAACAAACTTCCTCTCCTGAAGACAGAAAAATATTACAATATTCCCAGTTCCTTTCCAAATTGCCACACCTGGGTTCACTGAAACTCTTCAGTTTTTAAAAAAAAGAGACATAATATAATACTGTAAATGCAGTTCAAAATAAAGTGTAACTGATATGGATGTTGAAGGTAAACTGAGATCATCTTATAATGGTTTAAGCTCACACAAGAAATCAGGTCATGGCGAGTGCAAACCTAAAGACTTCTGTTTACGACTAGCTTCTGACTATAGACAATAAAGTCCCCTCACTTTCTGCTAAACCAATTTCCAGGCGCCTGCAGCATCTCTGAACTTGTGATGAGGCTGAGTTTGCGATGGGGAGGGA
>JAOWBL010000015.1:11530480-11553660 GCA_028564865.1 Zenarchopterus dispar
CTTTCTGCTAAACCAATTTCCAGGCGCCTGCAGCATCTCTGAACTTGTGATGAGGCTGAGTTTGCGATGGGGAGGGACCCTGGACACCTCCCAGTCTAGGAGAGTCTGTTGGCCCTGATAGTGTGAAGCCAAGGCGGGTCGTGGCTTCTTAGAAGAAGACAAAAAGTTACACCCACTCCCACAGTGGTGAGTAATTATTGTGGCGGCTGAGTGTGAGCAGAGATAGGGGATTCCTCCTCTGCATAACTAGGTGGACGGTTGATGGATGGCTTTTTTTTTTTGTTTTGTTTTTTTTTGCTCCAACTCCCTATCTGGTGCTCGTGAAATCTGTGCAAGTGGTCACATAAACACACATTTCTCTCTCTCTCTCTCTCCACTTGGCACACACTTGCAGTATGTGTGAATGCGATATCTGAGAATCTGGCTATGGCAGATAGAAGCTCATTTTTAGTCTGTTGGCTTTCTGGAAGCCAAATCAATGGTTTTGATCAATTAAAACTATGAAAAATGCAGCATTTAAGAAGCTGCAACAAGCTGAGTTTCACTCTGAAAAGGATTTCATGTCATTGATCACACTGCTCTGATTAAAAACAGGTATAAAAGCACTCAAATGAAGTGGCACATATTCTGACTTTTTGTTATCAAAAAGATGTTTGTATATATTTAAAAAAATATATCAAGTACATATGTTTTGCTGATGTAAATCAAATAAAGGTAAGAGAGGTGAGCACTGCAGATTTAAAGTTGTTGCAACCCATGAATCCCATGTGTGCTCGGCATGTCGTCGAGTGCTGCAGTGCCACACTGACCTCAACTGGCCAGACGCGGTACTACACCGACTGTGCCATCGTCTGTACAAACTGTGGAGGATGTGCATTTCTACTCTGCATCACTAAATAGTGGGAAAACTCGACTCATAAAATAATTAAACATTGCAGTTTAGCCATTATAAGACAAGGAAATTTTATGATTCCCCCATGTCACAGTAAAATCCAGTTACAAGCTGACACTTGGCAATTTGTCTAATTGCCTTTCTCACAGTGGGGGACTTCTCTGGCTATGGCCAGCTGTTAAAACTACACATTACTACTTCCACCGGGGCGTGAACCCAGCAGTGCATCATTATTTCATTGCCGTTATGGTTTGTGTGCTCTGATGAGTGGCCCATGCTGGGGTAATCCTCAGTTAAAGGTCAAGTCTTCTTTGCCCTCCCCCTGTGGACCTGGCTAGTATTTTATAGATGGAGCGTAAACAGGCTCAGATGTGCAAATGGATTGGCACAGTAAAAGCCACCAGACTTAAACAGACACTGGTCTGTGGGCTTTGAAGGAAGGTTTGCAGGAGAAAAAAAAATAAACTCACACAAATATAACATACCAATCCATTGTTGGGTCCAATTGTAAAGCTGAAAATGATAGATTTCATCATAATTTGACTTTTACTCCGATAAATAATTGATGGACAGAGTAAGGTATATTTTATTACCACCAACTGTTCTGCACGAGTCTGTTTGGGCCAGATAATACTTGATTCAAAGTCACAGCCTATCAAATCTTTCAGTCGGGAGGTCGGCAGGACACTGGACCTGGCTGACTGCCCAGGCCTTTGTGATCGAGATGGGAGCTTGAAATTTATGGAGCGAGCCATTATACAAGACACGCAGCTTAGCTTTACTCCCACTCCCGTCTGCATTTGCTTAATCCTTTTGTGAATTTTTAAAAAAATTATGTATTTGTTTTTCTGCATACTGTTTGGATTAGCAGCCTAAGCTCATCAAACTAGAGGTAGACTCTATATACCATGATCTATTGCTCTGCTGTCATTGTTATGTCTTTATAAAAATAAAGCACTGAAGTGAAACCAGCAGGCACTATGAAGGAGGTAAAAGTCTAAATAAATCCTCCAGCTCATGTTTTTTGACACTAGTCGGGCCACAAGTGTGAAGAGAGGAGTCGGATCCTCCCTCCAGCTGTAGCGGCTCGGTCTGTAAATGGAAGATGCAAACATCTACTCCTGTCCTCTTCACTTCTCCCTCATTCATATACTCGTTTTATTCTTTATTCAGGCGGTTTTCTTAAAATATATGGTTCATATGAAAAGGTTTTTGTGACATTTACGTGAATGCAACGAATAATTGCACTGCTTTAGAAAGTGTTGTTCCAGCAGTGGTCTACATATTTGTTCCTAGGCCTAAAATATGTCGCTTCATGTTGACAGTGTACAAGTGACATTTACTCAAGATTGTGTGTTTCATACGCATTTTTCTTAAAACATAACATCTTTCTTCTCAGGGCCTTTCTAATTCTCAGAAGCTGCATTTACACTGCAGAGTTGAAATGAGCCAATGCAGACTATTTCTCACATCTTGTGGATCGGATGTGTCCAATGAGCGTGTAAGCAAAGGAAAAAGTGTATGAATCTGGACATTCTCAAATCGGTTTCAGGCCTCATTAATATGGGAAATATAGATATAAATCCTACATGGATTCGTGTGCGCTGTCTAAACAGACACATATGCATCAGCACTTTCCCTGTTAATGCGTCTCAGACGTCTTTGGAAATGTAACGGCGGTGAGTGATGTAAACACAGGTGGACAGACACTCCTCGTTCTTTGCTTTAAAATGTGCCTGATCTGTTGCTGAGCTTCAACAATACTCCAGGAAGCAAGGGCCATGACAAAATCTTTTCATGTCTTTTTTCAACTAGGATAAAGGAGGTGTACTTGAGGTGTATCAATGCACTAATGGAAATAGGTCCATAAACTACATCTTGTATTCCCCCTGGCTGTGTTCCTTGAAAATAGCATAGGTTTTTCCTCCCACTCTGCCTAACTTTATCCAGGTAGGTAGCCAAGCCCATCTACCGTGCACGTTGCTTTCCTTGCTGGTAACTAGTGTAAATACGGATATAGGTTGCCTTTATTATATAAGTAACAAAAAAAAAAAAAGAGGGGGGATTGGATGTAAGCATCAACTCAGATTTGCCCATCAAGAGCTGCAGCGTAAATGCAGCTATAATGGATTGAGTACTTAAAGTATTTATGTGCCTTTCATTAGTTTTTATTATTAGAACATAAAACTAGATATGCAAATCAATATCACGATACTAAAATTTCATTAAACTTCACCCATTTCTGATCAGAATGTTTCATTGTAAGATTCAAGTTGAAGTGTTGTGTGTAAAAGAATACATTTTATCACTCTGAATTAAAATTCATGACAATAACAGGATTAAGAAATCTGATGCACCTTTAACTTTTATTCAACATCACAACTCCTGTAGTAGACATTTGGTCTGAAAGAACAGCAGACTATGGATTTCTAATAATATGTCTCAAGAAAAAAACCACAATAAGTATGAAATGAAGAAAGACAGGAAGGATAAAACATGGCTACAGGCCTGCATGCACAGTGGTGGAGTACATAATTGTCTCCTCCAGGTGAGTGCTGTATAAATGACGCAGCTACCATTTAATCGGTACGCAATTTTGTAAAAGGTAGCATTCTTTTTAGAGAGCTGTCTGAAACCAAGTTGCACGCACAGACTGGTGTATATCACATCGAAGAGTTGGATAGCATCATGAACAACAAATCCATTCAAGAAGGCACAAACCCATCCTCACCAGTCACCCAGCAAAAGCTTAGGCAAACATACAGGCATTAGTCATCAGAAGCTAAAAACTACAAGTCCCATGGTTGCATCCAACAAAGTGCTCTGTGGATGGATGGTATAGCAGCAACTTGAGAGCATCAAAGTGACAGCACACAGTGTACGAGCTTGTAAAGTAGTCTTATTTTTCCACTGGTCCTGGGTCAGAAAACAGTCCTAAGCATGTGTTTATAAACAGACAGAGCATGTTTTATTTCAAACTAAAACAATATGCATCCGACATCAGGGCATCCCTCTGTTCATGTTCTTTTTCTTCCCCCAGCAGTTTATTTTTTGTGTTCACTATGTAATTAGAAACAAATTACAGACATTTATTAAGGGGGTACAACATTAAATTTAAAAATTTCTTTTTTTCCCCTCAGTTATAAGCAGCTGTCTTGGTTGTGTCGGTATTTTTTTCTGTTTAGAAACAGAAAGCATTTTAGTACACCATAAAAGCATTCATTATAAAACTGCAGCATCAGTTTAAAAGAAAAGGAGACAGAAATTGGGTGAGCCTTTCAAGTATTATATATGATCTGCAGTCAATCCATTCTCGAACAGCCAGGATTTTTACTCTCTTCCATAGGAAGGTCAAAGCTAAATTTCCCCATATACAATTGAAACATTTTGGCAGGCAACTCAATAAAATTTACCAAGCTTATATTAGTTAAAATGGGGGGTGTGGTTTTACAACTTAAAAAAGGAAAAAGGAAATAAAACACAAAAAAATCTATCCATAAATCACCTAAAGAGCCATCTATTTAAGTACACTCGTAATTGTGAGAAAATCATTTGTTATAGATATCAGACAGCAACTGGTGTGAGTCAATATACGTCATGTCCCGTGTTGTGGTGGTAGTTTGCTGACATGAGTACAGAGAAGAAGAGACAACTTTACAAAATGATCTTTTACCTACTGAGTGATGATTATGTCCCCTCAGTGTCTGTGACAGTGTCTACCACTGGCTGACTCGGAGCTTCCTCCATAGGCTCACTCTGTTCATTGTCTAGGTCCTTAGGAGATGGAACTTGCTCCTGCTGTGGCTCTGTTTCTCTTTTCGGGAGCAAAAATTCATGGGCAGGGTCCAGGTTGGGCCCTGGAGAGGGCTCAGGGGTTGGCTCAGCTAAACTGAAACTGTCCTTTCCAGGTTCACTGGTCCACTGGGGCTGGAGTGGGGATATTCTCTCTTGTGACTCCTCCTCATCCTTCTGTGGGTGTTCCTGCTTCTCCAGAGATGGAGTTGGATCGTCAGGGGATCTGTCAGCTTGTGTGAAGGCCACAGTTGAGGCTCGGCATGAGACTTCAGCTAGTGGAGAGGCATGACCTGGGGCCTCAGTGTCTGGAGAGGGAGTGGTTTTCAAGGGGAGCTGGGCTATGACCTGGGGTGGTGATCTTGTTTCTGCAAGGGCTTCTTGTTCTGATGATGGCTCAGACTGGGTAGGAGGCTCAGTCAATGCGCTGTGACCCTTATCGGCAGATAACGGTTTGGGTGAATGAGCTGCGGGTGGTGATCGTACTGGAGAGGTCTCAGCTAGAGCTGGCGTTTCTGACTGGGGCATGGATGCAGGTGCTTGGTTCTGCAGTGGAACAGGAGATCTAATCTGAACTTGAGGCATAGATTGATTCAGACCCAAGAGAGGAGGTCTGGTCTGAGCTTGAGGCAAAAGGAGGGACTGGTATCGGGTCTGAATTTGAGGATTTAATTTGAGTGGAGCAAGAGTTTTGCCTTGCGTCAGGGTCAGATTGGGATTAAGAGGAGGTGTGGGAAGCAGTGGTGTGGGTAGAGGAAGAAGAGGTGTCCAGCCTCCACGCTCACGATCCCTCTCATTATCACGATCTTTATCACGTTCATGCTCTCTGGTGCGTTCTCTGCCCCGATCCCTGCCTCTGTCGTGCTCCCTCTCCCGGCTATGGCGGTTACCATTCATCTCTCTCCTGAAGTCAAAATCTCTTTCATCTCTGTCTCTTTGCCTCTCCCATGGACGTCTACGGTCATCTAGGTCCTGATTTAGTTCATTATCAAAAGGAGCTGTGGCACCACCACTACGATTCCACGGCTGCAGGCCCCCAACAGCTCCAGCATTTACACCTGCTGCTCCTCCTGTGGGTCCAGGACGGCTGTCAAAACGGTTGGAGAAGTTCTGCCCAGGTGAAGGCTCATCCTGAAAGCCTTTTGAACCACCTGGGGCTTGTGGACCTCCTCGCATGCCATCTCGTTCATCAAAGTCCCCTCTGGCCTGGTTCCAACGACCTTCAGGAGGGAAGCCTGCAAGAGCCTGCAAACGTCCCACTAAACTGGATCTGGCTGCGTGAGTTCCAGGGGTCTGGAGCAATGGAGGCCTGCTTGCTGGTCCTGCTCCTCCAACACCACCAAGGGTATCCCGATGCTCTGGTGGAGGTGTCCGCAGTAAGCCTGTGCTCTGCTTTTCCATAGGAGGGAAGCGGTAGTCCTGGTCTTTGCCCTCATCAGCCCCAGAGGATGACTCATCTTCTGTTTTGGATACATTTTCACTGTTAAGATTGGGGGCCCTGTTGAAGGGATCCATCTGATGGAAGGGTGCCCTTGGGCGAACCTGACCCTGAAGGGAACCGTCAAGGAGGCCAGTGGCTTGTTGGGGAGGGGCCTGCTGCATGAGGAGTGGGAAGCGGCCAGCCCCAGGCTGAAGAAGGTTAGGCCGCACATCCAGAGGCAATAGGCCAGGCATTCTCTGCCCACTCAAACCAGACTGATGCAGCGGATGGGTGAGGGAAGCCGCCGGGTGCATACCAAGTAGACCCACCCCACTGCGGACTGCATTCTGGATGCCTGTGAACAAAACACATCATTAAAATAAATTTTACATTCATCTTTGAGAAAGCCAAACAAGCATGATAATACTTGAAGTTCTGCTTCAGTATCCTTACCTTCTGTAGACTGTGGAGTTTTCTCAGTGGTGGGTTGTTGAGTTTGAATTCCCACTGGGTTAAACACAGCAGCTCCAGGAATGGCTGAGGACATGAAGCTTCCAGGTATAGTGCTGGTTGGAGGAATCATAGTACTAAAGGATGCCTCTTTAACAGCTTCTTGGCTGGAAGCGACAGAGGGCTGCACCAGAGCTGCAACCAAGAGAGAAAGAAACAAGTCAGATGAAGAAACAAAAGAACAACTTAACTTGGATACGAGGTAGCAGAGGTAGCAGGTAATAAAAACTTACGTGTAGTTGCTGAGGCCATTCCTGCTGTCTGTGTGGCCTGCATAAAACCTAAACAAAAGAAACTGCTTAGGTGCAAGTTTTACAATTGTTAGTCTAATCTTTACACAACAATTTGTGTTATTTACCTGGTGGAGGCTGTGTAGCATTAAAGCCAGCTCTTAAAAATGGTGGTGGTGGTCCATAGCCTGGTGGAGGTATGCCCATGGCAACAGGGAAGGTAGGAGGCACCAAACCTACAGCACCAGGAACTGCCTGAGCAACTGGTAGCTGAATGAGAGAATGTGTTAAAATACTAAGTTTAAGAGCAGCAGTTCAGAGCTCATAGTATACAAAATCCTGATCATTTCTCAATGCCTCCATCTACAAGTTTGAAAGACAGTTAAAACAATCAAATGATCACTATTAGTAATATGGTCGATACTCCAATGAAAAAGACAGATGCGCTGAATCCAAGGTAATCAAACTGGGAGCCGGGGGGATGAGGGTAACATGATGATGTTAAAAACAGAGATCACTCAGATCCTGTTTTAAGACTGTTTACAGTTTATACACAGTTAAAGCAGAAGTTCATCTGTACCTGCACAGGCATCATGGTAACCTGCTGGCTGTAGGTCTCCGTTTGTGCACTGGATGCTGCTGCAGCCTCAGCGCTTGCTGGTTGACTCACAATTTCCTTGGCTGGTTCAGAATTCTTGGTTGCTTCCCACTCTGCAGTTTCAGACAAAACATGACAGTCAATGATAACCGCTACTTCAGTTTCAACAACTGTTGTCATTGAATCAACAGATGTAGTGTCAATGTAAAAGAAAGAAGTGTGGCTTTTTACCATCATTGACAGTCTCCTGGTCAATAATTCCTCCTTCAGCAAAGCCATCTAAATCGTCTACCTTGACCTTCTCCCATGGTATGTAAGTGACACCCAGGTCCACGTCCCAAAACTGCTTGTATTCCTGCTTTACGCCTTTGTTCAGAGCCCATGCGATCTGGAGCAGATGGATTGAAATAGGTCACAACAAAGGCTTTTTTCCCCCCAGTAATTTTCTATAAGCATACAGGGATGTGACCGGAATGTTGGATTTCCAGCACTGGAGGTCAACTGTAATATTAAATTATAAGAAATATCAAAGAAATTGAATACACACTAAATTAAATTATAAAGGTAATGGAGACCTTAATGATCTTGGAGCCAATCTTGAAAGAACCGGTGCTGAGCTTCTGGCGGGCACGATATGCATCCTGTCTATGGACCATACAGATGTAGGCACAGCCTCTGGGAGGGATCATCTGCAGAGAGACATAGATTATAGTACAAAGGATGGAAAGGTTAAATTGCACACAGCCAAACTGGAGACTACTAATAGCCTTGTGTGGCTGGTGGGAGAAAGAACATAAAGTAAAATGTGACATCTAGAGAAACACAGGGACAAAGAAACGAAAGATAAACCGTAGTTGAAACAAAAATCAGACTAATTAGAGCAGTCTGACCAGACAAATACTGGAGCTCAAGGAACTGGCTGAAACACTCCAATTCGAGACCAGGTCTACTTACATTGATAGACTCAATCTGCCCGAATTCTTCAAACAGATTAGTGAGGTCTTGCTGAGTGGCCTTTTTGTCCACCTGGCCAACCCACAGAGTAGTGCTGCAAACTTGGTAGAAATAAATTATAAACATGTTAGTTGATGTGATCTACTTCTGGAAGTACTGGCAGGGAATGATAATTATAACATCCAACAACCACTTCTTACCACTTAGAGTCTTGGATCGTATGGGAGGTAGTCCTTTCTTCTGACGCTCCTTCTCTCGTTCTCGAGCACGTCGTTCACTCGAGTAAGACCGTGACGACTTCCTCTTGCGATCTCTGGAACGTGAGCGCGACCGCTTACGGTGCTTACGTTTCCGTGAGTCCGAGCGGGATCTGGATCTTCTCCTTTTGGGAGACCTACCAAAAGACATGCATTCAGCCAAACTTTCCAAATTTACTTTTTACCATGTATAACTTCCTGATATACACGTGCTCAACAAAATCTCTGGTCAGTCTACAATATCATATCTATCTGTATGTATTTGCTTAAACTTAGTGAGAAAACAGTCTTTGAAGAAAGCAAAAACTAGCCCATGAACATTAAGCTTCAAATGTGAGTGAGGCTTACCTGGAGCGTGATCTAGAACGGGTTCTTGATCGTGTGCTTAAAGTTTTCTTGTCTTCTGGTTCAAAGATCTCTTCTTCCATTCCATCAGGGCCCTCGTCTAGATCCATGTCCTAAATAATAAGTGGTTGAGTTAAAAGAAAAAAAGTAACTAAATGTGCAGCAATTAAAATGTTGTAAATAATGTTGTTAAAACATGGTTTAAAAAAAAAAGGAAAAAAAACACAACAAAAGTCTATAAAAACTGTATAAATGAGCATAAATTTCAAGTTGCCACAAATACCTGCTGCTGGTTGTCTATGGAGTCATCTATCTTATTCTCTGGTTCAGGAAGTTGTGGTTGGCTGCTGTTTTGAGCAGCTGTAACAGAGTTCTCTTGACCAAAGATTGAATCCTGACCCTCTATATTCATTGCCTGGAGGATAAAGAAAAGCAGCACAATGATAAGATTTTTATAATAGGAGTAATATTCCCTCTTTCTCAGTTGAAAAGTCACTTTCATTGAGTGAAAAATACAATTTATCTGAAAAAATATGAGACCTTAGAGGTCTGACTCAGAAAAATGAAACTTCCCAAAATATCAACTTCAGTGCTTACTTATTCTTCTCCGAAACAATCGTTAAACCACAGTTACTCAACTGTTCTAATTGCGTCTTCACTCTCTAGAGGTTTAGTTAGACTAAAATAAACTCGGGTGCAATTTTATTGTTAGAGCAGGCCTTTGGAAACAGAGTGAACACTCATCCAAGTTTTGGTGCAGACTGGACAAGTGGACCAAGACTGAACAGGGTGAGACCAAAGCCACACATATGTTGACTTGATTCTTGACATCAAGCTTGCCTTGTGCTTTTAAGCATTGTACCTATGATGCTCTTTACAGTTCAGTACAGCTATTAAAACCAGAACACATATTGACACAAATGTCAGTCTGATAAGGCAAGCTGAACCCAGACTAAACTTCTCTTTCAGTTAGTTTTATTTAGCTTAGTCTAGAAAATGGGAATATTACACAGTGAGCAATTTGTGGAGGGAAAAATAACATTACCAATAAAAACAAGAAACATAATAATACCTTCTGCTGTTGCTCGAGCAGCTGCTTCTGAAACTGCTCCAGGTTCTGCTGTTGCAGTTGCTCAGCCAATTGATGGAACAGTGAGCTGTTGATGGGCTCAGACACCATGGGCCTAGGAATAGTAAGCAGTTTGGTCAGATACAAGCACTCTGGGGAAGTGATTGACACAGTGAAGCAGCACTAGGTCCCTCAAGGCAAACTGGATTGTAGTGATCCAGAATACTAAACTCACAGTTGAGATGATGACGCGTCCTTTTTAGATTCTTCACTGCGCTCAGATTCATTTCCAAAGTCGAAAGGACCCAAAAGTTTCTGCAACAAACAATATCATCAAATCAGCTGGATCAAAAAAGAATGAAATAATACACTACTGGCTGATGAGTAGAGTTCTACCTTGTTAAAGGAAGAGACTCTTTGCTCCAGAGGGTTCAGGCTGTTGGCAGTAGCGGCAGCAGTCAGCTGAGCTGTCAGAGCTTGCAACTGAACTACCAGGCCAGCATCCAAGGCCTGCAGCAGCGATGGCTGGGGCTTCTGCTGCTGCATCTGCAGACTCTGCACCAATTGTTGAAGCTGCAACAGGTGACAAAATAAAGTATTTAGCTCATTTTTAACATCAACAGTTAAACTGAAGAGGTTATTTTGCAGTAAATTTGGACTAAATAGGCAAATATTTGCAGCAAAAAGATTTACAACTTATCAGAAATCTTTGGCTTAATTTGTTGATTAGCCAAAGGTACCAATACTGGAATCAGGTCAACTTTTAAAAATACCCTTAAGTTTACCAACCTGTTGTCCTTGTGGACTCTGTAAGATTTGTGCAACAGCAGCTACAGTATCTGTGTTTGTAATCTGTGATGCCCAGTCAGGCAGCCCCTGGACTATGTTTGCTGGGGTGGCTGGTGTAGCTGGGGTGCCTAAACATGTAGAGAAGAATTGACACATGAACTGTGAGATTAACTATATTTCAAACTGATAGCAAATGTGCATGTCACTTGTGTGTGTTCCTACTGACCTGGTGTAGTGTTATTGACTGGAGCAGCACTGCTGGGCAGGACAGGTGTGGCGCTGGGGGGAGGAATTCCTGCTGCCATGTCTAACAAAGGCTGGATGATGTCACTCTTGAAGACTGCATTCTTCTGCCACAGATTCAGGACTCGTACAATCTTACTCTGGACATGCCAAACAATAAAACAACAGGGAAATTATATAATGTGAGGGGACTCATCTGAGAGGTGAAATTCAAAAAAGTGCTTGAATGATACATGGAAGTAGGAGGACTCAAGGCTATAAACTATTTTATTATTCAAGAAACAAAGGTGTAACAATTTGTCCAATCTTTCCCAGTTACTTTGATTTATTACACTTAATTTAGTCATAACAATGAAAAAAGTGAAAACATTACCAGTCATTGATATATTCCACAAAATACTTCCCCCTATATTTTTTATATATTATATATGTCTCATATTAACTCCCATGATAAAGCAAAGAATTCAACAGAAAAACTATTAGAACTTGTCTGACCTTATCATCTGGAGGGCAGCGGTATAGGTGCTGGAATGTTACAATGATATTCTTGCTGAATCGTGGCGCAAAAACATCCTTCTCTGTCCCAAACTGGTGACGAGACTGCCTGACAATGGAGTCGATGACATACAGCCCTGGGACCTTGTATTCTGGCTTGCACTGTAAAAGAAACAAACAAAAAGTGTTAGGATTTTAAAAAGATGGCAAAGCTATTTATGATTTTTCTGTCTGACAGAGTTTATGAACTGCATAAAGAAGACATACAAAACCCCTTTATTTAAAAGTTGAAGCAATTTCCTGAAGTACCAAATAAATGTGACAAGATTTGGTGAAAATATTCAAAGGGATATTACTGCCCCCCATTTCAACTTTGCTCATAGCAGCTGATCATAATTTTGTAGAGGGAATGTTTACCAAACATTCTAATATGAAAACCCAAGTATCTGAGATAGCAGCACAAAATTTTCCTGGCATCACTGATGCATCCTTAGTGAATAGTTTATATTTTAAGAAGGAATTCAGTCTGAATTTACTGAATGACAATTTTTTAGGAGTGCATTTGATCTCCTCAAAATCTATTGAGTTTAGTTGCAGGTGCCTGATAAAATTTGATGTTACTTACCTTTTGTATGAACTTCTCTACACTCTGGACCACATGTTTGTAGAACTGAAAGTAAAGAGAAAACATATTGTGAGTAACTTGAACAGCAGCATCTGAGAATTTAATTTGAGCCCAGAACACCTGAGCAACATTTTCATCATTACTCCATATAGTAAGAATGAAAAATGTGCAAAATAAAAACAGTTTTTTGTCAGAATAAGAAACTTTTCTTGTATTATGTTAAAATATCTCTGAGACACTATCTGACCATATAGTTATATAGTTCCTCTAGATGGCGCTACCTTGGGTTCCAGTAATAATGTAAAAAATTAGTCATTCGCTCAGGCAAGCCCCTTAAAAGCCATGTACGATAGGTCTCTATTTTCACCCAAAAACAAGAAAAGCAACTATTCCAAACAAGAAAAGGAACTATTCCAAACAAATGCAGAAAGACTCTTTCATGATTTTGTCTCTACATATGTCAACGTCAAGCCAATGAGCTACATAAAGTTATCTAATATAATGACAATAAAAGTTACAATACATGTTTTTATAGCTATGAACACAAAATCTGCACAGAACCCCTTCATCTTAACTTCACTCTTTGTTCAGACACTGAACACTGCAACAACTACACACTCCACAAACTGCCCAGCTACTGGTCCCTGATGCTTATGTCTTTCAGTGCAACATTTCAGCCCAAACATATCTAAGGACAGGCCTAAGACACCTCTGGATTTCATTTAGTCTGACTTTGACATGGCCACCAGACATGGTCACAGCTACTCTCAAAATTCTTATGATTCCACCAGATGTGCTGCAGGGTGTTTCAGAAGTATCTCAAAAGCAGCATTACTAAAAATACAAGAATAGTTAAGTTTGATGAAAGCAACTTCTAGATGCAAAAAGCAGATGAAATAGCAAGGAATTCAGACAAAGGAACAAACAGGCCAATCTATTTTCAAAATAAAATATTTTTTAAAAATATGCTAAACGATCACATCAAATTCATAAGATGACTTTCACTATGCACAAGAATTTCTTTGTTACACATTTACTGCTATAAAACCACTATTTTGTACTTGTAAAAAAGACATGGTCTGGAAATGAAAACAAGCATTATATATCTTGTCAACAAGAAGAATGGCTGAAATTATAATTTTGCCCTGACTGCTAGCAACACCTAAAGTAGGGAGGAAAAAAACTATTTTTAAACCCCTCTAGTCTTTTATGAAATCATGGACAGGACTGAACAAATACATATTATTGATCAGACTGGTTATGACGCTGGTGGGTTTCCAGAGACAAGCTTTTAAACTCAGTCTAGAAATGACATGTAAATTCAGATCACTTTTTATATCAGGTAAAGAGTAAGTACAAGGATTCTGACAAAGAAGTTGGGAGCACTTTACAGTTAAGGAAATTTTTTTTTCTAAACTAGTTTATACTGGTTTGTGTACTTAGGCTGAATGTTTCAATTTTAAGTTCTGTAGTAAATCAGCCAGTAGATGGAGTCAAAGCCTAGCAGATGATCAAAATACAGTGTATAGTTTGTTGACACAGATACTGTAAATGAACAGAGTAATTCCAACTAAATTAAAATAACTTTAGGAAAGTTCCATTTAAGTATAATATAGTGCAGTATGAACTTGTACATGTGAGTGATCACATGGTTTGTCTATATATATTACATACCCTGCACTATTATCCAGCGTTTAACCATTGCTTTTCCCATCTCCTTGCTAAGTTTCATGCAAGTAACTTTGATGGGGAAAAGAAAACAAAAAAAAACAAAAAAAAAAGAGGTTAAGGGTGAAAAGAGACAGAACCACATGATATTGGTATGCGTGATAATGTCTGCTTGAATATCTCATTTGAAATATCAATATCAATGAACGAGAACATCATATTTAACAACTTGTAGGATTAAGTTTAACCCTCAATGACATCCCTTGCTTATATTTTATATACATAATTTTTTAAAGCATATTTACCAATAAGTAGCTTGGTAAAAAGAACAAAAAACATACAACAATAATACATACAGCTTTCATAGTATGGGTTACTTTCAAAAGGAAACATTACAAAGTTGTGCTCAAGATAAAAAATAAAAAAATGTTTTAAAAAGTCAAAAATAAATCTTTAAAAAGAAATAAAATAAAATCACAGTTTCATCAACCAGTGTTTTGCCTTAAAATTTTTCAGTGACGCACTTATGATCGAAAAAAAAATGCTAAGCTGCATATTTAATGGTTAACACAATTACTACTGTACACAAAATGCACAGATAATTTACCAATTTTGTAAATTTGGATTTTCTTCAATTTGATATCCAAAAGCAACTGAAAGTAACCTGTAATCTAATACCACTTTCACATCAAATGTAGTAGCCAGACCCGTAAACCTCATTCACATGAATTGCTTGCACTGCACAATGGTGGTTTGATACTATGTTGACAAAAGCACATGTGAGGTACAGAATTTGACAAACTCAACAGTCCATCTCTTGGAAAGGAAGATATATATAAATGTCTGCCAGACCAAATGTAGTAATGCTTGTCTGCATTCCTATAATTTAGGTATAGTTAGATCCTATGACTACAGTGCAAAGTATGAGCCATTAGAACATCAAAAATGTCAAATAAGCAAGCTCTGTCAAGGAATAACTTTGGTGTTCCTCCAAAGAAATACCAGACAGAGTCTGAACTGCAAAAAAAGCATGTAAAGCTGTAGCAGGTTAGCTGGCTTCAAACGAATGATGAAAACAGATCTCTGGAACAAACAGAAATGTGGTGAAGAATATTTTGTGAAAATCCCACTGGTTGGAAAAAAACCACCATCTTTGGAGAGAACAGATTATTAGATGTCTTTATCTTTGATTTTATTATGGATTTTAATTGTGGGTGATGTAGAAACTGTTCTCCTCCAATACCAAACCTCTGGACTAATGTAGTAAAGGATATAAAGGAGATATTAATAAAAACGTGGTGGAGATGAGTGATACCTTTGCTGGGAAATAGATGGCGTTCTTGCATAGCTGGAAATCAGGATTATGCCAGATTGTGAATTCACACGGTGTTAAAGTAGATTTTGTGATTGATTGTTTTCCACCAGGCTGACAGAGTTTAGTCAATTGTAAGGCTTTTAAAGAAATTCATCTTTATTGAAATTGTAAGGAAGGGTAAGTTAGAAACAGATGTATTTTGCATTGGTTTTACTCTAATTCTATCCATAAGTCTGTAGTTTTCTTTTTGGATCTATTTCGCTAAACAGTACAGCTGATTTGATAGCTAATAATATGGAAAGTTGTGAGCTTCTAAGCCTCCAAATGATTTTTGCTTTTGCAGTGTTGAAACTAATTCTGGGTTTCTTGTTGGGTTTCTTGTTTTTTAGAACTGTGTTACTAATGAGTTGTCTGAGCTGAGCCAGTCGTCAGTACGAGTAACTGGTAGTGCTGAGAATAGGTAATTCATTTGTGGGAGTGTTTTCCTTTTAACTGTAGCTATCCAGCCCATAAGTAAAAGTGGGAAATTAATTCAGTATTTTAAATCTTGTTCTACTTTTTTTTAAGCAAAGGGATGTAGTTTAGACTGAAAAGTTCTGACAGCCTAGGGGAAACATTAACACCCAAATATTTAATATTAGTGTTGAGTGGTAGAGAGGTACTTTTGAGTTGCAGAATCCTGTGTGTTTTCTGAAAGCTGTAGTATAGTTGGTTTTGGCTAGATAATAGTATAATTCAGAATTTTGGAAAAACTGTTAATAAAAGTCTGTTGAAGATATATGTATGGATCCTCTTGATATAGTAATACGTCATCTGCATTAAGACTTATTTTATATTGTGCCCTGGTGTCTCAAATTCCCTTAATTTGGGGGTTTTGTTGTATTGCTGCACCTTTTATACAGGTACTAAAAACTTCAGTCATCCAATTTTTGGTAAGCGTGTCAATAGCAGAGAGCACCGGAAAGTAGTGCAAACTATTGATGACCACAGGCGCAGCCAGAGGCCCAGTGGTCCACTCAAAAAATAGCAAGACAAACTGAACGGAAAAACAACATCAAGTACTGAGTAATGGCTTTCTGTAGTAATTTCACGAAGCGAAACACAGACATCCTATGTGTTTATATAAACAAGATATCTCCCCTCTCAAGATCCTTGGAGTTATTGTTGGGAACATGTATCATTCTCATGAAGGGGAGAACCTAATCGCCCAGTGCACTGCAAAGACAATAACTTACTAGTTACTGTCATTTCATTTGGTTTTCAGAATTAGAAAAACAGGCATTTGTATATTTAGTTTTCAGTGCTTGAAACAGTCATTTCAGTAGAAAAGAACATACTGAATGAGGCTTCACAGAAAAAACATTTTGATGTGCTGCTTCTATTCATTTTCAGTTTAAATTAAAGTGCATGTCACATTATCCATGCATCCCTCTATTCCTCTTTTAAGGTGGATTATGAAAAAATGTACTTAACAAGAGCCCAAGGTTATCTCCTGAAAACAAGTCATTTTATATTTTAAGTTTTTTTGTGCTTTGGCACTATGACCTAAAAAACTAAAGAAAACAATAAAAAACAAACTAATCTTTCTTCAAAGTACATTATTTTACAAAAAGAATGGGGAAAGCAATAAAACTTTTCCTTGCAGCCCAAAAATCCCTAAATTCTTCTTTTTTGGGGGACAGACACTGTATATTTTTTCTTTTCTGTCTAGCCATCCACAGTCCGTGAAACTTGGCCCCCACCACTCCTCCACACTCAGACCCAGCACTAGTTCCCCTCAAGGCTGCGTTCTCAGACCCCTACTGTACGCCCTGTATATGTATGACTGTTCTCCAACCCACCCAACTAATTGAATAATAAAAAATGTGGTGTCCCTGCGGTTGGACCCATCTGTAATGAGGATGATCTGCGTACTGGGACGAAGTAGAGAAACTGTACTTCTGGTGCTCAGAAAACAACCTGTAACTCAACATCCCAAAGACCAAAGAACTTCATCATGGACTCCAGGGAAAACACACAGGACCACAACCCCCCTCCTCATAAATGGAGAATGGGTGGAAACTGTCACCACCTTCTGATTTCTAGGCACCTTCATTTCTACAGACTACTCCTGAACCTACAACATCAAGGCCCTGATAAAGGAGGCTCCGCAGTGGCCACATGCCCAACGTGTCTTCAAGAAGAACAACCTGGACCAGAAGCTGCAGCTGGCCTTCTGCCACTCCTCTATGGAGTGCTTCTTCACTAACTGTCTGGCTGTGGGGCATGCAGAAGATATTTGAGATTTTTTTTATTTTTTTTTTTAAAGAAGACATGGTGTAGAGATTATGTAGGCTAATTTCTTAATTTCTTTCTCTCTCTCTCTAGAGAAAAGCAGAACAAATGGCAATGAATTGGGGATTGAGTACTTTTGCCAGTTCCGTTTTAAAAGTTTTTCCCTGTGGTCCATTTTATTCTTTTTTTTTTTTTTTATAAATCCAACCATACCCTAGTTGTATCTACATTTTGTGAGGTTGAAACAATGGAATAGCGCTCCAAAACCAGACAGAGTTCCCAGCAAATGATGAATGGGCTGCCTATCGAAGTCTTACAAATTAGACAAAAATCTTATTTTAACATCTTTTGTTAGCACAATTTGGATAAATTTGCTTTGCATCTACCTTAAGTTAAACCCTCTTCATTACAAATTAAACAATGTCATTTACCTAATAAATCTAATGCCTCCAATGCTAAGTACTTCTGATATTTGCAAATGTATTAAGAAACAAAACAAAGTGAAAACATGAAAAATGTTGGGTTTGTGAGTGAGAAAGTGAATCTGTAAAAGTGGGAGTGTTTTGTTAAATGTGATAAGTGCACTGAGCTTATTTATTTGCACTGGGGTTATAACCCTTAAATACAGCAAACACTGTCAGATAATTCTAAGTGTTTTTTTTTTATTGAAAAATGATGTTCGTTATATCATCTATGCGTTGGTGTGTAATAATTCATGGTAATAAATTTAATAAATTACTTTCAACATCAACTTGCAGCATGAGTGGAAAAGGGAAACAAAGCCGTCATGCAATGAGATTTTGAACTAAATGAACAAAAAACTCAACATACAGCAATCCAACTGAATACATACTAGGGCTGCACAATAAAGCGTTAAAAAAAAAAAAAGTCCTCTTGATTCACACCTACATGCAACCTCATTTTCAGTTGACAACAACTGTTCTGCATTTTAACTCACAAACTACATCATGAAGAGACACTCCTGTTTTCGTCCAAGTTTCCCCTGAGTTTCTCAAACGCTCATCACCACACCCAAGGGCTGCACTGCCATGGTCTTTTCCCTCAATCTATGACATGGTGTCTTCACATCATGCGATTCATTGACAAAGCGAGCTGACCAGCACTGCAGCAGTGAGTTTTCAGACCTCTGTAGTGACAATTCTAGCCACTTTTTCAGGTATTATTGATTCTAAGGTGAAAGAATGTAATGTTTTCACTCATTTCTCAGCTAGCAACTGGTGCCCCACAGTCCAAAACAATGTATGTTAGGTAGATTGATGATTCTAAATTGCCCGTGAGCTATTTATGAGTTATTTATACTAAAAAAATTAATCTCATTGAGACATGGGGTCTCAATTTCAAGTGAGATCTGTTTTACATTACAATCAGTGACTAATAAAAATAGTAAAAAAAATGTGGAATTAAGTCCCTTAATATCATGGGTTACATAGGCATCCTCACTGTAATCATGAATACAAGTAGAAATTAATTTAGAACACAAGATTATTAATATATCTTTCTAATTAATGTAATAATTAGGGTCAGAATTATGACATTGTTATTGTGACATTACAATAATTATTTCAACTTGTGAAAAAAAAGCACAATGGCAATTCAAAACAAAAAAAAAAAAGGGGCGGGGGGGTCCTTCATTTTTTTCTTTAAATCATGCAACCCTAATCTATAACTTTCTTTGATATAAAAAATGCTAGTGTGGACTTGAATTTAGGCAACTTATGAAGTATATCGCAGAGCTCAAAGTATTAGAATCAGAATCAGAATCACTTTATTGCCATTGCCAGTAAACAGGTTTACAGAGTAGGAAATTGCTCTGATGTAACGGTGCAGATAAAAACATGGAATAATGTGAAGTAAAATAGAATTAAATAAATACATGTGAATCGGCAGATAAAAAATATATATATATAAAATAAAATAACCGAATAAATTTAGGAGAACTATAGACAGAACCAAATCTGCCTCTACCTTATTTACCCTTTCCCCTCCTCATTTACTATACGTCTATAGTGAAGTCAGACACATGAAGCACTGAGCTCTTTGTCACCCAGGGTTTGGATTAAAAACATTTCCCTTCCTTCAGATTAGTAAACCCTAACTTTTGACTTCAACACTACAACTACATTTGCTCTTACACTATTTTCTAGTCATCTTGAGTGATAAATATTGTACTCTCAATTATTATACACATTCATATTTTCCCACAATGTTTTGTTCACAAAATTATACCACCTCTTTGAAGTACAACTCCAATATTACTCTAAAAGTTGTGAATATGGACATAATCTCTTTCTTTTGGAACAAACATTACCATTTCATTCATCATTTACATTAACTATAATTTATTTATATAACTAGATAAAGTTAAACTATGTATAACAGTTAAAAAGCATAAAGCAACAAGAGTGAATAATTATTTAATGTAAAGACATTATAGAAAAAAATGTCCACTGCCCCCAAAAAATACAGTCCCAATAAAAATTCCCAGTAATGTCTTTACCTGTTAATCTGAAAGAGTAACTTTTTTTTTGGTGACAGTTTTCATCCATGCCAGTAGTCTTGTTGGTTAAAGTGCTATTGTATTGATTATAAACCACAAAATAACCCATAATTTTGTAAATATTAATGAATGTGTGGCATTTCATTCCTCAGTCCAATTAGCAGTGCTGTTTTTAATTTATATAACCAAAGTGCAGCTACAGTTTTCTTTTTAAACTCAAGAGTTAAATGAGACCATTTTACTAAAGGCTGTGATGGCCAAATGGGATTCAGTGTGCGATAAAAAGAGTATGTTTCAAGTCATTCTGTTCACAAAAAAGAACTGAGAAAGTTGAGAAACAGTTCAAATACAAAATAGTTCATGAAATCAACTACTGCCTCATATAAATAGATGGCACGGCAAAACAAAAACTACAAGCATGTGGAATATTTCTGGTTATGCATTTATATAAAAATGGCAGCTCACTTTCCTTTCTTTGGGCTACCGTCTGCAGCTCTTTGACTTTTCTTTTAATTACCATGAAATACCTTTCCAATATTTATACCTTCACTTATTTAGTGTGGGCTCAATTAAAACTGTCCTCACAATGAGATAATTATGTCCTTTGTTAGTACTCTTGACAAAGAAATAAAGTTCTCTGGACTAGAGTGTTTACTGTTAATGTTTTGCAATTACGTACAATTTGACAAAAGACCAGATATCCTTTCACTTTTGACTAATGTCAAAACACTGCAGCTTTTATGGCTGTTAAATTGGCTTCTTTGTAAATGTTCACATAAAGGAAAGGAAAGAGTATAAGCTGCTTATTCTTGTGGAAAATACATTTCAATTAATTTTTTAAAATGTGGCTCAAAGTCACAGACTTGTCACGCACAGGGACAAGCTGCAAATAAATATATCATACCTAAGAACAAAGCAGGCTTTGCTCTGCAGTCAGAGGTCATTGGAACATTTAAAAAAAAAAATTGTAATAATTTTTTGTCTCAAGCATATTCTTTGCTATGTCTCCAGAGAGTCTTAAAAACTATGAAGTGATCATAAAAGTTAAAGTTCTGAGTGGTGATGGTCCTTAATTTAAATTAAATACATTTATTTTAAGAATTTAAAATCAGTACAATGACTTGTATTTACAAAGCTGATAGAAAAGGGGTGCTTATCAAGGTTCCATTCATCACTAACAATGGGCTTATAAAGGAGACTTTTCCAGACTACCTTAAAAAAAACAACAACAAAAAAACCAAAACACTTTTAAGATGGGGCATTTTTTTCCAATATTTCCTTCTCACAAAGTGCGTATACAACCCCAGGACAGAACAGTGGGATATTTTTGTTGTGCCTTGAGGTATAAACAGACGTGAAACAGAGGGGAGACATGGTTATTGTGTAAGGGTGAGCTGGGATTGTGAAATGAACATAGTTTCACAGAATCCTGCAAATACAAAACTCAGATGTGGGCAATTCTATGTGTGCCCTGCACGGAATGTCTGGTGCTTGCCACTGTTGTAGTATTTATCTGTATTATTCATTATATATTTAATGTTCTTTTAATCTCAATCACTACCACTGCCATGTATGTTAAAAAAGCAAACAAAAATGCAAAGAAACGTTTTTGTCCCTTCAATGTTATACTTGTTCCTTTTTCTCTTGCTGCATTCTTCTTTTTTGTTTCCTTTTATGCCATCGCCTATTTACAAACAGCAAAAAAAAAAAAAAAATGCACATTACCACCATCATGTGGTAAGCAGTGCTATTTGGTCAGTCAATGGTTCTTACGTGGCTCTACAGCGTAATGGGGACCCTGAAAGGGCTGAGGAGGAGGGGTGGACCTGTTAGAGGTTCCCATTTGGCGGGTTTACCCAGAAACCCGTGTAAAGAAAATCCGCCCACAGATTGCCTTTGTATGGTGCCTAACCCTGTTTTTACACTGCGACACAGAGAAAATGGGCTGGTCATAGTTAGTATAGAGTACCAGTTTCACTGTTCTTTGGGTATGAAGGGAATGAGGCGCAAGTGGGAGCAGATAAGGTGAAAAATAAGTTGTCTACTGAGAGAGCTGCTGATTATCTACAATTTCAGGTTTGTGAAGGAGGAAAAAGTCAAAGCATGTAATGTCAGGTAACAGAACAAATGAGCGAACACCAGAAATAGCCTATTAGTTAAGCTCAAATAAATTGTTAAGTATCCTGTAAAAATGAGAGAAAACAAAGCCAACAAAAAAATAATCAAAAACAATCACTGTTTACAAGCACAACAACAGTTCAACTTATTTCTATATCTGGCCAGAAAAACTCAATTAAAGCTAAGAAGTCAATGGCGATGTTATTTTTTTCTGTACTGATTCTCTGAGACGATGTATGCTTCAGGTAAACAAACAAGCAACAAATGTAAAAAGCATGGGAGCACATGTATGAGGGGCAATTCTGCTGCAGCACAATTAAGAATGGAGTATTTCTGAGCATGAGCCACTGGCAGTATCAGGAGGTGGGGATCAACTGTGCCTGGACACGGCATGTCACAACTTGACGAGTGAGTGCACCCTATGACACTAGGCATAAAATTGATCCAAAAAAAAAAAAAAAATCTTCTGACTAAACTTTTTTAGACCAAGTCTAAAGCTGTTCACCATCTATCTTTTCACCAAATTCCTTTTGTGGTCACCACTGAGAAAAGAGGTTTTTAGGAGTGCTGTCCTGCTTAGTAAAATTAGATTACATAACATTCTGCTAAACTAAGTATTGCCACTTTTTGTCATGCTATCGTCAAGCTCAAGAAAGATTTTAACCTACACTTTGTTTAAATACTTCCGTAAAATAAGCTCTGCATTTTTTTTGCAGCTTTTGCGTAATATAATTCAAATATATTAAATAAATAAAACTAATACTTTATATTATATTCATGAGCTACCAGTAAGTAAAGAACTTTTCAGTGTAAAATTCTGTTTATATTTGGCTAAAATGAAGCACTACAATTAGGGATGAGCATTTTTAGAAATAAAAAATGTCAATCATTAGGAAAATTAACCAATCAATTAATTGTTAATTTTTTCCACAAACGTTTACCAGACATTAATAATTTTCTTTTAACAAAAGAAACGAGTTTAACTAAAGCAGCAGAGCCAGAAGTTGCAAGATAAACCTTTATATATATATATATATATATATATATATATATATATATATATATATA
>JAOWBL010000015.1:11561767-11575927 GCA_028564865.1 Zenarchopterus dispar
ATATATATATATATATATATATATGAAAAATAGTAAAATTGTCTTCTTTCAAAATATGATGTTAAGACTCTCTCTCAGGAAGTGCAGGCCTGCCCAGTGAACTAAAGACTTGCTCGCAAGTTCTCTTCATTCTTGGTAACTTCACATTTTTGCCATCAGAGAAGAAAACAACTACTAACAAAATAAATAAAGCTTCAGGATAAATTATTTCTAATTTCACCTAAAAGACAATAACTTGGAAGTATGTAGAATTGCAAGTTCTGAGAATTTCTTTTATGCCAATATCTATAACCCGTGTCCCACTAGTGAAGGATGTGCTGCAGACTAGATGTGCAATCCCATTTATTGTAATTTGTGGCCAATTGAATCTCCACCAGAAGCACTGTAATACAGGTTAGAAGCGTCCCAGAAGTGAAGGTCTGTTCTGTTCTGCCTAAGATGTGCATCAGACTTATTTTGACACTAAGCTTCAGCTATACCACGTCAATATACCCACAGGGCAGACCGAGCTGGCAGGAAATCAAATACAAGAATGAATGAAAGTGATCTCAAATCTGGCTCAACAGGCAGCACATGGAAATGCTCTGCTTCTTCAGTCTTGAGGTTGCACTAAAGATAGAGAATAACTACAATGTAGCCGAAGCGTTGGAAGTTGGTTTGCTATACCTACTATAGTTTAAGCAATTTTCCCTCTGGGATCAATTAAGTATTCTGATCTCCGATTTTGACTCACAAGACTACATTCAGCTGCCTGCACAGCTGTGTAATCCTAATTAGAAGTAACTACTATATAACTAAATAATGTAGAATAATTGCTCTAGTATGGGTAATTTGATTTAGAAAAAAAGAAGATAGCATGGAGATAGTATGGTGTATTGGGCTATACTGCCAAGATATACCATTACGTTATACCTTTATTTTCATAACTTTATTAAATTTTTTTAGAGCTTTATAGTTTATCATAAGCCCTTTCATTGTCTTTTCAGTAGCCATTTGTTATGTATTTATAAGTTACCTGCTGTATCCTACATCATACTTACTTTTATAGCCTTGATTCCAGATTTGGTGATCTGAGTCATCTTGGCCTTGGAGATGGGTGGCTTGTACTCATTCAGTGAGTAAAGCTGGAACATAAAACCAGACAAAAACATCTCATCATGCATTTGTGATTTAACATTAGAAGTGTAAAAGGACGTCTACGGTCACCAAACGACCACGTGGGTAATTTTCCAAAACGTTTTCACTCCCCACACCCCCATCATAATATTAAAAACATATTCTGGGTATGTTTATGTGGTCCTCAAAGTTCAAAATGGACAATGCAGTTGGCTTTCTTTTGGCGTTATTAACAACAGAATAATGTAAGATGATGTACTTGGTGCTGGAAGTGGAATTTAAACCTTAATACAGTAGCATTTACTGTAAATTAACATTTAAATTAGCATTAGCACTCGTCGTGCTTTGCACAAATGGACTACGGCGTCATTGCACAACTGCTTCGCTACTAGCTTTGCGCCCTCTAATAGATATGGGTAAATATAGTTTTAATATCCACGGATGGCCCCTCGTCTTGTATGACCAACACTACAAAGCAATGTATGCCATTACAGCCAGAATTACACGGCAATGCCGTAGTCAAACCTAACAAAAGCGTATGTTATCATTTACATCAGTTAGCCCAACAAGTTATCCCGTAAAATGAGCTCGTTCTGCTAACTTGGCGCTAGCTTGTTACCGTCAACAACAGCTTGCCTAAGATACTTTGTCATACTCTCCCTCTCAAACGGTCTAAATAAAAGCAGCATATTTAATTCACATTTGTAGCCCTGAATGTACACAGCATGAGTGGGAAACTAGGTAAGGTTTTCGCTGCATCCCTGTACAAGCAGCGGCCTGGTATGATACTCTCCTTCTTTGCTAGTTGATGCTAATATTAGCCAACCAGCTCCCGCTAATGTGAATTAGACATCCCTGCCTCAAAATGTTAAACCTTTGTAAGCATTTCAGACAAACCTCGTTGTTAAAGGCTTTGACAGCCTCCATTGCGTCGTGCTTCGGCTCGCAGGTCACACTAAATATTTACAGATATTTCAATAACCGGCATAAAACATGCATGCTCGACGTTTGACGAGATGGAGGAGACTGCCAATATGGCGCATAACCTCAACGAGAACATGCAGAGAAGAGCGACCCCCAGCGCCAGTACAGGGACATTACAGGTTGCATAAAGATTCCCATAAGACACGACCGTCTGTACTGTGCACCAATACAAATAAATATAAAAGTAGGAAATTGAGGCAATACTTTATTTCTATGTATACAAAACATCGGGTTTCGTACCACAATCAAAAACAATGTACAACTATTTACATCTACAAATATCTTACATGTATAGCAGATTACATATTTCGGGAAGGGGTACAATGTGAACATCAACGGATCCCTTTTACACATCTTATGACCAAAGGTTCCCATTTGGCTGCCATGAGGCCACAGAAAGTCAAAGTTTGGACAACGATCTGTAGGCCTATAGTCACTGTGCATTTTGTGTTAAACCAAGTGTAATGTCCTGCAGTTGGCTATAGATCCATGTAGTAAGACCTAAAATCCACTTTTAAAAATTAAATGCTTGTTTAATCATGTCATTGTTAATGTTTGGTTAATATGAAAAAAAACATTGCAAGTTTGAGGCTGGACTACTTTCCTCCCAACATCGGTTTTAAATTACATTAAAAAAAAAAGTTTGTCACCAAGTCAAAATGAGAACATTTGTGACCAACTTCATTAGTTCAGGCCCTTTTGCTCAGTCTGGAAAGTTTAAACTATGGCATGCCTAGAGAATATTACTAAAAGTCACTGCTGCAACACTTGTAACAGGCATTGATGGTGCACAGCACCACTTATTTAAAAAAATTTTTTGTATAGATGAAGTTCAAGTAGAAATCTTACCCTGTAAAAGTGTTTCTTTACAGAGAACAATGGATCCCTTATCTCAGTGTTCTCTGTTTAATATGCAAAGGTAAAAATAATCTTAACTGTAGATTTATAGAAGAGGTCAGCTGTGAAACTTGCTAATCCCACATACTGACCCAGAAAAATACTATGATGGATCTCACATTTTAACGCAAGCCGTCTAATATTTTTATCCCAATCTAGGAACCAAGAAATGACTTTCACAGATGCAGTTGAGTTGAATAGCACTTCATTTTTGATTTATATGAAAATTGGCAAAAAAAAAAAAAAAAATAGCAGTGTGTGTTGAGTCAAAGTGTGACATAAGTCCAGAGTCCAAACAGAGAAGAGGTATGTGGAGTCTTTATAAACTGGTCTCCACAACAGGAGCATCAATGCTGGATCCTGCAGGCTTCACAGCTTGTGATGCCCCCTGCTGGTCATCTTTGATACAAATCTCATTCACCAAGGGAGCGTTGGCCTCCTTCCACTCTTTGAACTTGTCTGAGGTAAGTTGTGGGTCCGACAGCACCTGCTCTATCGCATGCAAGTCTGCCTCTTTTGACTGTGACAAAAAAAATCAAATAAAAGATTAAAATTATGGCAGAAACCTATTTATCCAGGTATATCTATTTAAAAACAAAGTAAAAAAAATTGGCACATTCTCAGTTTAATATTTGGAAAATGCAGAGTGCTATCCACACTTTGCTATACATAAATTAAAAATACCTTTAATGTGCTGTTGAGTGCTCTGATCAGGTGAAGCCTATCATTGACAGTCTTATTTTTACAGCGTTTTATGAAGGAGGCCCTGAATTCTCTTTTTGTGGATGGTTTACGGTCTCCTATTGGCGAGAGGCTGGCCTCCTTTAGATGAATATACAGCTTTTCCATCTCATCCAAGCTGTTCCCATGTTTACCTGTTAACAAGACAATATTACATGCTGAGTAACCAACAGCTGTTTTGGGGCTGAAGTGAAATAGTAAAATCAAGTCATACCAGAACATAAACAAAAGACTCACCATCATGAATCTTCAAAACAGCTCCCTGTTCATTTCCCTCTGCTGCAGTGCTTTCCTCATTGGATCCACTTGAAGCTGAAGAATTCTGAGGAACCAAGTTTTCCAACGCCGTCTCCTCTTCCATCTCCTCCTGAGGGAGGCGATGAGAGTGGACTTGGACTGAACACACCACTGCCGTTTCACCAGCTGCAGCAGGCGACTGCGAGACCAGATCCAGCCAGGATTGCCGCTGTTTGCCCAGTGAGGAGGCAGAACTATGGGACGTCATTGTACTGACTGGGGAGGAGAGGGAGCCGTTGGCTTCACTGGGAGCTGTGGATGAATAAGGGGGAGGAAGTGTTCCCTGAAAGGCAAACATCCTGCTGTTAGAACCAACCTACCATTAATGACAGATAAACAGATGTGAGGACAAACCAAGCAAAAACAAACTAATGTTCCAGAGATGTTTCCGAAAAGTATCCACTGACCTGATGCGTGCTCCCGGGTGGATCAGAGGCAACCATAGAGTCCCGAAGGGTCTGCTCATAGTATGGTGGGGGAGGAATTTCTGTGGTTTCAGCTTCCTCGTGATCGCTGGCTTCACTATAACACTCTGAATTAAAAAAAAAAAAAAAAAGGTCAAAATTCATGACATACACTGCGCTCCAAGACTCTGCCCCTCCCCAAAAAACTACATATATAATGTGCAAACAAGATCTTCAATTCTTTGTAATTTGGCATTAAAAAAAAAAACAAACTTTGAAGCCTAGTTGTTGGCTTATTCATCAAGTATTCTAAGGGAATTGCTTTTCTGAGTTCAAAAAAAAAAAAAAAAAGGAAATGCAGCTTCTAATTTAGCTGCAGATCTCATTTCCTCAAATACTTACCAGCAGCAGTGTTTTGATCCGTCGCCTCATACTGAATGGAGGCCAGTCCAAGCTTATTTAGCCATCTAAAAAAAAAAAAAAGGAAAGAATTATCCACCTTTACCACATTTCTAACACCAAAATTAATGTTTCACCAAATGGCTTTTTCAAATTGTGTTTTTAATGTGGCTTACAGGTTCATGTCTTCGTGGTTCTCTGCAGCAAAATAAAACATCATGACCTGAGGATGGCAGGCTTTGAAGGCACTGCAAGTAGAGAGCAGAGAGACCACTGATGAAAAAAATTGTCACAAGTCCGACAAGTATTCAAGAAAAAAAAAAAATTAAAAAGAGACAAACACATACTTCAACATCCATTTTCAAACAAACATAATACATTACTCATTTGTAAGTGGCAAAAGTATACACTGCAGTGATGCAGAATAGAGTTGAAGGTATAATTAGATACAGGTGTTTTTAATCAGTAAGGTGATGATCAGGTGTGTGTAGTTTATCTAAATAAGAAGGATCCATGACTGACTGAAACTCAAAACACATTTGTACAGGACATTTCCAAACACGTTTGTGTGTGTGTGTGTGTGTATATATATATATATATATCTATATATATATATATAGATACATACATATATATACATACACACACACACATATATATACACACACACACACACACACACACACATATATATATATAAAATGACATGAAGTAAGGGAATTTCCAAGGACTTTAAAAAAGCTCAAATTGCTCCAAAATAAAGGGTAGAGGCTGGAAAATGCTAAACATTTCAGCTGTCCAGTATGGAAGATAACCAATATGACAATTTAAAAAAAAATGCTGATAATTATTATCCTGGTGATTAAAAACAAAACAACTGTAGTCATGCACTGAGCAGTGAAAGAGGCTAAAATACTACCAGTTTAACAGTAAGGCAGTAAGGCGACAGACAAAACATTTATGGACTATAGTGGTAATCATTCAGTATGACTGTCTCGTCTGCATGCTGTGTCCCTGTTGCATCATATTTACTGTCTGCCAAAAGTAAAGTTAAATTACTGGCATGGTCAGATTCATCACTTGCAGAATTACGTAGCCGCAGAGCAAATATCAGCTATAGGTCACAGAGACCAGGCCACTGAACACGATGGACCCTACTACACACACTCAGGACCTCTCCATGGAGGTCCTAAAACACACACAAGAGTATGACCTTGCCAGAAAGCAATTAGACCTTCTCTAGTTTGCTCTGCACCAGGAGCTAACTTTTGCTCAGTCTTATCTTTACAATTAAAAAAAAAAGTTCTGGGGCTGATCCCACTGACTAGCTCATGATTTGCTGCTGTAACCAGTTACTCTTCTATTAATTCTGCAACTTTAGGCTCTCCGCATTGTTATTTGTCACAGTCAAGGTGAACATCCATGTGAACGTGATGGCAATTAAAATGATCAATCATGAGGAGGTCAATGCACTCACTAGTTTCCATCACCAGACTGTCAAAAGTCAGAATGAGTTGACTGAGGGGGAAAAAACAACTTAGAGAGCAGAATCACCCAGCTGTGTGCAAATGCCCCCTGAACGGTGAGCGGGAAGAACTGTTTGCCCATTAAAAGGCTCATAAGATTTTTATTTGACCTCAACACAAACAACAATTAAGCAGGCATCATCATCATCATCATCATCATCGTACAATCTGCATACAACAAACATATTTGACAGATGACTGTTAAACTGCATGTCTTGCACTGATTTTATAATATAGCTAAAATTACAGTGATTGGTCATTTTAGTGAATTTGAAGAGGACAAATCCAGAATCAAATAAACTTTGTACAAATGAACAAAGTTCTAACCATTACTGCTCTTCCCAGGGCGGGGAGATCATGACCATAATGGTAATCAAGGAAAGGAAACCAGAAAAGAACCAAAGACTGTTAAAAAAAAACCCAATAAAACTTATCTTTCTTGATGGTGCCACTTTTAATCTAAGAAATGCTGTAGAAGGATCTAGAAGTTCTTTTTATTTTTTATACTTTTATTATACTTTTATTATCCCGAAGGAAACTGTTTAGTTCTCTGCTTTTGACCCATTGCTAGTTAGACTAGGAGCAGCGGGCTGCTGCGGGATGTTGAAGTGCCCGGGGAGCAGTTTGGGGTTAAGGGCCTTGCTCAGGGACCCACAGTGGCTCACCTCAGTTAACCCGGGAGATTGAACCTGGGTCATCCACACTTAAACCCACCTGAGTAACCACTAGGCTACCTCTACCCATAGAAGTTCTTCAAGTGATATGGCTCAAAAAGACCAACAGGAAGTTGTTCTGCATAGAAAAATGGACTACAAGTCCTTCACATTGATACACAGGACTGACCAACATTTTAATTCAGTTGGAGATATACTAGATATTTTTCCCTTATTGATAACACAATGCAACACTAAGTTATTCTTAAAAATAAATGACGAAGAACATGTTTCTCTTTTATGTTCAACTGGGTTGTCTTTAACTTTTTTCATAGTGTCAAACCTGATGGTGTTTCAGGCAGAATAATTCACATCTCAAGAGGCATCGTTAGACAGAATCAGCTAAAAGACCTTTGTTATGGAAGGAAAATTTGTTTCCAGTTGAATCATACTAAGAACTGCAGGTTCTGCCATAATCTGTTTAATTGTTTACTCTTAGGTTGTTTCGTCACTATTCACTTCCCATCACTGCGTGGGGGAACACTTCCTGTATTGAAGTCCAGTTACAGATATAAAAATAGTTCCCTTTGAATTCAAATAACTGGTGGTGGGTGGATGACAACAAGCTCTCTGAGATACATCAGAAACTGTGTAGAGGAACTTTTGAGCTTACTGTTTCTTCTTGCACTCGATGGCTACATCTATCATGAAGTTGGTGAGATCAATGTAGCCCTCAGCTTTTTCCGCCTGCAAACACATAGATTGAACAACAGCGAGGATTAAAACACAGAGACGTGTTCAAACCACTTCCTGACGATGACACCTGTCACTGCATTGCAACAAGCTACTTTGTGTGTCGTCTCTTTTCATGTAATGGTGACATAAAGTAAATGAGACTCAAGTCATCATACCAAAAAAATCAAACCCTTCAGCCACCTGTATCAGGGGCCTGATGGGCAGTTAGTCACCCCAACAGGTTCGGGAAACATTGGCTTGATTGCTGTATTTAGCTTTTGTTGTTGTTTGCAAAACACAGTTACCACATTTTCATTGCATGAGATTAGTCCGTAAATACAAAAATAATATGAAATATTACAGTGAATCAATAAAACATACATGTAGTTAAATAACAGTGACAGTGTGCTGGTTTTTTAATTTATACTGCTATAATGCAAATAATGCTGTATTTAATTAGTTAAAATATTAATGATTTTTATTTCGAAACCATGCAAAGGAACTTCATGCAAACATCACCCTTCATTATTTTCTTGTATTTTTTTTCATTTACACTTAACATTTGTTATACGTCTACAGATCAAAAACTAATAAGTTAAGATGTGAGACTGACTTTTCTTTTTAGGGTTAAACAGTCTGAAATATCTGAGTATGGATTTCAGTGATACATTTATCTAAAGTTACACATTTCACATATACTTTCAACCACAAATTAACTTAATTAATCTGAATAATTAGGGAAACAATAATTCATTAAAAAGACCAAAAGCAACATATAAGTTAAAATATATGGTGTGCTATACAAATATACCCGATCATGTTAGAAAATTAGAACAAATATTGCTTTGTAAAACCATATATCTGTTTTATGATAGAGACTGACAACCTGCACAACAGAAAGTGCAACAAATAGACCATTGTTTGTGATTTTTTTTCTATAGTTCTGTGTAGCTCCAGGTTTATGTAACTACAGCTGCCTTCTCTGTGACAAATATCAGCTAGAACATATCTACATCACAATTTTAACTTGTGTCTTCTGAAGGGCCTTTTTACTCACCAGCTGGTTGGTGTACCAGTACAGGGCTGTCTTCTTTAGCACGAACCAGTACTTTTTCCATTTCATACCCAGAAAGCCTTTGCTCTCTTTCTTCCTGTACAGCCAGCCCTGGTAGTCTGGCTGACCCAGCTCTTTGACAGAGATCCGTCTCCTGCTCATTGTACCATTGCCTATGCACAGAAAACGCATGCATGTAAATCCACAGAGACCTTGGCCTCTCCGTCCACAGAGAAATGACACAGAGGCTATGAGCAATCAAAACGCTCTAACAACCAACAAGCAAAGCAGTTCCACTTAAGTCAAAATAGGCCAGCGTGCTTGATCAATAACCAAATGAATTCTAAAAATAACACTGAGCAAACCCACACACTATCCAGTACCAGTCAATTCCAAAGAGCTACGCTACACAAACCCTACCTGAAAAGATTAGAAAGCATGCAGAAGATTCAAATTTGCCCCACAGAGGAGAAGAGGCATGCTATTGAGAGCCACAATCAAAACGAACTGAAAGTAGCTGAGGGTTGTGTAAAGGCTCTCTGTACACACCAACAGCCCGGCCATATCACACACACGCCCACCGTGGGTTCAAATTATAGCTGCGGGCACAACCAGACACTAAGTGACGAGAGCTGGCTTACCTCCTCGGCCTTTCTTCTTGGATTTGTGTCGAAGAGAGACCTTTAGGATGAGAGAATGGGAAGAGGAGGACAGCAGGCGGTCAGAAGAGGAAGACAGAAGGAGAAAATTGTCAGTCTGAGACTAAAAAGAACGACTGAAAAAGAAGAGTCCTGGAACATCCTGTTTCTCGCATACATGGTCTTTGTGCTGCTTTCTCTAACCTCGTCTCTCTTTTGATCTCCCTGCCCCCGTGTGACTCAAAAATAAGTAACTAGAAAAAAGCACACAAGAGAATCGCCTGCTCTCTGCCTGGGCTTGAATTGTGCTCCGCTTTGTTTGTACAAATATCCAAGCTGATCATCATAAAATAGGAGAAGCAGAAGTATCTAATATGGTGTTTGTTAAGTGGCACACACAAATGAGAAAAGAAAACAAAGAATACTCACAGGGTTGTAGTCATCGGCAGCCATAGAAGCCGTCACAGATATAGGGAAGGCAGCCTGCTCAAAGAAACCAGGAGAAAAGACCTTATCAGCAGGTGTGGTGGTTGGCAATACTCACAGACAAATACGCAAAAAAATGAGAAAATGAGAAAGTGGCATTAAGAGTAGATAGAATGATGTTTCTTTTCGTTTGTGGGAGAAGAATTCAAACGTTCATAGAAAATGGGTTGAAAAAGTTGAATTTCTCCATCAGTCTAACAGGAAGTTGAGTCAGAGAGGCAAAAATTTTGCTCACATTGGGGCACTGAGTCACAGCTGAAGTGTAACAGCATTCACTGTCAGCAGTTTCATTACCTTTATGACACACAGCAAATACTTGGAGGCGTCTCTGTAAATTTATGACATTTCCACTGTAGTCCCTCAGAATAAAAATCAATTTTTCAACAGAATGTGAAACTTTTCTGTTAGGATTTTAACAGCCTAAAAGGACGGTCACGTTGAGAAATCCAAGCTGCTATTATTGCCTAACTTCCTCTGGATCACTGAGTTCCTCGTTTCTAAAGAACATCCTCCACTCGTAATAACACATATTACCAGTTTTTTACTCTCCGGAAAGCCTTTCTTCATGTTCCTGTACGTAATTCAACAGAAATGAACAATCTTGACCAGTTGCACTTCTGAGTAGATCTGAAGTGTGTTGACCATAGTATCTTAACACTATAAAAAGATATATTTCATACTAAGCCAAAAACAATGACTTTAGGAAACGTAAAAATCGGGAGATTTGTTCCTACTGCTGTTTTTCACATTTTCTCACTCTTCACAAACTCCATCTATAAATATCCCCAATGAGAACAGAAGACAACTCATACCTGGTTCTTTAAATGTTAACTGATTCTTTTAAAGTCCAAACAGCCTCCTGTCACTAATCTATGCGACGCTAAAAGCTCTCTGAGTGACAGAAAACCATTTCTCGAGCCTCTCACCTCAACTCTTCTTACACAACACAAGTCATATCTTCCTTTCCGGGTGCTTGAGTTAACTTCATGATGATGATCACCACTGTAACCACAGGATAAGCGTGACTTCAAGTTTCTGTTTTTGTGAGTGTGATAACCAACTTCCTGAGATTTTTTTTTTTTTTTTTTGCCACCACACACACAAAAAAAGTGTAATTAAAGTCTTATTTTGAGATCTGGAATTTACTGTTCATCTTTCATTGGACTGAGAAGTCACAAGAAAAAAAAAAAAGAAACATGTCTTTTTTTAAAAAAAAAAAAGTACATACAGAACTGTGAAAATACTTATTCACCATTGTGATGTTTGTTTTTATTAGAGATAAATGGCAACTGTGATGAGAACATGATAAGTCCCTATACTTGGGGAACCTAATAGCTGTCTTAACATTTTTCAGAAGGTTGGCTGTAACTTTACAAAATGTTAATACAACCACATAAGAACATTCTGCAAAGGTTACCTAAAGATTGCCAGACAGGTCAGGAGAACATTATACCAGATGGTAAATTTATATTTGCATCAAGATGACAACCTTTTCTAGCTAACCACAAGACAACAAAATAGGACTTTTGATCAAAGTTCCTATAACCAACACGTTCTGAAAGGTTCTGGGAACCAGAAATTCTGTTAACTCCTGTCCCTGTTTGTCTTTCTTCAGAGGGGCCTTTAATAACGTACCTAGTCATTATAAACTATACTGAAAAGCTAGGTGTAAAACAGAAAAATATCACGGAGAGAAGTAACATAACACAACCACGTTTGTAGAAATAAAAAAGGGGGATGGGGGTGTTAAACCAAACGGTGCTGTTCTTGCTAACGTTTTAAAAAAAAAGTAAACATAAATCAAGCTTTTCTTTGGATAACATTTCTTAAAACCGTGCATGTTCTGTGGCTTTAAGGAAATACTTTGAATCCAATGGTCTAAAATGTAGTTCTATCATGGCCTGGAAAACTATTGGACAGGAAAACTAATCAGACCTTGTTCACAAATCTTACAAATGTACCCTGCAGCCTACCTGCCACCACAACTTCAGTGAAAGTAGTTTGGTCCGAAGTCGCTGCTCAAACTCTGACCAAAATTTAGCAAGCATGTTCGGATCAGGTCGGAATGAAGACAAAGAAGAAATACAATGCCAGTTTCAGGTGAAATCGGGTCCTGTTTGGGTGAAACCGTCCGCATGACAAAGGGGAGGAACACCCTTTCGGTGTCTTTCTGTGTGTGTGTTTTTGTTCTTCTTGTTTCTGTTTTTTCCCCTCACTATATAACACGAATACTACTAAAAAGATACGCAGTTTTTTTTTTTTTTTTTTTTGCATTGTCTGAAAATATAAAATTTAGAAGAGAGGGAGTGAGAGAGAAAAACAATTTACATTTTCAACTTTGGCCACTAGGTGTCGACAAATACCCACTATGTAGAAGGTATAGTAGAGTATGTTATTCAAATACAACATTTTTTTTAATTTGTTTCTCTATTTTTTAATCGGTTACTTAACAGAAATTACACGTAATCTTACTAAGAGTACAAGTAGTCAATCAATTTGCCTGACTTCAGTCAAAAAGTTTAAAATATTGCAGCAAATGTTCTAAACATTTTGACTTCCATAAAAATCTGCTGCAAAATATACAGACTGGCCTCCAAGAATAAAAGGAAAAATAAGTCCACTCAGTAGAAAGCTGTGGTCTCCTTATCAACAGGCTTCATTGCCTCAGTGGAGAGCAGGTTTACAGCTGTCACCGCTGGAGATGTATTGATGAAGAAGACTGAATGTTCTGGTCCACATTCTCCCAGTCTGTCCTGGGATAATGGTAAACCAGCAGACACATTCCTGAGTCTTGCATTTTCATAGTCCCAATTCATTTATGCTGAAATAGCCAGGCCTCTCCTCTCTTTTGATCTTCCCGCTTGCTGTTGTACAGCAGCAAGTTGTCTGAAGCAGTTGTGAGGACAACCCCCTCTCTTTTTATCTATCACATTCTTACACCGTTGCTTCCTCTCTGCCTCTCCTCCCAATTTTCACTCCGGCTTTCTCAGCCAGATCAAATTCCTTGCGTTACCCCCAACAAAATAACTTTAACATTTTTATTAAATGTTTTGTCTCAAAATATCCATTTAGAATAACAAATTTCATGGTCTTTTAATTTTTATGACAAAAATGGTCAGCATGCCACTCTAGGACAATTTAAAGGGACATTTCTAGAGCTATGTTTTGGAGGAAGTGAGGTATCATGTCTCTGCATCAGACCAAAAGCTTAAAGATTCACAGGATTGTAGATTGGTCACACCATTGTAGCACTCGATCTCCCATCATGAATCCTGCTGAGAATTGTCATGGCACTTAGTTTATGCCCCTCCACCCAGAAATGGAGTGTGTGTGAGGGAAAGAAATGAGTGAGGAGGCAAACAGAGCAGCCATTATTCACTTGTTGTGGAAGGGGGAAGGGTGCAGGGATAGGAACGATAGCCCATTCTACCTTCCTTTTCTGATAGCCGCTGATCTGGCATTCATTAATCATCTAATTTCAAAATTTACTGCAAATTGAAACTGAATATGCAACACAACTTTGCACACAGACATAACCAACAACAATATCCTATGTTCTATATAATGGTTGACAGCAAGATCAAGGTTTTCTTGTTTGCTGCAACAACAAGTTGCAATTGAACCATAAATCTGTACAAATGTGATTTGTTCACTTGCCACTACTGACTATGACCCTAATCCATCTGACCCCTGCAGGAGGTGTATGACTGGTAAATACCACTGAGAGATCTGACAGTAAATCATATTACTGCGTTATGTGCTTTCTTTTTGTGCAGAGAAAGCAGAGCAATCGCAAGTTTACCCTTGTGGTAATTCCATTTCCTCATCTGCCAAAATCAGATAACGCATGATCAATTTTCCACCTGCAGAACATTCAACAAAGGTAATCAGTGTGCTCACGTTTGCTGATTAAACACAAAGGTAAGCTGAAGCTATCAATTCATGATATATATCACAAAATATCAATCCATCTTTTGATGGGTAGTTAGGGGATCTCTTGTTAAATTTCAGAATTCGGGGGTATGAATATCCGTCTTAAGTTTCATGGCAATGCATCCAGCAGCTGATATATTTATATTCATTTACCACCTCCTTTCCAAAAAATGGAAAGCTTTAAATCGAACTAAATTACCCCCTTGATGCCTTATTATATAAATAATACACAGAAAATTATATATATATATATATATATATATATATATATATATATATATATATATATATATATAT
>JAOWBL010000015.1:11610107-11621438 GCA_028564865.1 Zenarchopterus dispar
AACAAAAACAGGCTGGAAAATGGGTGATGATAGAAGAAGATCTGCTTTTCGGAAATGTCACAAATTTATTCCAGGCTTGTGCCCAGGACAGGGAGGAGCTGACATGGGTAAAAAGAAAAACAGAGCATCATTAGTCTGGAACTGCAGAAGTCTAAAAATATGATAAAAAAACACACACAAAAATATATATTTACATGCCACGCAGGAGTCCAGACTTCTCTCAGAAAAGTCTATCGTCCCTTTCAGACGTTCACTGCTCTCCATTAATCTAATCGCAACTGAACATATTGCTGCCATGTCTGAACGAACACCCTGCTGAGTTTTACATAACATTTTGTAATCTGAGCCACAGCTGAAGCTTTGACTGTATGTGATAATAAAATCAAGGTTTTCAACTTCTCCAATCCACTAGTGTATTGTTTTACACACCTTGTCACACTTGTTAGACTTAAAAAAACAACAACAAAAGAACATGTTTTTAGGAGGAAACTAACTGTGTGCTGTGCAGCTTCTCATTTAACGGTGTACATGGTTTATTCAGATGAAGTAGAAATGCATGGTTTTCAAAAGATAATAACAGCTGAAGTGCAATTAAATCCTCTTAAATAAGCCTTTTTTAAATAAGAGATTTTTTTAACCTACTGTTCAATAACCTTGTGTAACATGATATAAGTAATAACTGTGCTTGGGCTGCCAATATAAATTTTAAGAGCAAAATATGACGGCATGTTCTGACAAAAGTGTAACTCTTTCAAGACTTAGGATTATTAACAAACTTCAGACACAATGTCTGAACAAATGTTTGCCTTTGCCTTATAAAACTAATAAATCCATCAATGCTATGGCATTCAAGTGAGATATTATTTTGATTTGAAAGACAGGAGCGGTTAAATGAATCATGCATTGGAAGACACTGCATGTCAGCCTAAAGGCTGTGGGCAGCGGATCCTGTTCTCCCTGCTGAGAGAGATGATGGAAGAGGGGTGAGTCATATTCAATGAGAGGTAGAACTGAATGACAGTGTATCACATACAGACCTGGACTGGGCCAGTGACGCATAGAAACAATATGTTGTGTTGTAATTATTTGATGTCGCAATATTCTGTTATTGCTCAAAACCAAAGCTAGATTCGTCATAAACACACATATGTACACTAACATCCCACAAAGAAAAATCCATCTGCAAGTGAGGTTTGTTGTCATTTGTTTATAGTCTTACTGTCACCTGGTATGGGTATCCTAGACGTGACAAATTAAGAAAGAGACATTCCCGTAACTGAATAATCTGATGCTAATTCAAAATAGAAGCATATGAAAAGACACAGCAGGCAGATGATCTAGTTTCCCAAGGTGTTTGCTCCAAAAGAAACAAAAGGAAAGATTTAACAGAGACACTAATATTTGTTTCTTTGGGGAACAATAAACTAATAGAAACCCCCATTTTCCATTGGTTGAAAAGCAGTTTTAAAAAGCAGGTTTTGTTTGAGATCTGCTGAATTTTTCAGGTTTGAGTCAAGATTAGCAGAAATATGTCATGAGATCTGGAGCAGATGATTACGAGTTCAGTAGGTAAAGAGGACTAACTCCAGGGTAGGAAAGTGTTCAAAAGTGGCTGACAGGAATGCACTAGTATAGAGCCAGCATGCTAAATGCCATGTGTGGTGTATGAAAATAAGGAAATAAGCAACAATCGGTTGTTTTCCCAGAAGACAATGTCATGATGGGAAGCCCGTGGGAAAAATAAAAAAAAGTTTCCAAAGAGCATCATGTATGACTTCACTGCTGTGCGCTTGTGGGATTTTCTGAGACTCCCTTGGTGTCTTTCAACCATAAGACAAATGAAAACAAAAACGTGACACTACTGCGTCCCCTTACAAACTTCCTGGCTTTCCAATAACAGAATAACTTGCACATTTGTTTGCGTTAACCTTGGCTGCAGCATGTGAAAACAGATACAATCACAAAAACATAATGGGGCTTCCTTTTGGTCTTCCAGGTGTTTTCCAATTTCACTTTAATTTATCCATCTATTCAGAGTGCATGAAGTCATGATGATAGTGGCCTTCGGGGAGGTATGGGGGGGTTATAAATGCAGCATTAATAGTATGAAAACAGACTGGTTCAACAGAACCTGTTATCCATCATTACTCTTTAATGCAACCAGTGAACTAAAGAGACACAAAAATAAGCAGATATACAAGCAGCTTTCATGGTATGTTCATGTGATGCTATCATCACAAACAGGTAAAAGGCTAAATTTTGAGACAGCAATTTCAAACAGTGAGAAATGCAAGACAGGAATTCTCTGTTGAGGACAGAGAAAAAGTGGACTTGTCTAGACATGTACTGAACAAGATCTGGCCCTCACCCAAGTGCCCAGAAGTGAGTAAAATTACAGACCACTTCGTATTCATACTGACGTTCAACTTCATTACAGCGAGTCAAATACGCACAGATCCACCCTCACCACCGCCAGTCTGACTCAGATGAAGCTTTTATTCTCTTTTTACTGAAGCCTTCCTCTCCACAGCTCTAAAGGCTGGCCAAGGGCCACACAACCCGCAGGTCTTAACTGAGCTGAGACCGTCTAGGGGATTTGCAATGCACATTTTGAATTTGAATGTAAAGGCAAACATGTTGAGCCCGGGGTTGGCTGGAACATGGGGTGACACTTTGCCTAGGGGGTGGATGGTGTGGATGAGGGACATGTCAGATAAGTGATGCAAATGCAAACTGATATTGTTTAACAGTTAAAAAGATTGAAACTCAGAAAAATGTCTTTCACATTAAACATCGTTGATGTCTTGTCATTACGATGCACAAGCAGGTGCTGAAGCCAAATGAACCACAACGGTTTTGCGTGAAAAGCTGATCAATCATTGTGGTACACAGTTTTTCCAAGTCTTTGTTTCTTAAACTCTAAATAAGAACAGCCACATTAACAATTAATCATTTCTTTCAGTCCCATATGTTGGAGTACCTGAGGCTATAAGGCTGGGATGGCTGGAGCGTGTGAGAAACAGGCTGCACCGGGTCCAAAACTAGAGCAGTTTCTTTCAGTAACGTCTCCCCCCAGGGGGAGTCCTCTTACAGCACTTCCCCTAAACTCTAAAAGAACTTTTCTGTGGAAAACTAACACTGTTATCAGCCCATCAAAGGAGGACAATGAATCGATTTTAAAAGCTGCGCGACTGGATGAATGGAAAGTGGTAAATGACAAAGATGGGAGTTTCAACTCCTGCTGAGGTCGGCAACCAAATTTCCGCTGTTCTTAAAGAGCATGTTTGGATTATTTTAACACCTGCTTTCCGAAGCATATACACAGAGCCCATACAGCATAAGGGCTGCTACAACAGATTAATGATGCATGTGCTGGCTATCCAAACATAGAACTCCACTTGCCTGATAGAGCAGGCACTAAAACAAAGGTAGGGGATGCCTTAATAAGGGGGAGGTGTCTGCACAGTGTCTGCTCACACTACACTTTAGGAAGTCTCTGTTTTAGCCAGATAAGGATCATCGGCCATCATTGCCCACACCTTGCAATCTTCTCTGCAGATAAGGTTCCTCGTGGTACCATTCATTGAGGTCACTCAGCATGGGAAGAGTCAGACATCATATTGTTATTTTTCCACACATGCATTCAGAAGATGTTTGTCACATCTCCGATGAGCTAACGGTCTTCTTGGCACCTTGGCGCCACTGATACCTCACACGCACATGACCTCAAACACCCAGAACTAAAGAACTTTGTATGTACTCATTCACGTTTAACGTGTGTGTGACAGCTGTGGTTACACCATGAGTTTATCTCCATCTGACCGTTGATCGAATTTGATGCCTACTATTTTAAGACATCTGTTAGTTCCATCCACCCGTATATGTGTCATTACTAAAAACTACCAGGCCAAATTTCATCAAACGTAATGAAGATTTCAAGCATTTTTAACTTTTGGTGCAGATCAACACAACTTTTGGCTAAAACCGCAAAGTACAGTCACTGGCTTGGTGATACACAGGCTGCATGCTGTTGTTTCTTTGGTAAAGTTGGACACATTGGGCTTTTTGAGGATTGATTTTGAGTCAAACACCTAACCAAGGAGCAGCAATTTCTGTTACTTCTCCAATTCTGCTTTAACCTTTTTTTTTTTTAAGTACATAAGCTAAGTGCAGAAACAAAAAAAAAAACTGCACCAGTAGCTCCTTGTAAATCTGTTTGCTAATAGGCTGTTTGGCTTTAAAGGATTAGCTGATAAATGGCCAGAGTATGAGTAGCTTCAATTATGACCTTTTGCTTAAAATATCTCACCTCTGAATTCAAATGTGTATTCCAGATACAGGGTTTTTGTAATACGATAACATGATACAAGCAAAGAAAATGCTGGAGGGCATCCAGTGTCTCTGCTTATTTGAGATTTGGACATAAGCCAGCGAGTCAGATAGTAGTCGTACAAGTTTACATGTCTGGGATGCCTTGTTAAAACCTGACAGTCTTACACCCGGTGACTCCTAAGCAGAAAAGTGAAGGATTGAAGAAAAGATTATTCTTGAGTGAGACACTATGTCGCTGACTTAAGGATAAATATCAACTGAATATTGCTTTGCCTTCTCAGTTTAAATACAGCCTGTGCAGAGGCAGGGCTATATTTGGAAAAGAATTTGCAGCATATGAATTAATATTTGTGAATATAGGTATGTAGGTCGCTGTATTTGATATCAGTGGATGCAGCTGTTGATGTCCCCCTGACCCAAACGACTTAAAATATAATGTCATTAGAAAGGCGCACATTTCCCCTCGAGTTAGTTGTCCATCACATGACATATGACACAACAATCACACGACACCACAGGACTGGCTGGAAGATCAGAACATGTGGCGAAGGACAAGCACTTCAGGGCATTTTGGGGCCCGAAACAAAAAACAAGTGTTTAAATCCAATGAATCAAGCTCCCTTTCACTGGCTGTAAACATCCACCAACCATCAGTTGATCTCTTTTAACAAAGCAAGTGATTAACAACAGTTTCAGTTCACAAGAGTGGGTCACTATCTTACTGAGAAAAACACCCTGAAGCAAATGGGAGCAAAGGTCTACATACAGTGCTTCCTGAGTAGTTAATTTGACTTCTGTCACACAGGTAAAACAGCTCTGCAAACAGCTGTGTTTGACATCGGTCTGAGTGGTCAAGAGACCCTGCTTGAAGTATGTATCTTATTTCTATTTCATGCTGCTTGTGCAGCTAGAACTTTTTTTTTTTTTTAATTTCTAAGTTTTTTTTTGTTGGTTTTTTTTTGCTATTCTAGAGCACAAATATGTAGCATATTACACATTATTTAAGATGTTGATGCACTAGCTAATTTAAATAGCAGAAAAATAAATCTTGATGTCCTTCACTGAAGCTTGTCTTCTCCAGCTGAAATCATGACCACGCAGCGACCCACAGAAGATCCCAGCAACAAGCTGTGCTGCATATTGAAATTGACTCAAATCCTTTGTTTGTTTTGTGGCTCTGGCTGCTTAAAAGAAGATCCACTTGCTTGAAGAATATGCGGTATACACATAGTGACTACACCTATAACGTAAGCAAAAGGCTCTTTAGTCAAGCCAGACTGCAATGCAGGGATCAAATATTTAAGACTGGTTCGCTGAATCTGTTATGCAAAGACCAAAGTGAAAAAATACACTTCTGATTCAGATCAAAAATGACAGCCTTGTATTTAGGCATAAATCAAAATTTGACATTGGTGCAAGTCGAGAATCTCTTTGCCATCCAAAGGGGAGTCTGAAATGCTCCCGTGGAAAGTTGTGTTTGTCAGGGTTTGCAAATCCACTAGTTGGGACCTACACATACAACTGCTGAGTCAGAAATTTCAGGAGACTGAGAACAAATGGGGTTTGTATAGACAACTAATCCTCCATCCATGTATGCACCCGCTGGGATTCTTTCACAGGACTTTAAACCCTCCACAATCCCCCTCTGAAACTTCCAAATTACAGATGAGCACTGGGTCAGAACATCTCCAGCAGAGCTGCACGTTCCGTGATCAGAACGAAAACGAATATGATTCGTTTTGGGAAGTTTTCAAATCTTGTTCAGAGTAAAACAAACAGGAACAGCCTGTCTCACCGTTGAACATTTCAACTGAGTGTGATTCATTTTGAGGAACAATAAGAGATAAAAATCACAGTTTCTTTCTTTAGAGTGGCATCGCTGTCAGTTTTAAGCAGTTTCACATTCCATTTAACCAGCCAAGTGCTTAGAAATACCAAAGCTATGACTGAAGTCAGGTTCAAAGATTAATGATGTCACTATCATAGCAAGCATTTTTCCCAGCTGGGTCTCTGAAGTATAAAAATTTCGAGGATCTATTACTATTGTATAAATAGTGTTTGGCTTCAATGATGTGTTCAATGACAGTCTGACGTTTTCTTTATATATATATATGTATGTATGTGTGTGTGTGTATTAAAAAACAGCTTGTTTGTTGTTATACTTTTTTGTTATAGTGTTTAGGCAAGACTGTTCCCAGAACTAATAACTAAGTTTAAGATAGTGTCAATAAATACAACATTGATTTCCTTAGAAGAATCTTATTTGCCACAACAGGGAGTGATTATGTATTAATATGACTCAAGATAATGAGTACAATTATTACGCTCTAATGAGTAATCGTTATTACTCATTAGATAATACACCTTGTGTGAGAAGGTGCACATCGCTTTTAAATTAAAGTATTTTGCTAACTTTGGTATGTCTAAGAGAAATATGTACAAAGGTACTAAATCATGTCACTGGGCTCACACAAACGGACTTATCAGAGTTTTTCTCCACAAGTGAGAGTAAATCTATTGTTGAACACCTCAGTGAAGGTATGCTGCTACACAAGAGCAGTTTCTACGAAACTACATGGAGGAGAAAAAAGAAAAAGAAAAAACAAGCCGGTGACACGAGTGTAAACTAAGTTTTTCTACTGAGCTATTGTCTGCCACAAACGTAACATTTTACACACAATACTTCAGACGCACCTTTCATCCAGTCGACAACTTGCTTTGGCGTCCACTTCGTTATCGGCTCCATGGCTTCTTCAGAACAGTGTCACGGGCAAAAATGTACGACAAAAATAGGACGACGTTTATGGAGAGTTCAGTGGTGTTTTATCGGACTTCTGCCACATTCTTCACAGCAGGTCAACGCGCGTCGTGCGTTTGTGTTCACTCGCTAAACAACTGTGAACAACACGCATGACTGGAGGCTGGACTGGGATCCTGACTGGGATCCCCCACACAGCCCGGTCTGACTGGGACTGATGGTGCCTTCAGGTACACCAAAGAATACTGGGAAAATGCAGTATCACTAGCTGTAGTTGTGTGGCAGTAGTATAATTTCGTATTTCACTTTACACTTACATTTGAAAAAATAATAATTTAACGCCTAACAGTCCAGTTTCACTCAGCTAATATCTTATCACTTAATTACGCTTTCTGAATATGGAAAACGAATATTTACGGAGAACACGTAAATGTAGCATATGACGTAAGGTGCATTCACCGCCCTCATTTGAAAACTGTGGAGCAAACTGAGTTGCCGAGTTTATATTATGTTACGTCTGGAAAATAAATTATAAAGCAGCTCACTGATCTGAGTACTGCTGCGCTTTCTACATAGTTTCAATGGCACTGTTCATTTAAACTGGTGTGCAGCCATTGCTCTGCCATAATTATGTCCTGTATGGTTAAAAGTCTTGGGTGTATAATGGGCTGAATTTGTTCACACATATTTTCACTAAAAAATGAATTATAATGTAGGGAAAACAACAAAGGCAGAGGCTGCTGAATATGACTCACCACTGCTCTCTGTTGGCAACTTATAACTCGTGTTTTTATGTGCAGCTCTGCAAAGCTACAGTAGTTCAACAAAATATGAACTTATTTCCCCCAAATCCAAGAGTGTAATACAACTGGATTCTAGGCTATAATGGGCCTGATGACTGTCTCATTCACACTGGTAAGTAATTTCACAAGTCTGTGAGATAAACAAGAACTATTTTCCTTCTCCAAATGAATCATACGAATGAGCAGAAAACTGACAGTCATGTCTATGTGTAAGCTTTGTTTTGTTTTTTCCTTTAACATTTGATATATGATATATCAATGCACAACTGAACTACTCCATATGATCAGACAGCCTGATATACGTGAGAACAGCATGTACTGTTTTACACTACTAAAACAGGTGGTTGCACTCATGAATAGAAAGTGTAAAAGTTACATCCTGTAGACCGCATGTTTAATAATATGGTGGTTTGAAGACAGTTTAAAAGCCGTTAAGTTTAAAACCACACTACTTTCAGCCACACAAGCAACCCTTCGAAGAGATTTTCTCATTGTTTTTGAGCAGGCTGAAACACACCTTGTGTGAGAGAAGATCCCAGCCTAACTCTTTTTTTCCCACCTGGAAGCGGTTGCATGCTAAGCTCTGTAATCATCTGCAGATGAAAGCTGTGCTGTTATTACTCCCCATTATGCATTAATTCGCAGTCACAGACATAGTGTACTGGAATTCATTAACAACTTTTTTCTTGCCTCTCCATTTTCTTTTGCTCAAATATGTTGCTGTCTTTGGTGGCTGACTTGAGTCACGATAAAGAGTAAGGGGTGTTTCTTTGAATGAAAGTTAATTAATGATTATTTCTTCACCATCTCCTAACCATTGTTTGCTGACATGTAAAGTGCTTGAGATAAGCTATTGCAGAAAATGACCTAAACATGAACAAATGGAGAAAGGATTAGTGTTATCAGGACAGCATGAAACAACTTCTCTTAAGAAAAGATACACAGTATTTTTATCTGAATTGTTGCCAGGTATCACAAGCCTCTCTGCCTGCAGCTAAGGGTTTCACTTTTTCTGGGAGTGTTGTGGGGTGAGGAGGATTTAGGTGGGGTGGAATTCAGGGGAGGGTCTTCTGATAGGATTAAGGGAATCATGGGATCGCTGGTGAGGTGAGGAAAAGTGATGGAAAGAGTGTTTAGTCTCACATGGAAAAAGCCTGGTGGAAACTGAAAGAAACACATTGGCCAGTTGTTGTTTTTAGGTCACAGTTAAAGCGGTTTAAAACCCTTTTAGTTTTCGGGGGATGTGACATGAGTGCAGGGACTTTATCTTTATCCAAAATTTTCTGAAATGTCATTGAAAAAGATGTGCAAAGTTATGTAAAACACAATCAAAAGCCTTTGTTTTCTCAATCAACATTTATTCAGTCTCAAAATACAGGAACTCCAGTTATGGCTGTGTATATGTTTCTGGGATTAACATGGAAAAATCGGGTATATAATATCATAACCACAAGAAGGCACATGAGACATCAGCGCTGTAAGTCATCTACTTATCTACATCAGGTGATAGGATATCAAGAAATAAAGATGGCGCTTCAGTCTGAATTAACCCCACTTCCTGTCACTGACAGTGTTGCCCTCTGAAAATTAAACACTGAACAGATTTATAGTAGGAAATGTCACATAAGCTGCAGCTTTAAAAAAAACAGTGTCGCACCAGCTCATGTCTGCTACCAATTAAACGATTTATTAGCATTTGTGGGTGGCCCTGTAGAATTTCTCACATGCCAGATCAGACGATCTGGAGGTCATTAAATGAAGTGTTTTCAGGTTTGGGTTGTTCTCATAAACTCAGAAACTGTCACCACATTTGAATTTGCATTGTATGGATATATGTAATGCTACCCTTCATTGGTAAAATAAATTGATTTAATTCTAGTGTTTCTCTCTCTCTCGCTTTCTTTTTTGTGTGTTCATGTCAAATCCACTGGGCTTATTCTTCCTCTTTAAGTAAAGCGAGCCCAGTCCTAGACGGTACCACAGACACTTCCATGTCTCTTTGCTGTGTTAATGAGGACTCGTATAAAGACTGCACTGTTGTAAAAGATACACTGATGCTTCTGTTTGCTCATGTTGCTGCTGGGGAGGAAGAGAAAAACATAAAGGGCTGGCCTCACTCATGAAGCCAGTAGGAAATAAAAGACATTTTATAATGCTCACATAAGAAAAAAAGACACTTAAGGCTTTCACTAAACACGTACTTGTCCCTGTAGATCACATCATGTTACTCTTTGTAAATTGTCTGCATAAAATGTCGATAGTCTGATGGACAGTGCTGATTTTTTTTCTCTTTTTTTTTTATTCATCTGAAGTCCTTTACTATGGTCTATTGTGATTTTAATAGACGAACATTATTGTTCATTTTGTAGGTTCGAGAGGAAGATGGGTCTGGCGTTGAGGTACTCTAGAACAAACACCTGTAGGATCTTGCTGAGATTCTCAATTGTGGGGCGATGGAGGTTTTGTTCGTTGTCATCAAACGTGTGCCAAACGGATGGGAATGGGCTGGGGATGAGGTGGAGTATCTGAACTCCTGAAAGAGAGAAAGAAGTTTGAAGAGTGACTAAAGACAGCAGCTCGGTAAGTGTAAACCAAGTCTTGATTGTTGTGTGAGTTGTTTGTACCTCTCTTTAGGAAAGGTATATGATCGTCAAGAACATGACCCACAGCGTAATCAGGCCAGAAGTACTGCACACTGTTGGGATGATCCACAAGCTGGTTCATGGAGTGTAGGCGTTTCTCTGAAATTAAAAGAGAAAAGATAAATAGTTCAAAACTCTCTGCTTCAGCTCAGTGTTAATAATTCTGCACAGAGCAGAGCGAAACGTAAGCAGACAATTTGTTGTGCACGCTTATTTCCAAAGGACATACTATTTTTATTTCCTGAAAAGCAAAGATGTACAAGGCACGGTGTGGCAAGACTCAATTCTCAGCACTGTTACCACAGTGATCCTCAGGCAGCCGTGACTAATATGACTAATATCCTCAAGACACAACATGTCTGTGATACAACATGTCTGTGATACAACATGTCTGTGGGCATACAAGTAAATATGCCCATGTGGTTTTTATAATCATAATAAATTGTAATTTACCGATGTCCTGCAGCCTGGTGAGCCAGGGCATTGTGCTAGGAAACTGGTTTCCAAATCGAGGGCCAGGACCCCCGATCAGGTCCAACAACACAAACAGGTCCTGTGTGAAGAGAAGAAACAGGGAGGAGGTGAGAGAGCTGTTGATGAGAAACCCCGTTCACTCATCCTGAGGATAACTCTCTGACACAGAGCCGTTCTCATAACAACCACACTCAGTGGCGATGCTTTGAGGTCTGATGATGATATCATATGTTCCATGGTGCAGGAATACTATCAACACAAAATACACAAAACACACCCATTCACTGACATGCACCAGTCCCAGCTTCAGGAAAACACTGTC
>JAOWBL010000015.1:11628477-11646138 GCA_028564865.1 Zenarchopterus dispar
AAATAGAAAAATAGTTATAGATATTATATTATCTATTTTATTTTATTTTATTTTATTTTATTTTATTTTATTTTATTGGCGAAAGTGTTACGTGACGTCAACACAATCAGACGTCACATAACACGTGGTCTTGTTTTCACGTGGTTTACCCGGAAGTTTATCCCGCATATCTCATATGTCAACATTTTTCTATTGCAAACTTAATTTGCAGTTTTGTTTAGTATTTTAGAATATTGGCGTTTTCTTTTTTTCCTGCCAGCAACAATGGCTCAGGAAGTGTGCATCTTAAAGGCACAGCTGCAGGACAAAGAAAAAGAGATCGCTGTTCTGAAGAGTAAACTGGATCAATTGGAAAAGGTAACAATGTCTTGGCCAGCAGAAGAGTTATTAAATTGTTTTCGCTCCTTGTTGCGGTTTTATAACCCGACTCGGTTCAGTTATCAAGACTTGTTTACTACAGTTTAACACGGATATAGTTAGTAACTCCTGGAAGCATCAAAGACACTCTTTGTGGACGAACGTTAGAATAAACCTGATCACTAATCAGCATGTAGGTAATTGTTTATTACAACGACTTCATAATTTGATTTAATCATTTAAGATTAATCTGGTCCTGAAATACGACAGAAACACATAGGACCTCATGTGCCCTTAGGAATCACGAGTTGGTCCCTAAATGAACCAAATATCAACATTAATATATTTCTTGAGGTCGGCTGCTTTTCTGTGTTAATAATATTTCATTTTTAAGGTTTCCACAGAAATTGATTTTTTTGATCCCACCCCACCACGTGTGATTAGTTTACTTCTACTCACCACATCCATCTGCAATAGTTAATTTCTGCCCCAAAACAGTATTTAATAGAAAATCTTGTAAAAGTGCAGCTGAAAGCACGTTTTAAAATGAAAGTTTCGACTCGTTTGTCCATGGCAGGAAAAGTGAGAACAATTTATTTTAATAGGTATACAACTGCTTTATGCATTATTTGAAGACAAAAGTTTTTTCCAATTGCTGATATTATGGAAACTCATCTAGATGATTAACTGCAATTTGAGCCTATTGATAAAACAAACATTGCAACAAACAGCAGGGTGATCACAGATTGTAAAGCAGTAATTTAAAAACTGCAACTCAAATACGTATTGTATACTGATTTATTGTTGTTTTCACCGCTATTTGTTGCTTTTTAGATTTGAATTTTAATCCTTTTCATCTTCCTGCAAAGCTGATCAGTGTTGTTGATTTTGAACTTACTCCACCTGGAGTACCTTCATGTACCTATGTGTTTTATGTACTTCAGGTTCTAGCCACATAGCAAGTAAATGCAACTTATTTGTCTGTCAAACTTTGCGTTTACAGGTTTAGAACTTGGCTGGGATTTATTATCTAGCCTGGCTTCCACAAAATTTTCAGTATCTGACTATTTAGCTCAATATTTAAGTAATTCTTCATATAAAAATGTTTCAAGGGGCAAGCAATACAAATTTGATGATAGACTGTTGTTCCTTTGAAATACTTCTGTAACTTGAAAGTGTTTTGCAATAATATTGGTTGGCAGATGTCTAAAGAGTATACCTGAAAACACACTAAGGCAAAAGCAGCACTCATTCTAATATCATTTGAATGCAAACATTGATATATTTGATTTTACTTAAGTGTATTCATTTATTCTGATAGCGAAAGCTCATATATGCACTAGATCTCAACATCAAGATTTACAAGTGAAAACAAAAGAGAGATGAATTTAGATATTTTATTTTTAATCACCCAGTATTGCATTATATCCCATTCAATATTGGAAACATAAACTCTGTTTTTTGGAGTGTGGTGCCCAATGTGACCATATGGACATAAAAAAGTATTGCAGGACACAAATGAGATGTGAAATAGTGTTTGACTGAGATTATAGTTAAATCAGTTCTTACGTCAACATGTTTTCTAAAGTTTGATGTTGAATTGTACATCTTTTCTATGTTGTGTAGTAATATTCTTCTTGTGTGACGTCAGAGCCATGCCCCAGTACCGGAGCTGCAAAACAAAGTGACACCTTTAACTCCTCTAACAGCCAAACCATCTCTTAGCAATGAGGACATCCAGCGGTACAGCAGACAACTACTTCTACCTGAACTCGGTGTCCAAGGTAAAAACATATATAGACGTTGCCATTCTGCCACAAAGTACAGTGACGATTCTTTCAGGTTTGTGGGATGATTGAAAATAACAGAGATAATCTCAATTGTCTACAGGCCAATTAAATTTATCCAAGACTTCAGTGCTGATCGTGGGCTGTGGTGGGCTGGGCTGCCCCCTGGCGCAGTATCTGGCAGCAGCAGGTATTGGTAGGTATTCTAGATGATATGTTCATACTGTGTCATCGACCTATGCTGATCAAAAGATTCTTCCATTGTGTTTGTCTTTAAAGTGTGGAGAAATGGTTTAATTGACCATTTTTTCCCCTTTCTCAATAAGGTAATGAGATATGGCACTTTCAGAAATTTTAGTTCTAAATGTCAATCTGTCTGGGTATATGTTAAAGACTTTGGCATATCTAACCACTGGTAATTGTTTTCCTTTTTTATAATCAAAACTATGAGACTCTGTTGTACGGCAAGCTTTAAGTTATACTGTATATAACAATCTCAGATGGACGATTGAGGCTTTGGCAAGGCCATTCTAAGACATTTAAATGTGTCTCCTAAAACTGCTGGAGTATTGCATTTGTGCTATTTTTAACCCTTTAATACCACACATAGACGTTGTTACACAGAAAATAATAATATGCCTGCAATTTTGTTCTTAACAGTTTCCAAACAATTTTTTGTAACACTATGAATATATATGTTTTTTTTAAATTTTGTTTTCTTTTTTTAATTATAAAAAAGCTTTTTTTTTTTCTTTCTTTTTAAAAAATTTTTTTTGATAATAGGAGTAGACCTCTCTGGTCTTAGAAATTCTTTTATGAAATTTGAACATCCAGCATTATAGGAATGTAATACTGAAGCAAGTTTTTCTCTTTGATTTGTTTGTTTTTAGCACCAGTTATCATTTATTTACTTTTTGATCAATTTCCTTGGCTCCTTTCTGCTCGTAAAAACACCCCCACAGCATGATGGCACCAACACCGTGCTTTACGATGGGATGATTCTTCCAGGCTGAAATTTTAATTCTAATCTCTCCTTCCACATGCCTGAGAAGTTTCTTGGTTGTTGTTGTTTTTGTTTTTTCACAATTTAAGCAAATTGTTTACTTTTGGCTATTGTTGCTTAAAGCCCAGCTTCTCGGAGAGTCTGCTTCAGTGTGATGGTAGAGCTTTGCATCTCTTTCAGTGATAGCTTTGTGATGCAGCAGTGATACCCCCAGAATATTTTGTGTATATCGTAAAATCCCAAAAGATGTGGACTTAAACTGCAAGTTGTAATGAAAAGAAGGACTAATAATAATAATAATAACAATAACAATAATAAAGACAATTAAATACCTTTTTAAAAGAATATACAAGAGTTTGACGCTTCTTTTCAAGTGTCTAGCTCATTTGCTAAGCTTTGTGTCCTCCCAGGACGCCTCGGCCTGCTGGACTATGATGAAGTGGAGCTCAGTAACCTTCACAGACAGGTTCTTCACGGGGAGGAGAACCAGGGTCAAGCTAAGTCTCTGTCTGCTGCGAGAGCAGTTAGAAGGTATTAACTCAACATTCACTTGTACACATTGCACAGTACTACTATGCTTTGCAGAAGTTAGGGGCAGCTGTATCTCCATTCCATCTTATTGAATAAAACCTTTTAGAGCATTAAGAAGAGCAACTGAACATTTTTATCTAGGTCAAAATAGCCTAAAGGAAACTAAAACAGTGATTACAGTGTTACAATTTTATCAGTAAATGTTAAGTAGCAGTGATAATTGGTGTGTTTTTATGCTCCCTGTTTGACTCTTGGGTCATTTTCTAATGCTTGCTGGCACTTTCTTGCCTCACCACAGGTTGTATTTGGGTCCCCCACTCTATAAATGTTGTGTAAACATGTTATTTTAGAGAGAGCTGTACCTCACAGGGGCCTACTGTGAAATATGCAGTTGTCACTTAGTCACAGCCACACGAGGGCACCGTTTCTCTCACTGGCACATTAGTTAATATGTGTTACAATGCTGGATAACACATAAAACATTCTGTCTTGTTTTAGTTAATACAGTAAAAAGAGATTTCAATTATAAAGCATATTGTTATATTTTACTTTTCTTTTTTTCAAACATCTTTTGTAGGTTTTGATAGCCGAAATGGGCAATAAATATTTGGAAACAAGAGAAAAAGATTTGCTTCCTATTTATTTCTCACTGTTTTTTTCCCCCTGTGTTGTAATAACTGATAATTTCCCTTTGGAGAGTATTTGTGAATAGAATTGAATTATACGAAACTGGTAATTATTTATTTATTGGTTTTATTTGCGTTGTATGAACTCTGAAAGAAACGTGGGTTGTTGGTTTCAAAGGCTATGTTTAGAGAGAAAAAGTGCCCTTAATAAGTGAAATAGTTACATTTTTAAAGTTTAAACTCTAAAGAGGTTTTGGAGAATATTACAGAACCTTTTTTACTTTGTAACTTCTTTTGGTTTTAATTTACATTGTACATAGGTCTACCAAGGTTACCAGATATGTTACACCTATATGGCATAAATGTGTGTTTGCAGGCTGAATTCTACTGTAGAGTGTATTCCCTACCACCTGCAGCTCTCACCGGGGAACGCCTTGCAGCTCATCCAACAGTATCCTCAGGTTACATCTTTCAATCACCGCTGTTCGAGCTTGCGACTACTTTTCATTCTCCTTAATCAGTTCTGAGATCAGCAGGAAGCTATAGGAACTTCTTTTGTACTCATAAACCGTGTGTGACACCTTGACTTCTCTGACCTCATATATGACATCGTCGCTGATTGTTCAGACAATGTCCCCACCCGTTATCTGGTCAGTGACGCCTGTGTGCTCAGCGGCAAGCCGCTTGTGTCAGCAAGTGCCTTGCGAATGGAGGGGCAAGTAAGATGAATCTCAACCATTTTTCTTTATCAGTGCACCCTCTTTTTTCGGTTTACATTATAGTGTGTTTGTGTGCAGCTGACGGTGTATAACTACCGCGGAGGCCCTTGCTATAGGTGTTTATACCCAGTTCCTCCACCGCCAGAGACGGTGACAAACTGTTCTGATGGAGGGGTGTTAGGAGTGGGTGAGTATTGTCTTCTTACTTTCTCAGTGATGTCCAACTTTGTGAATGATACCTCTTTTGTAAAAAAAATTTTCACTTTTTAAGTTCCAGGTATAATGGGCTGCTTCCAAGCTTTAGAGGTCCTCAAAATTGCCTCTGGGCAAGGGTGTATCCTTTGTTTCTTCTGTTCCTCACTCCCTCATTTCATGAAGGACCTCCTCCGCCTTTATGTTTCTTTGTTTCAAAGTTTTTTGCCAAGTCATTGGGATATGTTGATAATGAACTGCTGAAAGTGTTCTCGCTAAGGGTTTGTTCTTATCTATTAAAAAAAAAGCAATTTTTTGTCCATTCTCCAGACTATGCTGACTGTTCATTTGCCATTGTCTTACGAAGCTGTTGTGGTTTCTGTGTCCGGTTGCTGACATTGAGACCCACAACAGAGAGTAGACTTTCTCTATCCTGTCCGCGTTGCTTTGTCAAACACACGCCAACACCTGGCCGTGGTGCGTCAGTCGGGGAAATGGTGCGCCATTTCCCCACCAAAACTCCTGCATGTTGCCCCGCCGTTAGTGCACCAGTGGGAGACGTGGTAGGCAACGCTCTGAGTCTCTTGCACAACCTTTCCCTTGACCGGGCGTGTCAGCTTCCTGTGGTCAGCAGCTGGTGATGTTTGATGCTCAGGATGCCAGATTCAGATCCATCAAGCTGCGGCCCAAGCAGGCCGGCTGTGCAGCGTGTGGAGAAAACCCCAGTGTGACCCAGCTAATTGACTACGAGGCTTTCTGCGGGTCTGCCGCCACAGATAAGGTTGATCGTCGAGGAACTGATTGGATACATCAATATGAGTCATGCCCCTTTTCAATGGGCTGTTGCTTTTGGAAATGAAGTACTTCTCATATCAACAGATTTTCATTAATATGAATTATTATTTCTTTTCAGTGCCGCAAACTTAACCTCCTGTCAGAAGATCAGAGGATTACAGTGCAGGTAAGAGTATATACTCCTCAGAAGTTGCTCCTTGCGTGACTAACTGTATTTAGTCATGTTTATGGTATGATTAGTCACAATTTTCTCAGTTTTTACGAGCATTCATAAGCTGATTAAATCTCAGTGCTGACCCACCCTCAAATGGGAAATGGCTTAAAATGTGCCCACAGATTTTCTATGGGAAAAAATAACATGTTCTCTTTGGCACTGGGACCAGTGGTAGTGGATTGCATCTGTTTATATTTCTGCAGAGTTGGCGGTCTGAAACCTGCTGAGTCATTAAGCACAAAGATGGGATTCATGATTGATTGGGGTGCAGTCAAGATTGTGCAAGGGACTCCAGTTATAAACAGTTTTGCTTCCTGTGATTTAAGGAAAAGCCATTAAAATGTTCACGCTAGTTCATAATTATGAATTCAGGCAACATTTCTACATTGGAGCAATTTTGGTTTTCCTGTTTAACTAAGGATATAAATCAGCATATTTTCCCCAAAACAAATCCACACCTGTCTCCTACCATAACAATATATAGTGTGTGTGCCTCAATTAATGTTGTAATGTAATTTCAGGATTATAAATCAATAGTGGACAAGGCAGGGCCCCATATCTTGTTGGATGTGCGCCCTCTTGTGGAAGTGGATATATGCCACTTACCCCACTCTCTAAGTATCCTTTTTGTTGTAGGCACAGAATTCTTCTCACTAAGCGCTTTTAAAAGAAAAAAAAATATATACACATCCTGGATTCTGTGTGTGATTATTCTCTTTAAATTGCTGCCAGACATTCCACTGTTCAGTTTAGAGGAGAGGAAGAGCGAACAGATCCAGTTACTTCAGGAAAGAATCAGCCAACTGAAACAGCAGGTTCCAGGTGACTGCCGGCCACCAGGTAAGATGGTAAAACACTTCATGATCTTTGGCTCATAGAATCTCTTGCATATATTCATAGTCCTCTGTGCGGTCTCGTCTTGCCTTATTTTGGACCAGTTGTGACGTTGTTGCTAGGTGACCCCTTTTCCAAAGCAAGCACGTTCAACCTGAGCAGCTGGTCAGCTTCACAGAATTAATATTCAAAACTATTTTTCTTTAATCATGGGGCTAAATTTAACTTTGTGAGGTTTTAGCTTTACATTTATTCTAGTATTACTTAAATTCATCCGTGCAGGTTTTGGGCCCTAAAGTAATTCAGAATTTTAGAAATTCATCTTCTTAAACATAATAAGTGTCTGTTGGTCTTTCCATCTCTTCTTTCTCTTTTCTCTGATTTCCTCCAGTGTATGTAATCTGCAAGCAAGGTAATGACTCTCAGAAAGCCGTGCAAGTTCTGGAGAAGATGAGTGGATCTGAAGTGGACAGTATCACAGTGAAGGACATCTGCGGAGGCCTCATGGCTTGGGCAAAGAGAATAGATCCAGCATTTCCACAGTATTAAAGCGTTTGAATGTTTTTCTGTAAATAAACTTTATAGTAAGACTGTCATATTCCTGATTTTTTAAATTTTATTTTAATGTACACGTACCATCTTGCTTGAAGGCAAATCATCTTTAATGTTATGGACAAATTGCACAATCCCTTCTTGTACCAAGAACAACAGTGAGTTCCTTTTTTTTGGTCTACTACTACTGTCAGTGGATAACATGTATGCAAGTATGAAAATTGCAAAATCAGGTCTATCTTCCTGTTTTTTTCCAATCAAAAAGTTGAGTTGTCTTGTATTGGTTAAGACAGACCATAACATAATAAAACCTTATTTTTTTTTTGTAGCTTTGTTTAAATAAGTTCACCTTTTTGTAGCTTTGTTTAAATAAATGTAATTCAAACCAATATCCTTATTACTGGATCATACAGGATCCACTTCAAGGGCCCCAGGGATCTTCTGGACCCCACTTTAAAATCCCCTGTATTGTAACCGATCCGGGTCATGTGGAGCTTTTTTTTTTTCTTTTCTTTTTTCTTGGAATGGCCAAGTTGAAATAACGGAAAAGAAATGCACATGCGCATTGGTTGAAGCTTCATCGAAGGCGCCATTGCCTCACATGGACTGTAGTTCAAGTTTTGTTTCCTACGAAGGGAAAGTCAGTTATGCGGAGGTGATAAAAAAAACTCCAATTCCCAGCAGCGACCGCGGCACTTTTTCTCGTCAAGCAGGGGGAGTAGTCACAGCTGGAAGGATAATAAGATGCGCATGAATTTACAAACTGGAATAAAAGATAAGAGGAATTAAATGGACTGCGCGGTTTGTTTCAACGAGCCCGCGCCTATGACTTGACCAGGTATTTGTCGTCGCGGCTGCGCTTTTTTGCGCAACCTTCCCCACAAAAGTGCAGAAGAATAAACTTTAGGCTGCGCTTTGCCCAGTTGATGGAGTTGAAAAGTTCCATCTCCTGTCTTCTCACAATGGAAAGAAAAGCGCCCGTCGCTGGGAGTGAAGGTAAAGTTTAATTTCCGAAATGTCTCATTCGACGTTCGGCTTTAATAAGACTTTGTTCGGAGAGAGTTCGGCCGCAACAAAGAGCTCTCAGAAAGTGCGAATTCAGGGCTTGTATAACTTGTTTTGCTGGCATTCTCCACTTGGGTTGTGTTCTGCCAACGAGCCAATCGAAAGTGGGAGGGGTGCAGATGTTCGGAAGCCTTGGTTCCAGATGTGTGTGAAGTTTGAATTTGAATAAACGTGGTAATGGTACACTTTATCAACTGTTGCGTGGCTTTTCGGCCGCTGTTTTCACGGCACGAGCGTGAAAGAGTTCCGTGAGAACAACTAAAGATGCTCTAGAAATGTTATTAACCCGTGACATTATACCCTGTGTAAGTTTTGAAATGGTTGTTCGGTTAAACAGTGCACCCCCCCACCCCCCAAAAAAAAAGAAAGAAAGAAGAAGAAGAAAAAAAAGCAAGAGGGAAGTTCCTAGAATCAAAGCAGTGAAAGAGAACAGCAAATAATCTTCCGCTGGAATTTCAGTTTCAAAGTGACAGTTCTTGTTAAAGTAAATAACAAAAGCATAACAAGTATGTTCACAGTATAACGTTCAGAAGCGGATTTATTCATACTTTTTATTGTAAAATCCCAGTGAGTCTGTGTCTGTTCTGTGTGTGTGTTTGTGGTGACAGGCCTGCTGTGGTCAGAGTGGATTACTGACTTCACTAAAGACAAGGAGCAAAACTCCAGGATATGACGTTTCTCACAGTAACTTTACTGCAGAAATCTGCGGATTGTTCAGAAACTTTCCCCCCATCGCCTTCCCATCTAAAGAGCGATGCGTGAGCTGAGGTGGGTGGGCAGGATACCGTCGTCTTAATTTCAGGGAGACAATACCTGCTTAAATAAAACCACACCGAGCTGACTCAGTGCTTCTGATGCGGACCAAGCATTCCCCTGACAACAAGTCTTTTCACAGAGACTGAGCTGAGCTTCCTTCTGCCGGCCTTCACTGAATCTTCCACTATTCGGCCTTTCGCGTTGCAACTGGAAGAAACCCAATGTCTGCCTCCTCTCCCCCGTCCTTACCTCGAGCCTTCCTCCACTCTCTCCATCCGCACCACCCGCCCTCGCCGTCTGCCCCGTTGCCTAGCCCGGCCGGACAGATCTGCACAGCGCTGTCCAACGGCAGTCACTGCGCTCCCAGCCCCACCAACTCCCGCAGCTCCTTCCATGGGGTGTCCTTCCTGCTGCAGATCGGACTGACCAGAGAGACGGTGAACCTGGAGGCCAGCGACCTCTCGCTGTCTGCTATCAAGGACTTGGTTTGCTCCATAGTTGATCAGAAGGTAGGAGTGCCATCAAATACCTCTTATTCATGTAATCCACACTCTTGTTCTCATTTTTAAATGCAGTATTATCAAACTTAAACCCTCCACTCTTCTCTGAAGTGAAAGATTTTCTGCAAATGCATGCGTGTAGAGGACCAACATAATGAGGCACCAGCATGTGTTTTGCTGTCTCATACCATATTTATGTGTTCAGGTTTTGTTTGCCAAAGCGGACATCTGTGCCATGTGCCTCAAAATGAGTCAAATGCGACAGAAACGGGCACCCAAAAGTACTGAGACTCCTCCAGTTACATGGCACAGTGTGGTGATGCCACTTGTTTACATGGTGGTGCAGTGTTACTCGACACGAAGCAGGTGCACACGCATGCATACGGGCTGATGTGGTGGTTTTGTGCATCTTCAGTATATTTTGCCCCACATTATTTTCCACACAGTGAGACCGAGCTGTAAAAACACAAAGACGAGTCAGCTTCAACAAAGCTGTATTGTTGAGTATAATCTTCCTCTTTATATTCCGCTGCATATTAATACCTAAAGTGCAAATTAATAAATGCCTGGCTTCGTCTGCTGTTGTTTTAGTTCTGCCTGCCTTTTTTAAACAACATTCAGAAAAACAAGCCATTAAACTTTTGTTTTCATATTGAAAAAGCTCCGTGCAATTAACAGTGTTATTAGCTAGAAAACCGCAGCTGTTACACCACTTCATTCTACTTCAAATAATATGTGTTTCACATTAAACAGCGATATAAACTAACATTTTAAGAATATTTGAATGGGCATTTAAAACCCACTGTTAACTGCATCTTTTTTCCTATCTGCCCGCTAAATGTTTCTAAACATATTCATGTGTTTTAAACCTCTTAGTCAACTGCTACCTTCTTTAGCCCATGAACGTTTTCTGCGATTCACAGTTACGTGGGATTAATGGTGTGCAAAGCCTGGCGGAATAATGAAATGGCTTGTGTGCACATCCACATGTTGCCGTTTTTTTAGCCTCTTGGGAAAAATGATTACTCCATTTGTGTGTGTAATTATCATTGATTGAATAAAGAAGAGCGTGATTAAACAAAGCACTTTCATCAGCGACTGGATTCTCAGCGTTTAGGTAGGCCAGAGCACTATTGATGTTTGGGGGCGGTGTTAATTAAAATAAAGAAAAAAAAAAAAGGAAGGAGGGGCCAACTTGTGCTGGACAACAATTAGAAGATGTTGAATCAGTCGTGTGTACTGAGTCTGTGTCTTTTGCCTCTAATGTTTTGGAAGTTGACATTCCAGAGGAGCTGGGTAATGTTGTTGTTCTTTACGAGGTCTGCTGATTCTCACTAGCTAGTTATGAGCAGTTCTGGTCCGCAGAGCAGAAAATCTGCAGATATTTCAATGGATCCTGTAACATATTGGCAAAGCTGCAAGAATCTGTAACAGGAAAAGGGTGGGAGATATGATGCTTTAAAGATAACCCCTCAGAGAGAATCCGTGCCGTGCATGCAGGGGGGGGACAGTTGGTGCTGATCATCTGCCAAGATGAAATCAAGATCACCTTTTGTTTTCGTGCAGTTTTATCAGTAGAGATGGTTTGAGTTTGATAAGAAATGTTCCAAAATTATTGCCAGTTTCTCTTAAAAAGCTATGCGCCAATAAATATTTGAACTTTCTTCTTATCATAATATTTGCATATCATCATGACAGAACATATTCAGTCCCTTCATCCACCGAAGTGTGAACCTTGTCTGCCAAAATGTAGTTTGCAGCCTCGACTATTTCATGAAATCCAGCCATATGGAACTGATATCAGTGGAAAATATGACTGTATCATTGTGTGCTTTTCACTTTATTCCTGCCTCGCTTCTTGCACGGTCCGCTCATCCTTGCCAACTTTCCCAGCTGAGGATCTCTGACCCCGGCTTGATTGTCCGTTGACACTGGTCCCAGGATGTCACCAGTCAGCAGAACTTCAGGAGTCTGTCAGCAAAAAGTGAGGCAGGAAAAAGCATTCGGAGCTCATCTGGTAATATCTGCATGTAGCTAGAGTCTGGATACAAGTGCATTTCCCCCATGGTTGCCGTTTCCTCCGCCGAGAGCTGGCCTGCTTCGCTAAGTGACTCACCGCTCAGTCATGCAACAAACAGGGATGCTTATCCCGACTAAAATCTGGCGAAGCTCAGTGTCCGCTTTTCTGCTGTGTCAGCTGTTTTGAAATTTCAGAGAGAGTTTTAGTTGCTTGTTAACTTATATGTCAAAGATGTTGACATCTTGTTAGTCTTCAATGTTGTTTGTCCTTCTTGTTGAGGATCATCTGTGGGGGGTCTGGGTCATCGTGCCTGTACGGGGCAAACAGTGCATCCAAGATACACTTTTCATATCAGCATCCAGGAACTTTTTTTTCCCTTGGACTTCAAATTCCCTTACTGCAATTGGAAGCTGAAGTCCTTCAAACTGTATTGCACCTCTTTGTCCCTCTTCTGACAATTGCTACTATTTGACAACTATTATATTTGATGTCTTGAATTAGGAAAGCTGTTTTTACGGTCACAGCACTGAAATCACATAAAGTCCATAAAGGATACATTATTATGATGTTAATATTACAGTAAAAGAACTATCTGTAATGGAAAGAATTAGTAGAGTAATAGTGTCTTCACAGTTGAATTAAGTCACTCTACTGTACTTAGAAATATAAACAGATCAACAGTTAACTCTGTGTTTATGAAAAAACTATGTAAGTTGAGCAGAATGAGGTTTAGTGTTTTTCCACTGAAATAAACGTCGGACCTATTGGGACAAGATGTGGGCGTGATGGTGGAATACTTGTCTCCAAAATTCCAATATCCACCTCTGCATCAACAGTACATCCAGATATATGCAGGTCACTCATGCCATAAATGCTGAATGATGCACCCCAAACACTGTCACAGACACCAACTTTTGCACCTCTTGCTGATAACAGTCGCATTTGTTTTTTCTAAAAACAAGCAAGTTGAGGTGAGTTGACATCTGGTTTCCTCCTTCTGTAATGTAGTACAACACATTTCTGAACAATTAGTAACATTTAGTTTTCCTAGCCACTCCAGAGCCCATGTGACTGCTATAATACTGTATACTGTTTAAAATGTCATGATGGTTTCTCATGTAGTGTCTTGTGCATTCCTGAGGGCTTGGAGGTTGCTTCCGTCCATTACTGTATACTTATTACTGTTTTTTTCTTGAACTCTTCAGTTATTTTCTGATAAAGTTTGAAACAAAGTGACTAAATGAGGAGCAATGACCATCATATCTTTGCTTTGTTTAATTTCTTTCTTAAACTATTTATTTTAAGTAATACAGTTTAACTGGAGGAGCTGGTGAAGAACAGAATTTTGTTGTAGCCTGTATATTCTTGGAATATTACTGTGTGGAATGACAATAAAGAGATCTTGAATCGAAACTTTGTTAAAACCCTATCCTGACTTCCCCATCTGTTATCAGTCCATCCTCTGATTCTGAAATAGTAATTCTGTAATAGAAAACTTTCAGAAAAATTTTAGAATAATCTTTTCAGGAGATGGAGTTTGGGATATGTTTTGGAGGGATTCTGCTATGAAGCGTCTTTGTCTGCATATATTTCTGCCTCCCCTCATTAACTTCCAGATTTTTCTTCACTGAAAACATGTTTGTAGGCTTGAGAGTAGCCACAAAGAGAGGGATAAGACCAGAGTCAACAATATTCTGTTTTTCCTGAGCTTTAGTTACATACAGTTTGGTCTGAGATGCTCCAAATAGACCTTTAATTTGAAGCAAATTAAGGGATTTTTTTGGTATCCCTTAATGTGACACCAAATAGTCACTTAAGGTGGTCTGTTGCCACTTTAATATTCACACCCTTATTGACCAAAAAAAAAAAAAAAAAAAGTTTAGTGATTTACAAATAGTATCTGAGTTGGCTGTATACTATCTTTAAGGTGCATTTGGACCAAACAGTTCTAGCGGGTCTCTTAAGATTACAGAGAGTGAGGAGTTTCCTGTATCCAGACGTGGAGAGCTTTCGTTGGGTCTTCTTTTCTAGTTCCATTCACACCACATGGAGAAAACTGTTAGAGTGGACAGCTAATGGGTAGCATACTTGAGAAAATCATGCATTAATTCCTCCATTGCACATTGGCCTATTAAATCCTGGGCTTCAGGTTTTCTGTATTCCTTAGTATTTTGTTTAGATTTTAGATTTTAACATAAAGATTGTTATTAGCTGACGTGTTACTGATGTGGTTTTTCCACAGTTATGCTTTTTACATTCAACTCATCACATTATATGTCTTCTGAGTCGCTCAGTATACAGTTTTTTGTTTTTTTTTTTGTAAATTTATGTCACTGAGGAGCTCCCCGCCCCCTCAAAAAGAGTCTGTAAAGACAGATTGATAAACTGCAATTGGCCACACTGGGCACAGAAAATAAGGGGAACTTCCAATACCTGTAAGAAATTTATAAGAAGGTTAATGTGGCCCAAAAACACCTACATGATCTCCAGTGTTGAGGAAAGAAGATAACATTTTATTTTAATGCTACTGGGGGCTTTACTTTCCTTAATTATTACTGTTGGAGGCATTTCCTTCACTGTTTAGTCAGAGTAAAGTTTTAGATCCTACTGGTGTACCAGACACAAGATTATGATAAACTTGCTCATGTCAAATTTTCACTCACTCTTTGTGTTGAAGGTACCAGCTAGTAACAAAAATATCTAAATCTATGAATCACTTGATGGCCATACAGTTACAAGATATTAGCATGTGCTCTCTTATAATGTGTATTATATGTCATGCCCCTACATTTGAACTTTAACTTTCTTATTTCTTCGCCAAATGTTGTACAGCCCGTTATAAGAGAAGTGCCTTGTATAGATTTTGTCCAACTCATTCCTCTTCCCGCTAAAGACTCAAACATATGACTCTGCCAGCTTTCACAGGATAGATCTGCTTTCTTTGTTCTCTGTGCTGATCTCAAGTTGGTTTTAATAGTGGTGGTTTGGACCACAGTAACCAATTTTAGTGGTTAAGGTCAATCTTAGAGTGGAGCAACCTGATCCTGATGAATTCAGTCTCAGTCTTGCAGAGCGGCTATTGTGGTTACTGCTCCTGCAATCTACTGAATATTTAAAAATGACTTTTTAGAGTCACCACAGGGCACAAGAATATCAACTGCAAGCCTGGCTCCTTGAAGGCTGTGAGAAATGACGAGGTCCAGCCATTGGGGGGCGGAGAGCAGATCTAATCCTTGATGGCCATTGACGGCCCACCGCGACTACGCCGAGGGGACATAGTTGTTTCACGAGCTAGGTCCTGAGTTTTCTGTCTGGTTTTTGGGGGCTTGATGAATGGCGCAAGATAAACACCCATAGCTTCCACTTGCTGAGCGTTTCCTGTTTGGTGTCGCCCAAGTCCTCTTGAGGAGCCAGCGCGGGAGCAGCGGCAGGACAAAAGTTCACGACTCACAGAGAACGACTCCCAGTGAGCCAGCTGGTCAGCCTTGATGGCCCACCAGCTACAGAGCATTCCTCTTCGGCATTTTTCAAAGATGATGTGATGCTGCTGCATTCGGGTGGGATGAGATTGTTATGAAAATTAAACTATTTAGGTTAAGGGCTTTTCTGTGGTATATCAGTCACATGCTCAACACAGTTTTTCTCCCTTTTTTCCCCCCTCACTCTTCACAGAGCCGTGTTTAATAATTCCTTTCAATAGCACGGTATAAATTTCTGTGGTATTTTGGCAGCGAGTGTGTTTGATGTAAAACAGTATCAATAGGAACTTCCACTGCTTCAGGAAGGAGGAAACGTTGAGTTATTCTGCACTCGGAATCAAAGAATAATACATGTACTGTCTTAACGTTTGCCTGCAATGTTAGTTTTATTTTCTGAGTCTTTTAACTGCTCGTTCTCAGGATGGTGCTGCCTTTGCAGCAGAGCTGGAAACTCTGTAAAAGGCAGCTGCCTCAGCCACAGGTTTCCAAACTGGTTTTGTCATTGCTGTTAACTCCCAGTCTATGGTTGAGGGCTGTACAGCTGCCTCTGTAATTACAGAGACAAAGGCCTTTTTCAGTCAGAAACGGGCTACATTGGAGATCATAAAGGGAAATAGCAGAAGCTTTAAAAAAGAAAAAAAAAGTAAGATTTAAGTGCTTTAAACCTTTTGAGTAATAAAAAGAGCAAGATCCAATCTACTAGTTTGCAGAGAAAACAAGATTAGCTCAACATTCCTGTTCAAGATTAAATAATTTAAGTTGTAGAGACGATTTTCTGGGATTTACAAGCTGTACCTTAAGGTTTTATTTATTAAATGCTGATGTGCTCGCTTGTGATTGGAAGGCTCAGTTTTCCTTTGCTTTTATTTCAAAGTTTATAACATAGAATCAGTGAAGGCACCCCTACCAGCACTCTTACTGGAGATAGTTATTCGGCATATGGTCTTGGAAGAAGTGTATAAAGGTTGCAAGACATAATGTCAGCTATAAAGAGAAGAAAACGAGAAGAGAAAGGTGCAGACGGAAAACTGAAAGACTGTGCTTCACATTGACCAACGCTAACCGAAACACACGGGAAATAAATCACCACCATCTCCCTCCCTCCTTTTACTCAATCCCACATCTGCATATTTCTTTGGAGCTAGTGAGCATAAGGTCCCAACAGCAAGGGACCTTATGTGTGGTATACATGGGGGCCAGAAGTTTCCTGGAAAGCCCATTCAGCTCAGTCTCAAGAAAAAGCAGGTTACCCACGAATCAAAATATTCACAATTGGTATTGGTTCTGAAGGACATGGTTAAGACCTTTTTTCCTACTTCGATGGTTTTCGGTGTTTATTTGCAGGCGCACTGATGTAGTCCAAAGCCATGGAGTTGAATAAATTTATAACACAATGGTGATTGATGCACATCCACAACTCAAAGCTTTCTTGCACAAGGAATCTATCAATTTACCCGGCCCTGGAGTAATTTGCGGAAAAAAAGAAGAGAGAGAAGAAAAAAAGGAAAAAGAAAAATATCTCTGAAGTTAAGTGAACTAAGTAATTTCTACCATCTGCAGTGCAGATTTCTCCTGCTTTGCTCTCGTTTAAATGTAAAATGGCAAGGCAGAACACAGGGCCTTAGCCGCAAGAGTCAGGGAATGACAGAGTGGAGAAGTGTGGTCCTCTCCAGGGAAAGGGGGGCCGGGGAGGCCGGGACAGCCCTCTTGGCAGACTTTGCACGAGGCGCAGAGAGGGTTGTGGGCGATGCATGGTTGATTTTCTGTGCCAAAACCATCAGAGGAAGGCCTCTTCTGCCACCGTGCATAGCTTCACCCTGGGTTTTCCTGAGCGAGTACAGTAGGTGACCTAAATGTCCTTCACTATACTTGACTTTAGCCAGTGGTGGAAGATAATCTCACCTCCCTCTAATCTATGCTAATGCCGTCTGAAATGGCTTTGATTGTGATTATATTGACGTGGAAGGCAGCCCTGCCATTTAATACTCAGGAATCCCGGTGACTTTGTCCTTGTGAACCTGACCACGTGTAGTGATTTAGGAGTGCTTCCTGAGAGACTCCACGAGTTTCCGTTCATAAATTTGTAACTATGGCATAACATGGTTCACTGAGACCGGATATCTCCTTTCCCTTATTAATGTACTCATTAACATTTTTTTGTGTTTTTTTCCTCTCTTTTGACTGCGCTTTCTGACAACCTCAGCTCACTTAAAGCTCTTGAGGCATGACAA
>JAOWBL010000015.1:11646238-11667360 GCA_028564865.1 Zenarchopterus dispar
TTTTTGTGTTTTTTTCCTCTCTTTTGACTGCGCTTTCTGACAACCTCAGCTCACTTAAAGCTCTTGAGGCATGACAAATAATGAACAAACGCATTCAAACTTGGACTGAAGAGGACATTACCCTCTTCATAATTTTAACATGGGCATTTTTGTTAATACCTAACATGCTTCTCTGAACTGACAAACTCAAGGATTCAGAATATTAGCGCAAATAGCCTTACTTCAGGAGGTCTGCTAACCTTTTTCAGTTTCCAGACTATGTTCTCTCTATTGTGGGGACTTGGCCATATCAACGCGGAATTATTGATCCCCCCCAGCATAAGCAGAATGTCTTATTCTGTGTTGTTTTCTCAGTACTGTTTGCCTTTCCTGTCACACAGTGTAGAGAGCGATCTGTCAAACTGATAGGAAGGTGGCAGAGGAAGTGAAATTATATGTTGATACAACAGGAAAGCATCTGAGCCATGCAGAGAGAAGGTGTTACGAAAGGCTTCAATAATCTAATGCTGGTATGATATTCAGCATTGCTCCCAATGAAAAACAGCACAGTGGACTGAAGGAAAAGCAGCTGTGTTATGATTCCACTTCAGCTTGATTGGTTTGTTTGATTATTTTTATCCAGAGACAATCAGCCAGCCACTCAGCATGGCTCCTTTTGTCACCGGGCTTCTTTCTCCGGCCTCGTTTTCTGGTTAGTTTCCCCTCCAGAGCCGCTCCCTGTTTCCACACTCCCTCAGCTTCTGCACTCTGATCTGTTGTGGTCAGCAGAGCACAGTCTGTTCAAGTCTGTGCCAAATAGCGCTTTTCTCTGTGCTGCACTTGCTATTATTCTTTTCTGTGTGTATAAATGTTCAGAGAAGCTGCCTGTCGCTGTCTCAGTTTTGAAGGAGGTGACAACCTGAGTGTCTAGGCTGGCTGCTTAGTTTTATTTTGTTTAGCTTGCTGTTGTATTGGTGTGAGTGTTTCTGTTAAATAACTTAAACAAAAGAATGTTAGTAAAATTGTAATCATAAAAAAGAGAAAACGTTCAGCAGCTTGTTCTTTCTGTGACAGACTCCGCTCTGATTATTAATGATTTAGCCAAGCAACAGCAGCCTGATCCAACATCCTGCTATTACCACACACCTTCTGACCCCTTGCTCTTCCAGAACAAGAGAAAGTGCAGTTGCTATCAATCTCAGAAAAATTCCCCCCAGGCTCACCTGTTTATTTGCCCCTTGTGGAGGTGAATCTGGCAGTTTTCCCCCAATACTCCAGGCCAGAGAGGGGAGATGGAGTGTGTGCTGCAGTATATCTTTGAGACAGAGGCGCTGGCGTGGGATTGCTGAAGGGCTATAACTCATCAGTAGTGTGCAGGGGCCTGGCCAAGCATGTCTTAGATCACAATGCTGTCTTCCTGCGAGGCCTTAGGTCCAGGGAATCTGCCTTTTTTTTTTCTCTCTCTCTCTGTCTGGTCTCTGGACACGCTGTTAATGCCTGCTGGATCCTGCACGCAAACACACATACATTTACCCACAAGATGCCCACACAAGCAAAGATCTTTGTCACTGAATAGAGTTGAGGAAATTTTTGTCTTATGGCTAACTGGTTAAACAAAATCGCAGTCTCAAAAAAGAGTGCTGTGCAAAGTGCGTTGCAATCCAGATGCCATGACAAGAAGCAACTCCAGAAACTATTACCGTCATTTAAAGAAGCACCAGAGGCTGACTTAAAATGTATGAAGAAATCACGTGAAATGAGTAATGATGTTGTTATCTATAGTTAAAAAGATCTGACTTTTTCAAAAAGCCTCACAAGGCACAGAGACATAATCAGCTTCATTACCTCTTTTATTACCAAAGACATGCTTCACAGATACGACTCCAGCTCCAAATTAAGTTGGGGCTAAAGCTGTGAAATATAAATAAAAACACAATGCAATGATATGATTTGCAAATCTCATAAATTCAATTTTACTCTCAGTAGAGCATAAACAACATATCAGATGTTGAAACAGAGACATTTTGTCATCTCATGAAAAAAATATCAGCTCATTTTGAATTTGATGGCACCAACACATTTCAAAAACATTGAAACAGGGTGATGTTTACCATTCTGTAGCATCTCCTCTTCTTTTAACAACTGTCTGTAAACATCTGAGAAGTGAGGAGGGCTGTACAGCTGCCTCTGCTATTACAGAGTTTAGCATTGTCTTGCTGAAATATTCAAGGTCTTCCCTGAATGAAACATTGTCCAGACGGGAGTACATGTTCCTCTACAACCTCTATGTATTTTTCAGCATTGATGGTTTCTTCCAAATGTGTAAGGTGTTCACACCAGCACGAATGCAGCCCCATACCATCAGAGATGCAGGGTTTTGAATTGAGGGTTGACAACAAGCTGGTTGGTCACTCTCCTCAGTAGTCTGCAGGAGGCAGTGTCTATGGTTTCCAAATAAAATTTTAAATTTGAATTAATCTGATTTAAAGAACAGCTTTTCATTTTGCCTTAGATAATTTTAAATGAGCTTTGGCTCAGAGAAGACTGTGGTGTTTCTGAGCTCATGCAATGGAGAATCATGTCTGTTTTTAATGCCGTACCACCCAAGGGCCCAAAGATCACAAGTGCACAGTTTTGACCTTCGGCTTTGTCCCTTGATCACAGAGATTCCTCCTGATTCTCTGAATCTTTTGATGATGTACAGTGTGAATGGTGGGATCTTCAAAGTCTTCGCAACATTATATTGAGAATATTAATAATAAAAAAGTTTTTCAACATGGTTTGTAGCAGATTGGTAAACCTCGTCCATCCTTACATCTAAGTGGCTCTGAAATGCTACTTTTATACCCAGTCATGTTACTGACCTGTTGCTAATTAATGTGATTAGTCAGCAAATGCTCTTCCAGTTGTTTTTGGTTTATGCCGATTACTTTTCCAGCTCTTGTTGCCCCTGTTTAAACTTTTAAGAGACGTGTTGCTGCCATTAAACTCAAAACAAGCTAATATATTTTTTAAATGAAATGACAAAATGTCCCTGTTTCAGCATCTGATATGTTGTATATGTACCACTGGGAATAAGATATGGGTTTATGAGATTTACAAATCATTGGATTGTGACTTTATTTACATTTTACACAGCGTACCAAGTTCATTGGAATTGCGGTTGTAAAAGACAAGATATGCCATTCCCTCTTGCTTGTATTGTAGTTAGACGACCAGATTTTTGTCCAGAATGTAATAAAAATGTTGATACCGAGCTGAAACATGGCGTTTTATGCCAGAGCGACTGATTTTTGACAAGTTAGAGCAAGTGCACCATGCCTGCATCGCACCGTGCACGTCGTTCATGACTTTCACTTGAAGAATTGCTGGCCACAAACGTCACAGTTTCCTGTTGACCACAGAGCTCCATGTGATTCATGTTGAATTTGAGCTTACTAATCACAAACTAAATTGCAATCATGATCGCAAAATTCTTCTGGAGGTAACTTCTCTGAATTGTTCAGCCTTACTTTAACGCAAAAAAAAAAAGTCTTGTGCTGTTAGACCAAAAGCCACACGGTTAGATTGAAAATACAGATGCTTGTAACCAAACAGTGACCTCAGCAGCTCTGCTGTCCATTATATTATCTCCACTTCACCGCAGCACTTTTGTACTTAAAGCCAAATTGCCACAGAAGAGTATTGTTTCTCCAGATCCAAATAATCAAAAGTCAGTGGTATAATTGTGGGATTTTCTTTGGAAGGCTTCACGTTGATGTTTTTTGTAAAAACCAGCAGAAGACTTGGCTGGAAATCATCCACTGTTGTGGTTGATGCATACTGGGAAAGCAGTAGAGCTTTTCTAAATGATTCAGAGAGGTCTAGGATGACAGGTGTACACCCTCTTACTATGCCGTGGCCCAAATCTTAGTGGTTAGAGTTGTCATTCCACCTTGTCTGCACCAGAAATGTCTTTTTTTTCTTCACGTAGGCTGCAACACAGCACTTACAAAAGAAGGAAATTGGCAGTTTCAAACCCTGACTTTTCACATCTCATAGTTCATATGTCTATGAAACATAGAGGTGCAAGACAAAGAGTGAGAAGTGGTTTAATAATGTGCCCAAATGCTGCTTCATTAGCGTCTTGCCTCTTGTCCTCACAAAGCTGCAGCTAGAGCATTCTGGCTGCATAAAGAACAGCGAGCCACACCTGAGCGTGTTACAGTGTTGAAAAGTGCACGGCCACGCAGGTAGAAATTGACTGAAGCACCAGGTTCATTTTAAGAGAAGTGCAATTTCGTGCTTCACTAGAAACTTTTAGCCTTGAGAAGTTTCTAGTGATGTTCAGGATGGATGTGTTGGTTTGAAGAGCACACACATGTGTTCCGTGATGACACAACATCAGAAAGTAAAACACATGAGCAAACCCTGAGCCCGATTCCACCGCATGGAAGAAAATAAGTTAGTCAGCCGGTAAAGTGAGAAAGTCACTGCTTTTCTTGCCACTTTAAGCCACCACATAAGTTTCCTATCTGCTGCGTGAGGCTGCTTCGGTTGATCGAGCGAGATGAAGTCTTCCTTTCGCAGTGGAATAGAAGCTGCGTCGGCTTCAGTAGGAACACACAGTATGAGTGTGTTGTGGAAAGTGATTGGATGGGTTTTGAATGATCCTGAAAGTATACAAAGATGCCTTCTTAAATATAAACCATATGAGGGCAGAGATTTGTCAGGCCGCGTTCCTCCACTTCTTCTGCCTCCAGCTGTAGTGTGCTTTTCTTGGCCTGTGCCTGCACACAGCGGAGCAAACAGTTTTATATAATGTACTGCTGAAATGAAGCATGCATCTTGGATTTTCTTTCTACGCAGCGGTTGCAAAGCAGACGAGAAGCACGTTCTGTGCAGTTACTTGATCCTCCGTGGTCACTCACCAGTCCATAGTATATTATGAATGACAGTTTGTGAAACAGTCAGGAAACTTGACTATTGCTCTGTTTCGTTGATATGATTTTCTATTTTTGTCCAAATGGACACAAAAATAATTACACATTCAAGTACAATCTTGCAACATTTTGTAAAACTATTTAAAATCAGCATTTGGAGACTGGAGACTTTCATCCAGGAGACCTGCATTCTTTTCCTGACAAAGTCAGAATTTTTTTTCTTTTTACATTTTATAATTTTTAAAATTTTACCTTCAGTCTTTATTAGCGAGAGGTTTGGAAAACATGACAGCATATCTGAATATAGACCTTCTCTCTATGCTCATGCATGTTGAAAACATTTTTTTATTTATTAACTTTACTTCAAATTCCACCAAAAGTTGGAAAAAAGAGAGCAAACTGTGTTGAAATAAGTGAAACTGAATTCTGGCAGCAGCACATCTAGATGTCACGGCACATTTTGCATTCCAGAGTGTTGTGTTGTAGAGTTTTTAATTCTAACATCATAAGTGTGTTTGTCTTTGCGTGTGGGACTGAAGCTTTAATTTGCATAGTGGAGACTATTTGCTCCTTATGCGTGCAGTTAGTGCATCATTGTGAATCAGCAATACACATGTTGCATCATTTGAGGGTGAGAATGTGTTTGGTTTTGTGCATGAGTGCTATTGCAGCACGCAAGCACATTTCCAAGATCTTCTAGTCACTGCTAAGTTGTTAGAATTAAGAAGGATAATTTTATCTAAAGACTTTATTTAGTTCAAATTTTTACAGAATTTGCTTCAGATCTGCAGTCCAGTGAGGAGATGCGGATCATCAAAATACGTCATTTAAAAATAATCCACAAAAGAAGAGGAGAGGTGTTTATTGAGTAAATAAATCCCATAAACACAACCCACAACGAACACTGTCATGAACAAGGCCCTGGAAAATCAGAATGCTTCCAGTGTACTCTCTTTTGATGCAGCACTCCAAATTGCAAAATAATTATTTGGCTGCTGTTTTCGCTCTCAGTTTTTGTAATTGTATAATTTGTTGCGCATGTGTTCATTGCACTGTGATGTGTGGATTAATAATAAATAACGTGAACAACTGCAATTCCACTGTTGATGGTAATAAATTAACTCCGTTTTCCACATTGTGTTTGATGTGACTTGGACAAAGAATTTGCATAGTTTTCCCTCAAGGTTCGCACGAGCATATAATTGGATTTTCCAATGCAGTAGTTTGACGAGTTGAAGTATTGAAGCACATTTTCCTCTGTTGTGGGCATTAAAATGCTCCTCAAAGTCAGACAATGGGTTCCCTATTGTTTTAACATTTAAAAAAAAAGATTTAGTTTATAGAGGTGCAGTGCATCTTTTCTGTTTAAATCCACAAAACATCAAAACTTGAGTCGTGCTTGTCGTTCTTAAAAACGTTTGAATACGTGTGCTATCTTATGAAAATCTTTTTTTTACAGGTCTCCTTTAAAGATGTTATCAGAAACTATATAAAAGAGAGAGGCAAATCAACATCTTGTGTCCTCTGATGAAGTATCTCTGGGGCTGTGTGGTCTAAGTCTTAAAAGCATTAAATAATGTCAGAGATATTAGTCAATAGGCTTATTTATCTGGGGAATAAAAGCACCTTGTATCTCATCCTGATCCTGTGACAGCCTTTAACTTGCCACCTCCAGCTAAATAAACAAGGGCATTCCACCTCCTGATTCTGGCTAAATGTTTCACAAGAACCCTGCACCTTGGTGACTTTTTCTTTTTCTTTTTTGTTTTTTGGAAGGAGGCAGGGAGGATGTTAGCTAATATTTTACCCTCTGATTTGGTAAGGCTATAGCACGTATGTAATACAGCGTAAGTAGGTCTATTTCTGTCTTCACTGCTGTGTCTTCTCAGAGGCCTCTCTAAAGTAATCGAACAGTCAGATCTTGCCTATTCATTTCCAAATTTCTCCTCTTTGTATATTTTTATAAACATACAATGGCAAAATGGTTGTGACATGCTCAAGCCTCCTATTTTGGTTTGAGATGTGACATTTGTCACAAAAAAAGACCTTGCACAAGGTTTTGAGATAATTCTGTAAAAAAAAAAGAAAAAAAAGCAGATCTGGGTGGTTGGAAGTTTTGCGCTGGCATGTAAATGACTTTTTCTTTGGAAAAAGCCTTGAAGGATGATGGCGTTGCTTTGCATAATGACTGCTGACTGCATTTTCTCAGTTAACTGTTGTGCAACTTGACCTTACAGTGTGTGGCTGTGTAAGATAGGGGGGGAAATGTCATAATGTCCTCATAATTCTCTGGAGAAAACCACATGACAATTGCTTCTGTTACCTTTCCCATTTTTGGAAAATTGAATTTGACATTCCCAAGAATTTCTTTGCTGAAAAACTGTCTTTGAAAACCTGCTGCTGAAACACTTAAATGAAAAGGTAGGTGAGAAAAGCTAAGAAGCAGATAATGTCCTTCTGGAGGTGGTGTGATCAATCAGCCAATCAAGGAATTTTTGGGATCAAAATGTTAATTTACCTTTATAATCACTTAAAATTTTTCTCAATCAGAATATTCAATATATTAGAGTTCTAGCTTAATAAATGTAAGCTTGGTTTTATCTGTAAACACTGTTTATCATATAAAAAAAAGCAATTTCTGGATTTATAAAACTGAAGTCCACTGCTTAAAAGTTGTTTTTTAAACTGAATGATTAAAACGTAAATTAAAAACTATAGACAGATTAAATTAGTTGTGGCATATTAATTATGAGACTCCCCATTGTTTTTTTTTAAAACTAGCTTTAGACACCAGTTTATGTACTACTTTTAATTTCTACATAATGGCGTGCAGCAGGGTGTTTAACTGTAACTGCACTCCACATCTGCTTGGCCCAGTACCAGACTAATAAAGGTGTGAACCAGCCTGAGGTCAAGCAGCATACTTTCCTCACTGTGATCACATGACCAGCTGTCAGGGCCTGCACACTGATCTCAGCACTGCTTCCCCTCTGCGGTCCACGTCTGCTACACATGCACAGAGACACAAATGTCCAATAACACAATCAAGTAGATGATATCCTGTTATGACGAGAACTCGTATCGACCTGTGTGACTGAGGAGCTTCCACATTGATGTTCTGGTGTTATTATACAATAACAGAAATTAAATTCAGCAGGATGCTCTTTTCCTATTCTTAGTTAAATGTGCATGGTCAGTTTCTGATTTGATGAATTTGTGTCCTTCAATACTGTTGATAGTTTAAACATTGCCCTCACTATGTTGAGATGAAATAGCACCATATTTCAGATGTGTCCCGCTCGTCTAATTGTCTCTGCTCTTTCGTCTTCCCTTCTCACCCTAAACTTTTTTCCCCCTTATGACGGGATTTAACATATCAATGGTGGATTAGTTCATTTAACAAAAGCTTACCACTGCAAAGCCCCTTTCCACTCGTCCTTCCAGCGTGACTTGTGGACCTCACACACAGCTCTTCCCTGCCAGAGTCTTTGGTGTGCGTGTGTGGTCGTCACTGCTCAGCTGAATGGATTTGCGTTTGAAGATGACAAAAGGCATGCTTAGTCACTATGGTCTTCAGAGACATATGCAATAGCATGTGGATGAGCGTTTGTGTTTTGGGTATTTAAGTGCACAGAAGCGTGGTGGGCGTCCATAAAACGTGCACCTAAATCTGTTGTATCTGTGTGTTCAGCCATAGGCTCACCATCGGTTATCACTTTATCAAAATGATCTGCAAAACAAACTGTTAAAGTATCCAAACCTGCCAATCTATTGTTCTGGTACCTTTGGCTTCCCCTGCTTTAATGGGGCATGTTGGAAACAACAGAAAGCTATGTTCTCAGCCTTTGCAGCTATTATACATGCTTGCCTGCAAATGCTCCTGCTCTGGAACGGGACCTTTTCTCCACAGTGGAAAAAGGAGCTGCAGGAGGTGCCAAGAAGAAGCTGCTGAATAGATGTGGGCATTAACATCACTTTTGTGTGACTGAATAAGAGAGCGAGTGTGTCAGGCTAGTGGAGGAAAACCCCACCACAACACTGCAGCTGACTCAGGAAGGATGCCCCCCTCTCGGCCCCCCCAATCCTCCCTGCCTGGGGTGGTGATGGCTTATACCACACAGCATTAATCACCTGAAAGTGTGACGGGGTTTAGGATGTGGGTAGTCAGAAGGAGGAGGGAAAGCTGGAAATGTTCCATCACACAGGCACGTGCCTTCTTTGACACTCAGAACCAAACAGAGCTGTTTCTATGGATGTGAAAGCTTCTCATCCTTCTCATCCTATTCAACACAGCCAGGGCGTTCAGGCTGCGATATCTGTTATCGCATCAGAGAAATAACTTAACACTCTTCAGTTTACAGGAGCAACTTTATGATTGATGATTTCATGGGCCTCTGATAGATCTCTGTGTTAAGAGAAAGTGTTTGTTCTAAGGTGACCCCGACCCCCACCACACCCTTGCCATTAGTCAAATCCATTAACTTTGAAATAATTCTTTTATAAAATGGATGTGGTACCTCTGCCATTCATCATTTCCAATGTACTGAGCCAATCACAACATAATTGCTAATAACGCCTTTAGTCAACTTTTTTTTTTCTTTTAGCCGCAGACTTTGTCATTACCTGGCATTCCATCTCCACTCAACGCTTTTTGTTGATACTAGATGGGTTGTCACTCTGCCTGTGACACATGTGTTGTTTCTCTGATTGGTTGCATGACTATCCCATGTCGTCCAGAGGCAGATTCTAATGCCATCCGCTGGTAATAGATCAGTCCACAGGAACCAGATTAGTTCTTTGCATCAATGAGGAAAATAATTAGTATCACTGGCCAGCCAAGTGAAAGCCAGCCTTTTCAGTGAAAACAAGTCACATAAAACCTACTATTTAGCCATTTTTCCTTTTGGGCTACTACTGGTACTATTGGTGGCTACTACTCCTTTTGGACTAATATTTTCTTTTTGATGTCTCCCCAGTCTCTTCAGTTTGAGTTTTTCCTCCAAAGACATTGAAGAAAAATGGTAAAAAGTAAATAAGCCACTTCATAATGCTAATGTCTGCTGTTACACCTGCACTTCCTCAGCAAACACCAATATAAATAACACTTTGCTTCATTTCTACTGTCATTGTGGGTTTTGTTTTAGTTTGAGTACAGAATAGAGGGGGTGCTCAACAACATCTGTCAAAACAGAGAAATGTTTGGACTGTTGAAAATTAGTTAATTTATTTTGTGATTTTCATTCATTTTGTATTTCTCCCATTGCTATTTGACACAAACAATCCCTTTAAGCTCATTTAAATATTTCTTTTCTCATTTTAAGCAAAACAAAACAAATAAAGGATTGCGTTGCCTTGACAGCCAATTTAAACCAGCTTTCAGTTTCATTAATGTCCAAGCTGGTGTGCAGAATTATCATATATGTTTATTAATTCATTGTTCAACTTTTTAAATTTCTTTTTTGACTAATTTATTGTCTATTCTGTGTGGGTTGCCTTTTTAAAAAATTATTTGAAACTACATGTTGTTTATCACTGGTATTAACTGGGACTGTCTAGCTTCAGGTATTAAAGAATGTAATTCTGAAATTCGAGGTCATAATTGATTAAAAATTATTCGAGAGTCAATACAAGACGGTACCAGTTGCCGTATCTGTGTAAAAAAAGCGGAAGAAAACTTCAAAGCTGATGTAAGTATACGTACTATTTCAGACCATTTCAGATGTTAAAGTGATTACGATACAAGTCCTGTTACACAGAAAAATATGGTAGGGTCAGTCTATCCACCTACAGGACAGCAATTCAGGTTCTGTATGTTTTTTTTTTTTTTTAATTCAAAGCCATTGTATGACAACGATCTTGAGATGACAGGCGACAGATGTTGACTTTTCACTGTAGTTTAGTGCTGTATCAGAGTCTGCTTCAGTGTTTTAACTTGTTCAGTGAACTTGAGCTGTGGATGATGGTTGACGATGTGAGCTGAGACGTTCATAGTTTTTCCCAAGTACTTGACTTTCACTGGTTGTATTCCTTGTTCCATGCCGATTACCATCTTTGACAGAAAACTCAAAGACAGTTTAAACACAGGGGCATCCTTGGCTCAGTGACTCAGTAGTTACTGGGGACTGTTTAACCTGTTCAGAGTGTGTGAATGCTCTTGTAAACAGCTCATGACTGGTGGGTTTTGTGGGGGAAAATATTCGCCATGAAAGAAGTGATGTTTTTAGTTGTGACGGCGCCTAAGAGGAGATGGCTCCCTTCCACAGAGGAAAAGGCTAAGTCAAGTTTGCCAGAGTGTTTGTATCCATCCACTAGACTCGTCTTCATAAAGTATCACCAGAATCCTCAATAGTTGTCAATTTACTTCTTCAGAAGTATATTTTTACAGTTTCGAGTATAATCCCCCGGTCTCTGTTGACACTCACCATTTGATAGTTAGTTTAGCTCTTTTCGATTCTTGGCGCTTGCAAGGCTCCAGGTGTCTTATGTGTTCCATGTCCAGATAGTGGGCCAAGTCCTGGTTCTCCTGGACAACAGTGGCATTGTTCTGCATGGCCCATTGTGCATGTCCCTGGTTCAGGGGGAAACAGCTGGTGTATCCTTCAATACCAGGCTGCTTGGCATCAGGGCTAAGCTTCTGTCATAAGCGTAAGCCCCAGTTCCCACTATAATACAAACTGTGTGGGTCAGCTTTGAACATCCATCCAGCGCTGATCGACTTTTTCCGCTTTGCCAGGTGTGTAGACGTGTTGTTATTGTGCGCAGGAGATGGGAACCTTTTCCCTGACATTCAAAACACAATTTTCCATCAAGATCTGAAAAAATATGATGGAATGGGAGACACGAGTGGCAATTAAGTATATCCAAGTGAGGTTTTTTTCTTTCCTTTTTCTTTGACTTGACTTTTCCTGTTGAAATAGAAAAGATGTGCAGCAGTGACTGCTCTTCATTACTGTGCAGCCTTCACCATTTGGCATGTGTAGACTTCAGATGGGTACTTATAGAGTACCTGATCACATAATGTCATGATGACAAGTCTTTTCTCGTGACGAGAACACAGCTTTCTAGGAGGTTATGCGTGCTCCCAGTGCAGGAAATGACTATTGACTTGAGCTGCACTTCCTGAGCACTGATACTCCTCTGACTATGTTTCCCTCCTTCTTCTCCTGTCTCCCTCTCCTGCCCTCATCACCACCCTCCTTCCCCCCAGTTTTTGATCGCGTGGCTTTATGTTGATTAATGACCAGCTTGTTCATGTTATTTTTGGCCTGGACACTGGCAGTGATGGTGACTGCTGAGCTGGGGCTCACAGATACGCTACTACCCAGATTATTTGCCTTCATGTAGGAAATTATTTTATCTGATTTTTAAAGGATTTGCCCATGAAAAAGGGGGGAAAAAGCAATGCACCTAGGCTCTATAACTGAAAATAATGTGGTGGAGAAATGGGAATGGGGCTTTACTGAGGGGTCTTTTTTACCACATTTCCTCCTACCTTATAGTGTAGATTCCTTTGAAATGAGGAAAGAGGGTCTGAGCTGGGCCTCATTTCCTGAGTTACTGAGTTCAGGATACTCAAGTCCCCCGACCAATGGTGATGTAAGCCACCGAGCCACTGAAATGATGTAACTTGAGTGTATGTGAATGTATTTGCTGGTGTTCTACAGTAGAACTGGTTGTGACTGTATTTCAGGAAAAAGATATATTTGCATTTGTTGAAGAATCTGTTGTTGTATACACACTAATTTTTTACTCACGTTATATTTTCCTCTCAATTTCTCTTCAGTTCCCAGAGTGTGGCTTCTTTGGCATGTACGACAAGATCTTGCTGTTTCGCCATAACCTAAATGATGACAACATCCTGCAGAGGCTGACTTCAGTAGAAGACATCCATGAAGGGGACCTCATTGAGGTGGTGCTCTCTGGTAGGTGTGCAGAGGAGCTGTTGCTTGATGGATGTGTTGTTGTGCTGTAAATGCGGTGGTTGATTTCCTTACACTCACATTAGTTAAAACATGAACTAAATGTTACCAAAATTTATTGCTGTCTGCCATAACCTCCCAAACTTGGTGCCATCCCACACTGAAGATTATAGTCTTGTCCAGTCAGGTGGGAATAACAGTCAGCTAGTTCCCCTTTAATGCCTTGGGAGTCACCACAATCTCAGACAAATGAACACTGAAAACTGTGTAATGTACACACAGCAGCTGTATATTAATATTGTTGTTCAGTAATTCAATGTGTACGCTTGTCTTTCCCATTACTGCAGAGAAGTTTTCGATTAATGGGAAATGAAATGCAATTTTACACACTGAGGCCATAGTCTGTATAGCAGGAGGATGTATGGATGTAAACATAAACATTTAAACTTTAACTACACATTTACACCTCCTGCACAAATGAAAATTATTTCAGAATTCTATTCAGTAGAAACACCATGTTCTTAAGAAGACTTAAATTGTGAAAATATGCATCTATATAAGATGCAACAGTAGTAATTCACCTGTAAATAAAATATGTTGGATCAGACCTGTCAAAGAGGGCTGGTGAAGGACACACACAGTCTCACACACATCCATGCACCTTAAGAAAACTAAAATCTGCTGCAAGATTAAAATGTGCACTGAAAAATGGTTTACCAAATCATGGTACTAATATATATTCTGACAGTTGTGTTTAAAAAAAGGAAAAAAACTGTGAAAATATGCATCCATACAATATGCAAACCCAAATTGCATCTTTGTAGGATAGTATGTGACTCTGACAAATGCTTAATGCAGTAAAAAGAAAAGAAGAATAAGTTAAAAATAACATGAATATTCAATTTTATTTCTTAAAGGGGTAAAAACTCACTTTAAAAAAAACCCCAAATGTGACTTTTTTTTTTTTTTTTAATTTACCCAGTCCCTCCCTGCCTGGCCAATTAAGGTTTGGTCTTTGTCTGATGTTTTTGACAACCCCAGCCATCATAAGAGGCCTGGCTTTTAATTGAATTACGCTGTTTAGTTGAAGACATACAGTAAATATAACTTTAATACTGGCACAGTTTTGGTTTGGGCTGCGTCACTCCAAACAGACTTAAAAGTCATAGTTCTTTAGACCTTCAAAACAGCAGTAAAATGGATACAAAATATTTCCAAGGACTGTAAAACTAAGTATTTTAAAGTCCAAACAGTGATCTAAAACCATTTCATTGATGGGTGGTGTGTGCACGTTCTAAATTTTATGCCAAGTCATAGTTGACACCTTTCTGGTAAACAAAGCCTGTTGGGTTGTGTTCAAGAGCACTTCAGTGGATTACATACTTGCTGAACTCAGTGACTGCAGGTAAAATCCTTCCTACTCTGCCTACTCACTCGTATTTAGGAGTGGGTTTGTGTTTTGTTATCATTCTGCTTCACCACAGTTTCCACCAGATTGTCCACCTTTGTAGCTGCTGTGCAGGTGTCTGGGTTTTCTTTGTCATATCCTGCGATGAATGAATCAACTTCCTTTGTGGTTCTGAGACCAACAAATGGCTTAGAGTTTCTTTTCTCATATCATCTGTTCTCTTGCTCCATCTGGCTCTACTAGGAAGTACCTGATACCACCTGTGCTGAAAATCCTTGGCTCTCTTCTGGGCTGAGAGAATTGTTTGCAGGGATTTAGACAGCGGGTGGTTGTATAGGTTGAGGATCTGAAGACACTTCAGGCTTCAGGAATAAGGAATGTGCGCTAAAGACTGGAGAACTTCCTTCATTTTGTTTCTCATTGTCTGGGTTTGCCCTTTTCATTTCGGCTTTTGCAGCTCACTTTTTCCTCATTGGATTTTTTCTTTTCAACCTCATCAAGTTGACATGCAAGTTTAAGCTTCAACAGTTGTGTTAGACAATGTTTAACCCACCTGAATAAAGCATCTGCCTAAGATTACTGATCTTCTACACGCACAACTCATGTTGTTTTTCTTTTTATCTTAGTGCTAATTGAAGTCCCTAATAGTGGCTTTGCATGGCAGATATACGATCCCATGCCTTTCATTTGGTTCAGGGAGAATATGAACCTTTTTTTTTCTGCCCCCCTTCAATCTGTCTCCTGTCATTTTCCGTTCATTTTCCCCTCACCAGTGTGCCGCTGGATTCTGCGGCTGTGGGAGAGGGACGGTCTGGATATCTCCCTCTCTCCAAGAAAGTGGCAGAAGTGGCTTTTTCTTGGCTGTGAGCTCAAAGGAAAGGGCTTGTTTTTCCTCCAGTATGTGATTGTAGTGGATCCACAGAGTGTAAACAGGCTCTGATGTTCGGGGCGGCCCCTGGAACTCAGCGGACACTGCACAGGGCATCTCGGCCCATGAGATTTGAGGTTTTGGCCTGACCGATTGTCCCCTTGTTCTGTTTTTCACTTCCCTTAAATTCCCTCCCACTTTCACAAGCTCCCTATTCACCACCACAGGCGACCTGAAAACTGTATTTTATAATACCTCCTGTTAGTCGTAAATACTGAAAACTTATTTTTGTCGGATGGAAAGTTTTGGCCTGGGAAGGTGAAATCGGTGCCTCGTAGCAAACAGATGCAGAACAGTGCATTCATTCTTGTGAAAGAGGCTGTGAAAAACAACGTGTTGAGTTTATGCTCCGTGTTGTTTGATGCTTAATTAGCAAGACCAGACTTATGTAATGCTGCGACTGTTAAGAAGCAGCCAGTTGTTTTGCAAACATGTGTGAAAAAGCTCATGAATGCCGCCTTTCATGTGTTTGAGCCAAGGAGCTATGTTCTCCTTGTGACATGTGACGTGCCAGAGCGCTTTCTTCTCTTTCAAATTAAACACCCCACAAGCCACGATGGTTCCCTGAAATGGAGAAAAGATTGTCTCAAGTTATGTAAAATGAGTTTTAAAAACAATTTTTATAATATTGTAATCACAGATCAGTAAAGGATTTCATTGATTAAACATGACTATCATTTTTTTCATGTTTATGCATGCTGATTACTTCTGACAGCATGTCAGACACTGCTCAGGCCTGAATCTTATCACAGAAGTGACAGCTCTTGTTCTGGAGGAGCTCTATTTGGTTTAATCACTTCAAAGAAACACACAAACACGCACTGTATGACATCACTATGGTCACCACACAGGTTTTGCTTCTTAACCTCCGTCTAAAGATTAACTTTCCCCAGTTGACCACTGTGGTCTCATAAATGATTGCACTGGGAACGGCGACGGAGGAAAGAGAAGCTTCAGTCACGCGCACACAGTGCTGTAAGCCTGCACCTCAGTATCTTACTCATCTCTGGGATGATTCACAGTCATGATTAACCAAGAGCTGCTTCCAACAATGAGCTAAGTGTGTCTCTTTAGACACAAACCAGCTGAGAGATGAAGGAAAAATAAGAGAGAAACGGGAAGTGAGACATAGAACAGCATGCCGTGTGTGCGTTGTGTAGATAAACAGGGTTATTCTGCATTTCTTTTGTGTGTCATTGGTGGATCTTGCCACTAGACAGAGGGGGAGTGAACTCGCTGGCGTCAGTGCAGACGTGACGCCCTCTACTGCAACAAGGAGGACGTACAGTTCCAGCACCTTTCTGGAGACTGATCTTACAGCACCAAATGTATCATACTGCACCCCCCACTGAAGCTAAACTTTCACAAAAAAAAAAAAAAACTTAAAAAAAAAGAAGAAATGTTGCTATTATCAACATATTTTCATAAATGCCCTATTTATCAACAATGGGTTATGAAAAATTTATACATGTATATTGACATTGTCAAAAAAATGGGTGGGATTGATTAAAGGTCCAGTAAATACTCCACATATTAATGAAAAAAATGGACTTATTGTTTCTTCTTTTATATGTCAAGCTTTACGGGGCTGTAATAGTGTGAGGGCGTTTTTTTTTTTTTTTGTTTTTGTTTTTTGCTATTACTCTTTTTAACTGGTAATAATCAGATCTGCTCTTGTCTTTTTATTAATTCATTTTGATTTATTAATTCTTTGTTTCTTTTCTATCTTTTCTCACGATCATTTCCTCATTTTTTTTCCACATACAAATTCCTCGATTTGTTCTACTCGTTTTTTTCTTCTCATTTTTGACAAATGGTTTTTCTAGATTTATTTTCCTTGTTTGTTTGAGTTATGTCACTTTTTTTCTAGCTCAAGCCACAGTTGAAGACTTCCAGATCCGACCCCATGCCCTCTACGTCCACTCCTACAAGGCCCCCACCTTCTGTGACTACTGCGGGGAGATGCTGTGGGGTCTCGTGCGACAGGGCCTCAAATGTGAAGGTTAGAAACACAAAAACACCAATAAACACACAAACACACACACACACAAATCTGAATGAATACTGAAGCCACTGTGCTGACGTCTTGAGGATCATCTACTGTATTCCTGTACAGTACAACCCCATTTACCCGAAAAGCCAGGAAAAATACACATTCATTTTGGAAACGGGGTTATATAAATCCCGCTTGTCTCTTACTTTAGTCTGTCTCACGCCCAGAAGAACAAGCACAGCACATCTATGACCTCGAACAAGTATCGGGGAGAGACACGAGGAAACGAGAATGATTTGGTCTGGGAACTGTAGCTGTTGAAACGCTTGACATTTGGATCCCAGCGGAGTTTTGGCATGCTGATAAGTCTCTCCGTTTTTGTGATTTTTGAATCAGATTCGGATGAAATCTTTTTTATTTTTCATGACATTAGCTCTCATTTCAAATCCGCGCTGACCATTCATTCAGTTAATTTATTTACTTTTGAACCATAGTTATGAATTCTCACACTCTTGGGTTTTTATCAGTGGGGTCACCTTGTGATTGACTTACAGAGAGAAAAAATTTTTAACCCATGTTTTTTTTTTTTTCTGCCAAATTTCATTAGTTTTTGCAACTGATGTGATCTTTGTTTTCTGGGTGGCAAGGATGTGGGCTAAACTACCACAAGCGTTGTGCCTTCAAGATCCCCAATAATTGTACTGGTGTGAGGAAGAGGCGATTGTCCAATGTGTCACTGCCAGGACCGTCTCTTACTGTCCCGCGGCCGTTGCCTGCTGAAAATGCCGTGGTTGTCCCTGATGAGGTGAGTCCCGAGTGACTGACGTGTGACTGAAGTTGTGAGAAGAGCTCTTCTGTGAGTGACGGACGGGTTTTAATGGTCTGTTGTTTTGTTATCGGACTAGAAACCAGCTGAGTTTACATGTGTTTGAAGCATTTGGTCCACATGCAGCTCACAAGCTCCATCTGCACAGTGAAATGTTTCCAAACTTATCAAATCTGGCTGTTTTCCATGGCAGACTCTCCAGGGCCATGTTGTAGAATACCACTGATGGAGAAAATTGAATTTAGTTGCACTGAGCTCACGCAGTGAGGTCTTATGAAACAGTTTTTGCATAAGCTCACACTGGAATCTTCCTTTTCTTGTCTGTGTCAATGCAAAAGGTCACGAGGAAATGTAATTATGCTAATGGAATTAAAAGTCTATTGAAGCCCAAGTTTATGTATCTACTCACTTGCTGGCATAAAATGAAGAAAGTGTCCCTCACTTTTCTTTAAGGATCATCTAGATTGTTTGATTTATTTACTTGAAATGAGAACAAAATGCTTATATGTTATAAATTTAATTACATTTATAGGCCACTATAATAGGCAAAGACAAGCTAATGTTCTCCGACAGATTTCTTTTTCTCTTTCCGCTGCTATGTCATTATTGTCATTCTATATTTATCTCTCAGATATTGCCTCTGATGCTGCTGTTTTGTTGTTTTTCCATTTGCTCTCTTCCTGGATGAGGTTTTTAATGTCCACCCATCTTCCCCTTTTTTTCATCCATTCCACCTCAGCAGCAGCGGTCCCATCAGGAGGCAGGGAAGCGCATCCTGTCCTGGAGCGGGAGGCCTATTTGGATGGATAAGATGGAGAAGACGCGAGTTAAGGTGCCACACACCTTCGCCATTCATACATACACTCGGCCTACCATCTGCCAGTACTGCAAGCGTCTACTCAAGGGTCTATTTCGGCAGGGCATGCAATGTAAAGGTAGGCGTAGGTGCTGTATGGAGAATTTTATTTAAAGACACCGCACTTCATTACAGATGTTTTGCATAATTACCATGTGCCAGATTGCAGATTCAACTGCCATAAGCGATGTGCTTCAAAGGTACCAAGAGACTGTTTAGGGGAGGTCGACTTCAATGGAGGTAATTTCAATAGTTAGTTTCTCAGTAACTAAAGTGCTGTCAGACCTTAGTGAACCCTTTGTGAATGTTTTGCATTTTTGCCTAAATATGACCTAAACATAATCAGATTTTCCAGTAAATTATAAAAGTAATGAAAGTGGGCCAATCTAAATTGAATTAAACAAATTAGAAACAAAATGTTATCTGGGGATAACAGTAATGGATAAAATGGATCCAATATGTTAGTGGGAAAAGTATATAAAACACTGTGTTTACCATATGTTGTTTGAAAAACTGATGATGTTTTATTTTATACATATATACACACACACACACACACACACACACACATATATATATATATATATATGTATATATATATATATATATATATATGTATTCAGAATCTTGATGTTGTCCTTAAGGAGACTGACTGGAATCTCATGGACAAAATTGTTGAAATTGGTTGTAATTTATTTATTTCAAAGCTACAGGAACTAGTTGCTCCATTTATGAAAAAAGGGAAACGTAGAAAAAATGTGAATGCTCTTCCATGGATTGATGACCAATGTAGAAAACTGATGAAAGAAAGGGACTTACTACTGAAAATATCAATAAAATCTGGTTTGATCCTAGACAGGCAGAGGTTCACCTCAATCAGAAATAAAGTAACAAGTACGATCCAAAAAGCTAAAGCAAACTTTTACATCAATATTATTGAGGATGGAAAGACATTTTCGGAATGGACACAAATTTTATAAAACAATTTAAACAATCTTTACTCTCACCTATTACTCAACTTGTAAATCTATCCTTCACTCAAAATGTTGTCCCATCTGCTTGGAAACTGGCTGCGGTCAGCCCAATTTTTAAATCTGGCGACAAAACAGACATGTCTAACTATAGACCAATAAGTATTCTTCCCTCAATTTCTAAAATAGCTGAAAAATGCATAGTACAGCAGTTAAATGAACATGAGTACTGGTCATGCATCTTTACACCCCATGCAATTTGGTTTTCGGAATCACTATTCAACAGAGGCTGCAAATTGTATTTTTGTAGAAAAGATCAAAGCTCTTCTTGATACAAATGCCTGTGTAGGAGCTGTCTTCCTGGATCTCAAGAAGGCCTTTGACACAGTAAACCATAATGTCCTCTTATCCAAACTGACCCGGTTCAATTTCTCTGATGAAACATTACTTTGGTTCAAATCCTATCTGTCTGATAGAAAGCAGTATGTGTCTGTTTCCGGCATCAAGTCACAATACTTGAGTTGCCCTGTAGGCGTCCCCCAAGGAAGTATTTTAGGGCCTATTTTATTCTCAGTTTACATCAATGATCTACCCATTGTGTGTCCAAATTTCAATATTCAGATGTATGCAGACGATGCAGTTATTTTTACTCAGGCAAAAAACTCCCTAGAGGCCTCACAAATTTGAACATCTACAATGGTCCTTATCCAAAATTGGGTCAAGGCCTCTTGTTTAGAGCTAAATGTGAAAAAAACAGTCTGTATGATGTTAAACAAATGTCCATCTAAACTTCAGCAATCCAATGTATACCTGGATGGTGAGGAACTCAGCTTAGTAAGGAAATTTAAATACCTTAAAGGTATTTAAATACCTTTAAATACCTACGAAATTTTAGATACATACAACCATTCATGACACTGAATGCTGCCCGCATGTTTCTACATACAATGATTTTTTCACATTTTGAATTACTGTATCACTTCCTGGTCATTTGCCGCCGGCACAAAACTCAAACCCATAGAATCTCTTTTTAAAAAGGCCATAAAAATCCTGGACAGGAAACCCAATTCATTTTATCACTGCATTGTTTTAGTATAGTCTACCCAGTTTTAATAATTTTGTTCATTTTAATAACTCATGTTTTATTTTCAAAGTTTTACATGGACTCACTCCTCCTCCATTAAAACTTTATAAAACCAAAGTGAGTGAGAGGGATGGGCACTAGGGCCATAGTTTGAGGGGGCTGTGAGGTACCACACAGGCGTACCACATTTGGGCAGACTGTGCTCTCGGTCAAAGGGACTCATTATTGGAACAGGC
>JAOWBL010000015.1:11667460-11694691 GCA_028564865.1 Zenarchopterus dispar
ATATATATATATATATATACACACACACACACACACACACACACACACACACACACACACACACACACACACACATAATGTATGTCAATGTCCAGAGCCAGCCAGCCCTGGACCAGACTCAGACACTACCATGGACACTATGGAGGTAGACAGCAGTGAAATGGATGGAAGCAGAGGATTAGATGATCCAGAAGAACCGTCTACTCCAGACGGGATGTTCGTTATGGATTCTCCCTTCATGGATAGAGAGAAGGATGAAGAACCCATCAAAACTATTAGGTAAGATGATATGGTTTGACTTTATTTACAAGTTGACATCTTTTTTTAAGGTTGATGATACATACATTTCTGTAGGTGGCAGTATTTTACTATATTTATTTCTGTCATGGTACTGTCACTGGTAATGGCTATAAACCATGGCTATTTATTATTTTCTTCATATTTTGACTTTATTGCACATTTCGGTAAAAAGTGACAAGAAATAGTTTATTGTAAGGTCAGTAAGTCTGAGTTTTTTTCAGTAGAAGCTTTTTTTTTTAAATGTATCTGTCAATGAAGTCATTGCTGTGAACACAAAACTCATCACTTTTTGTTCAGGATTAGCATCCTTCTAGACTGGTTAGAAAAACAAATATAAACCTCTTTGTGAGTAGACTGAAGCTGGATTATACTACAACTATATACAGTTCGATTAAACTGTTCAAACTTTGTTTGCGTGAATGTTTTTGTGTCTAGCCCTTCCACCAGCAGCAACATCCCTCTAATGCGGGTGGTCCAGTCCATCAAACACACCAAGAGGCGGAGCTCCACTGTGGTGAAGGAGGGCTGGATGGTTCATTATACAAGCAGGGACAATCTGGTAAGAGTGATACCCCCAAACACCCCACAGAGGAGCCCAGTCTGAAATGACTGCACTCAGCCTGTTTTGTAGGTGAAACCCCTTCTCTCAAGCCGTTTTTTTATGCGCTAAAGGAGTTGCTCTCGTAAAATAGAGCTTCTGTTATATTAGAAGAGGGTGCTTCTTTCACCATTTAACCTATTTTTTTTTCTTTCAACAGCGGAAGAGACATTACTGGAGGTTGGACAGCAAAAGTCTGAGTCTCTTCCAGAATGACACCGGAGCCAAGTTCTACAAAGTAAGCTTTAGAGCTTCATCCCTGCCTTATTCCTGGGATAACACGACTTATTGTCCATATCAAACACACTAAAACTGCCAATTTTCTGACATTAAAATGACAGAAAATTGTTCAGCTTCAAGTATGTTGATTCATTGTTGAGACAAAGGTGAACTTCATCTGTAAAAAGCTCATGATAGCTCTACAGAAGTGAAAGTTAAGATAAACAGCTCTACCATGTGATTCAATATGTCATGTAGGTTTATAAGATAAAAAAGATAAGATATAACATTTATTCATCTCACAATGGAGAAATTACCATGTTATGGAAATTTGTTAAATGTTAAATTCATATTCATATGAGGTATGCAAATACATGCTTGTGACTCAGTCTCAGATCGGTTGTGTTGCAACTGTAAACTACAGTGAGGTCAGTTGGGCCCACTCAAATTTCCCCTGTGGGTTTTCACCATCCAGCACGGTCCCTTCCCTGCACGAAGTGAAAGGGTCACATTGCAAACAGTTGCTATGTTTAAGCCGCTGGTACTGACACAACGGATGGGACATTTGAAGGGGATTTGAAAATTAACTGAATATTTGCATCTGCAGGTATAAAAAAGAGGGATGTAGAGTGACATTTGTTAGTCTAAGCAAACAGTGAACTTCTGATGAGATTTTATTTTATGGTTTAGAGATCCCGAGCTCATTTTGAAGTGAGCGGTGGTGCTGAGTGAAATGCTGTAATTTGGATGTGTAAAATCAGTCGTAGAGTGCGTGTGACACTTCCCTCTCAGTGGCAGCACCATAGCCAGTCATTACATTGCCGCAGGGGCTTAATAGAGCAGTAATTACACAGTGAAGTCTGAGGGAGGGAACTACAGCCTGCACGGTAAAGACTTCCACATGTGTGTTGGTGGTTGTGTGTGTAGGGTTAACGGGGGAGTATAATTATTCTTATTGTTCATTGTGCTTTGTGTGTCTATGGAGACATTGACACCTCTTTGATCTGAGGTCAGTGGTATGTAGCTGTGGGATGGTGTGTAGGATGCCGTTTCTAGTTCATCTGCTCACTTGAATGTGTGTCAAACAGGTGTTTCATAAAAAGCTGAGTTCTGCTTTTCTTCTTTTCTTTTTTATCTCCATCCACGCTGTCTTAAAATTTAATTCCTTCTCGTTTTCTCCAAATGATTCTGTCACGCCCTGCATCCCCTGCCACTAAAGCCAAGGAGAGGAAACCTCCTTGGGGACAGGCTCCAGAGGGTGTGTTTACTGGCAACTTGATGTGGTTCTTTATCATCAACTCTGCACTCAGCTACATTTGAAACCCTCAGGGAGTCAAAATGAAGGGTAGCTGCTTTTTTGTTCCTGATACGTTGAGTCAGAGTATACAAAGTGTATTTGTGATGGATAACATAAGATGATAGCCTACTGTATACCTAAAGCAGAAAATGGTTAATTTTGAGGTTTCTTTTCTGAGGTCACCGATTCTGAACAAGCTCAGTCAGGATTCGGTAGTCAGTGTCTGTCTGTCTTGGGCATATTCCTTTCATTTCCCTGAAGTTTCTTTGGCTGCTGCTCATCAGTGTGCGGCCACTGTCCTCCCCTTTCCTCTTTTCTTTATACCTCCGATCTGATTAATGGTGGTCGCGTGGTGGCTTTCTTGTCAGGCATGGCAGCCATTTTCACCATTTGGAAGCCATAACGGCTCCTCGTTTGAAGATGAGACCCCTGTACTTGTGGCTTTCTCTGAAGACCCTTGAACAGAGTGAGGGGGCTTCTCCTCGGTCTAAGTCCTGTCACACTGAAACGCTGCACCCACACACACCCACTCACTCACACCCCACGCTGTGGGGGAACGGTAGTTGCAGCAGCTCGTGCTCAGATGGGGCCCTCGGCTGGCCCTGCCTTGTAATCAGGCAACCAGAGCACTCGGGCCGCCGCAGAGCCTGCTCACGTGACCCGGCCCCGCTAACCACAAGCACTTCATCTGATACCCTGTGGTGAGCCACGCAGAGGGGACAGCGTGCGCCTCTGTGAGCCCCATTGGCTGGAAGTTTTTGAGTTCTTTGTTTCTGAGCCTCCCCCTCCTGCTCTTTGATTTGACAGTGAGTTTAAAGGGGAAGGGGGAACTTTTAAAATGTGCTGCAACTTTTCTGTCTATTTGAGCTCATAAGCTTGAGAAGAGGAAAGGAGAGATAGAGCGGGCACCACAGAGTTTGGAGACTTTGAGTGTGTGAGTTTGACGTTATAATAACTGTTAACTTGTTATTTCTCCGAACATTTCATTCTGTATTTTCAGACCTGATAAGATTTTAATTTTTTTTGAAGGAGCATGAGTCATTAAGTGATGTAACTCATTTATAGTTAAATGTGTCATGATAATATAGTATTATGTATTTTAAACCTAACAACAAAACCTGTCAGTTAAGAAATTATTATTTTATCGTTAGTTTACTATTTTCACTATTTATCCCAGGATAGTTTGTTTATCCATTCCTTTCATTCGTCCATTCATTTTCCTTATTTTTAAAGCAGATATGTATGTATGTACAGAAATGGATGGGTGTATATTAATGTGTGGTTTATTCTCTTATTAACAACTTTTCATTTTGCTGTTTATACATCCATGTTTTTATTGGAAAAGAAAAAAAACAAGTTAAGCTATTACTTCATATATGTTTGAGTAAATGCAATGTCTACAGCATTTTTTTTCTTAATTTATTTTCTTACAAGTTATTTTTCCGTCCTCCGGTAGGAAATCCCTCTGTCTGAGATTCTTCAGGTGGAACCGTTCCGAGATTTCAGTAACCTGGCACAGGGCAGCAACCCTCACTGTTTTGAGATCATCACAGCCACCATGGTCTACTATGTAGGGGAGAACAACGGCAGTCACTACCACAGCCCCGCTCTGGCCGCCTCGGGAGTCGGCATGGAGGTGGCCCAAGGCTGGGAGAAGGCCATCAGACAGGCCCTGATGCCCGTCACCCCTCAGCCCAGCGTGGCCAGCGCTGCTGGGCAGGGCAAAGACCACAGTAAGTCTGATTTAATCTATCCCTACAGTTCAGTGTCAGCTTTTTTTTGCTGTAGTTAAATAATTTGTGTTCACTTGTTATTTTGTTGGGTTTTGTTCCCTTATCAGAAGCTTGATTTTGTATCTCTCAGGGTGACAACAGTTAAAAAGTGTTACTTCCTGTTGATTATCTGTGTTGAAAGTGGGAGGTTTGCACAAATAAACCTGCTTTAACTTTTTATAGCCAGGCAAGGCATGGCTTTATTGCCCAAAGGCCAAAGGAAGTAGTGTCGGGTTTCTGTTCAGAAATGTCAGTAAGGATGAGTGTCGTGGACTGACATGACTGTGCAGAAACCGAACTTTACTCCTACAGGTCACAGATATGGTATCTTCCTATTTAGTTTCAAAACAGACCAAAACATTCTTTGTGCTGCTGCTGAGCTACTGTGGTTATGAATTGATTTAGAGATTGGTGATTCACATGAGAGTGATGCTCATTAGCAGCAAAGAAGTGTTAGCACAGACTTGACATAAGAACCAAGTCTCTCACAAGAAGCTACAAATCTGAAAAAGACATATATTATGTGGCTTTACTGTTTAATAACTTCCAAAGTGATGCATGGATTTGGGTTTGTTTATTAAGTTCAAGTAGATGAAATCTTGCAGTTATTACTTTGATGTCTTTAATCTGTCAGTTGAAATAAAAACCTATTTTGCAAGATTCATTAGTTTTCTTCTTTTATGTCAGGCGCTCTAGTCTTTGGCTGGTGTGCAGTATTAGCCCTGAGGCTGTCTTAATTCCCAATTTTGAAATGCATTGCATAGTTGCACCACTCAGTCACACATAGCTCTTAAGATCGATTTTATAGTCCATTTATTGTGTAATAAAATGCTTCATTATGCAAGTCCGTGACTTACTGCATGCAACATGAACCTTGTGGACAGTGCACATCTTACTACAATTACTTAAGGATTTGTTTGCGGTCGAATACATAAGTAACGAGAAGTTTTGCAGTTGCTGAATGTGGAAATATCATGTGTTTTCCCCCCCAGAAGAACTGTCCATCAGCATATCTGTGTCCAACTGTCAGATCCAGGAGAATGTGGTGAGTGGAGCTTCTTTTTTCTTTGACAAGATATTGCACAATTTCCCTGCAGAGACTGAATTCATGCTCTCATGAGCTATTAAAGTATCTGTTGTGGTAAGAGAAAAAATTGTATCCTGCCGTAGCGTTTATTAAAACATCCAGCAGAAACATTCATGCTGCGCAAATGGGGAAGCTTCAGACTCATTTTCTTTCAGTCACGGGGTTTTCGTCTCAGTTCCACTTCTGCAATTAGTGAAAGTTAAATATTTGGCAATTCCCAAAAACATTTTGGAAAAGCTGCATTTTTGCCAAAACCATAGATGATGTAATCACTAATGATTGCCAGTTTCTGTGTGGAAAGCTAACTTGAGTGTTTCCATGAGTAAAATAAAGTCATAGAGTAAAATAACTATTTATATTTGTGTAGGATATTGCCTCCGTGTACCAAATATTCTCTGATGAAGTGCTGGGATCAGGCCAGTTTGGCATTGTGTATGGAGGTATGTTTTTCTTTTTTTCTAAAAACTCACCTGATATATGTTCTAACCAAACTGTGTACAGTAAATTACTTTATGTGAGTTTTGAAAGTATATGCGTGTATACCTATGTATATGTGTGTGTGTGTGTATTTATTTTTTGTACAATTTTAATATTTTAGGCAAACACAGAAAGAGCGGCAGAGATGTGGCCATCAAGGTTATAGACAAGATGAGATTTCCTACCAAGCAGGAGAGTCAGCTGAGGAATGAGGTGGCCATTTTACAGGTAATGATAAATAACAAATAGGTGACATCTGTTTTAAGTTGGATGGGCCTTGTGTATCTGCCATGCAGGTTATACCTAAACGTCTAGGGATAAAAGTATCATGTGTAATATCCGTTTTCTCTCAGAATCTGCATCATCCAGGCATCGTCAACTTGGAGTGTATGTTTGAGACACCAGAGCGAGTGTTTGTCGTCATGGAGAAGCTGCACGGCGACATGCTGGAGATGATCCTGTCCAGCGAGAAGAGCAAACTACCTGAACGAATCACCAAGTTCTTAGTCACACAGGTATGTGGTGCTGAGACGTGCTTCTCTTTCCTTTCTTTATAGGTGTCTTTGTTTACCTTTCAGTCTTCAGTACTAAAACCTTTTGTTTCTTCTGTGCTGGCATTAAATTGTTTTCTTCCTTTTCCTTCCATATCTTTAGCTATTCCATTAACGCTCTCTCTGAACCATCTCTTTTCTGTTTTTGTCCCGTTTTCGGGGTGTGATGAGCCTCTACTGCAGCTCTAGGGCCAGTTTTTTGTTGTGTTGAGCTGATTGGGGGGGGGGGGGGGGGGGGGGGGGGGGGTATATGGAATTGGTTTGCATGGCATCACAGCCTCCACCCTGGCCGCGGATTACAGCCTGCATTGTGCTGGTGGCTTTGTGGCCTGATTAGAGCAGCAGCAGGCCCCCGGGTCTCCGTGGATTCCCGATCCCAAACGGGAGCGGGGCCATTAACAACAGCCCCATTAGCTGTGGCGGGCCTGGCTCTGATGTGGCTGGGAGGGCTTCTGTTAAAGCCAGGGTCAGGGTTGAGGAGCCAGGCGCACTGTGGGTTTGGTACAGAGCCATAGGCAGACATTTGTGCAGCGGTAGCTTATGCCAGGCCTTGTAAATATAGATGAGATGATGGGATGAGATTATATGTCTTCATGTGAAGCCACTGGTCAAGATGGAAGCATTTAAGGACATTAGTATGCTAATATAGCCACTGGATTCTGTATAGCTGCAAATTCAACAGATTTTACAAACACCACTTTGTCTTTGGGAAGCAGTTTAGAACATTTAAATATTTAGAAGCTGGGGTTTACATTTTTGTCATCTGTATTCTTTTGAGTTGAATCTGTGTTTATGGAAATTATGTTTGCAACAGATCTTGGTGGCTTTGAGACATCTGCACTTCAAAAACATTGTTCACTGTGACTTGAAGCCTGAGAATGTACTACTGGCCTCTGCAGAGCCTTTTCCTCAGGTAAAAAAAAAGAAAAGAAAGAATTTTACAGAGTACATGTGTGTATATACCACAGCATATACACTTTTGGTCCCTTTGGATGTATGTTTGTTGACTATTCATTTCTTTTTCCAGGTTAAACTGTGTGACTTCGGTTTTGCCCGTATCATTGGTGAGAAGTCGTTCAGGCGGTCCGTAGTCGGCACCCCAGCTTACCTGGCACCAGAGGTGCTGCGCAGTAAAGGCTACAACCGCTCCTTAGACATGTGGTCGGTGGGAGTCATTGTGTATGTCAGCTTGAGTGGGACCTTCCCTTTTAATGAGGACGAGGACATTAATGATCAGATCCAGAACGCTGCCTTCATGTACCCCCCAACACCCTGGAAGGACATCTCTGCGGAAGGTAAAAAGATAAAAGAGCACACTGTTTCTTCCCTCAAGAATTCCCCAGTGCTTTATTTGCTCTCTTCTTCACCGTAGTAAATGGATGTCAGTCTGGTGGCACCTGTAGCTTGGTGTCAAACTGAAATTCACATGTGCAGCTCCACAACAGTCTTCCCCACCTACATGTCTGGGTCATCTCAACTTTTTACTGATTTTTCTTTGTCTGTGGTTGAGATGAATCACTTTCATTTCACCCCATCTGTCCAAGCTGCAGCTTCTCCTACACACAATACACAATACAGAATGATGCAGATGTTTGATGAGGCAGCTGCAATATGTTGGCTGTTACTTTTATACACTACTGTAATCTTTTTATTTATGCTCGTCTTCATCTATAAATTTAATGAAAACAGTGTGAATGATGTTTAAAGAAGCTGATTGTACAAACTAAATTATCTTATGCTTTTAATTACATATTTTGCATCATGTCTGCTTTCATCACAGCCACGGATCTGATCAACAATCTTCTCCAAGTGAAGATGAGGAAGAGATACAGTGTGGACAAATGTCTCAGTCACCCCTGGTTACAGGTGACATGTTTGCTTTTTTTTTTCTTAACTTTATTTTAAAACTGTCTGTTTTATCACATATCAAGCTCATTCTCTGACTCTAATTATTTATACCTAATAATGGAAGAACTGCTAATGCATATTTCTGTGACACTTGCCAGGATATAAATTTGTCAAATTATGAGCAAGTAGAGGTTTGAAAGTTTAAAAAAAAAAAAAAAAATCTGAACTGGGCCTTTCTGTTGGCGCTTGTGTGGGGTTTTCCATCAGAATCAGTATACTGTCAACAAGCACAGCATAATGCTATAACCTAAAGTGAATGTGTCTTTTTCTCAGGACTATCAGACATGGCTGGACTTGAGGGAGTTTGAGACACGGCGAGGCGAGCGCTACATCACCCATGAGAGCGATGACGCACGCTGGGAGGAGTATGCAGACGAGCACAATCTTGTTTACCCCAAACATTTTATCATGGCTCCCAACCTGGATGACATGGAGGAGGACCCCTAGTGGCAAAGGGGATGTATTACATTACATTACATGATAATGGGGATTGTCACAGGGACTTTTTGAAAGAGGCTTTGGGAGTGGCAGGTTTTCCCTCCAGAACTGTTTGTTGTGGAAACAGAGAGAAGCCGATCAGGTGGAGAACTGCTCTCCAGAGGCTTTGAACGCGGGGGAAAAACCCAACACATTTTGTAGCACGGTGCTCTGCCGCATTTAGTTGCTGGAGATGAGCGTTACAGAAATGCACGAAGAGACTGTCAGCAGAGAGGAGTGTCCTCACTTCCTTTTTGTAAAATATGGTAACATTCCATGGATTTGCTCCATTTGTGGTTCACTTTTGAGAACAATCGCGAGCCAGAAGATGAGCCTGATAACTAAAAATGTTAATGTAGACATAATTTGGACAACGTTGCGCAGTAATGTTCTTGATGTAAGAGAGAAGATCAGAAAAAAAGAGAAACTTACACCAGGAGTAAAGGGCACTTTTCACAAGGGATTTACAGTCTGAGAATTTAACACATGATGTTGTTCTCATTTCTGAACTGTTTGTGAGACTGTCCTTTGGCACGAACTGGAACTATCACATACATATGTGTTTTTTTTCTTTTTTTTTAACGTATTTAGTAATTGTGATAGGTTTTGCACTATAAAGATACTGAACAATTGAATAGAAACACTATTCGCTGCTACAGAGAGCAAACAATTTTTCATGTGCGTAGTCAGTGCGAAGTGATGAAATGAGGTAATCAGTAGAAAGCTCACACAGGTTTAGCTGCAGGTATTTTCAGCCAGCACGTTGTCAAGTTTGATCTGTTAGTGGCAGCTAATAGTGTGTAGGTTGTATCAACTTTCACATGGAGACTCCAACATATGTTAAAACACTTTGTTCCAAACTGTTTTCTTTGTCCAAAATTGGAGATTTCTTGTGAATGAACTTGGTAAATGTCATAAAGACGCCAATGCAGCTTGTTGTCTTCAACAAGAGCCTAAATCAAGCAATAAATCAAGCAGTGGACTTTATTAAGATGTAATGTTTCTGTGACCCCCTTTTTGAGCTTTTGGCTATTTTTTTTCTTCTTAAATGTGACTTTTGAAGCACTCCACCTTCTGAGAAGAACATGTTTGATCCTCTGCAGGTGTCACAAACATCTCTTTGCCAGAGGTGGGCAATCTGGGTTTTACATAGAACAAAATATTGATGTCGGCCTCCTTGTTTGTTATGTTATCTTGGCCATTTCAACATCCTCTCTGTCTGCAGCAGGCGATGTGTAAACTGGGTATAATGACAGTTTGGTTAACATGGGAGTTTATTCTACCACAGTCTTATACTTTGCTCTGCTTGTGTGTTTTGGGAGTAAGTTTCTGTTTCCTTTTGTCATTTTCCTGTCTTTTGTTGCCGCTGGATTGGCAGGTGTCAGTGTTTTGTATATTTCAGTACTTACCAATGGAATTAAACTGAACAGTGAATGAAACATCATGTCTTAAAACTCCCTTCTTGCTCTTAGAATAGCAAATAGAGTCAATTTATCTAGCCGGTTGAAGAGACAGGCCTCATGTTTGCGAGCATAAATACTCACCACTTGTAGTTTGGGTGTGATGCCTCCGGAGTTGAGAGGGATGGCTTCACGTGTCAGATTCAATTCTCAGCAGCTGGATGTGATTGTTGCACCACAGCAGCCAGTTCACTGAGTCAAACACTCACCACAAGGAGTTAATGACATGGTTAAAGAGGGTGATGGGGCACGAGCGGCTTTCAGGAAGACTTTGAAATCCCTCATAATAAAAGTGCTCACTGATTACTTTCTGGTATCAAATGAATCTGGTCCATATGAGCAAAATCTCCTCTCCTGAACTGTACTTCTGCATTTGTGAATGAGCCCATTGTTTGAAGGAGTCGCTGGTCACAAATTACTGCAGAAATTAAACAACTGTCATTAGTCTAGAATGATGTTTGACTGCTGCCAAATTCATGGCTAATTTTCTCCCAAGGTGCTTTTCCCCCCTTTTTTCTGCAAAAGATATTTGCTACTGCTCTCCATATCATTTAGTCTGAATTATTTCCAGACGTATGGGTGCGTTCCTGATGGGTGATGGTGGTGGTGAGGACTGGAGACTGGTTTCAACATATGCTCCTCTGATATTGTCTTCAAACATGCAGTAAGCTGCTCCTCGGTATCACGTGTATTTTATTTATGTACTGTATATCAGAAAATTTAAGACTGAAAGGAGGAAAGATCTCAAACTATCTCGTAAATTTGATTACATTTTACTAAACTTCTGGCTGGACAGTGGCACATCTCCTCAAAAGCAAATGTTAGGAGTAACTGTTTAAAAAAATTTCATTTAACATTAAAGTTACGATTCTTAACTGAGCTCTGTCCACAGCTGGCAATAACGCAATCAATAGTGAATGTAGATGACACAGATTGGTCTCTTCAGTAAAACAGAAAACTTTTTTTGCCTGTCAAAATTTGTATTTTTGTAGATTTTCTCTTTTTTTTATTTTGAAGAAACAGTATGTCAAAACAAATAGCTGCTGCTCACTTATTTGATCAATCTGAAACATCCAAGCATCAAAGTCACCACAAGCTTAGATGAAGAATTGACTTTGATGAAGATACTATCCATCCATCCATCCATCCATGTTCTATACTCATTGAATCCATCTACGGGGTCACGGGGTTCTGCTGGAGCCTATCCCAGCTCATTACAGGTGACAGGCAAAGACAGCTTGGACAGGTTGCCAGTCCATTGCAGATGAAAATAGGTTTAATTTTGATAATCTAAAAAAATAACTGTTATATCAGGCTAATCATCCTTCAAATAATATCACTTGGTTCTATGCTTCCATAATGTGCAGTAAACTGTCCAGAAGTTCAAATCTGGCACAGAAAAAGTAAAAAATAAAAAAAGTTCTCGTTGCTGCCAGAAGGTGTCACCCTCTGTTGTTGAATGCATAAACATCCGAAGGGCTGTTAACGGCGGAAGAGTTCTGGTGAGAGGATGATAGGTGAAGTATTTGTTCAAATGGTGTATACAGCTTTTTTGTTGTTGTCGCCCCCCCGGCCCCTCCCCTCCTACAGGATCATGTGTCAAACAGAAAAAAAACAGTACCCAACTGTACATTTATTTGGTTTGCACCAGTTCATGTCCATATTTCTTCAGGGTCTACATTATACCAGGATTTTATCATAAAGGAGCCACGTGTTTTCCCTTATTAAAAAGTAAAATAAAGAAATAAAAAAGTTCCAAATGGACCCGTCTATTATAAAAGAACAATCTGACAGTATACTCGCCATCCCTGACTGTCATTTCAGACAAAATACAGCAAAAACGTCTCTCAGGTGTCTTGGATGTGGACTGAATTCAAAGTATACACAGAGGTCTGACTTGATCCATGCATCAAGTGATGATGTTGTACAAAATGCCTAAGTAACATCCACTTTCATAACATTTGCAGCTGTCCAGATGAAAGCCATTTTCCCCTCTTAATACATGAACTGAATGGTTGTATACAGACTTTTCTTGTCTATTTTTTTCCCCTACAGACTTTACTCCCATATTCTACCCTAACATTTCAAAGTGGCAGTGCATATAAGTACCTTTTACTAAACAGAAATATAAATGCGCCATTAAAGGCCCTCAAGAACATACATATAGTAAACCAGGGGTTTAATATTTAGCCTTATGCTTTAAGCCTTATTTAGCCATTTGTGTATATTGTACATTGGGGGACATAAATTGACTTCTACTCCACTTTAACTCTGACAGTACAGTCTATAACATTTAGTACAGAGTATCAAGTTTTAATAGTTGCTTACCACAAAATGCACACAGCCTTATTTTTTTAAACTCTCTGTCACATTTGCAAGGTTCTTGTATAATTTACCCAAGCAAGCACAAGTGCTTATGTAAATTATACATAAGTGTATTATGATTAAAATGATAGCATTGCTTTCAAATGCTATCATTTTAATCAGAAACGGAAACTCCTGAAAGATCAGAAACAGCGACCTCTGTTTGTAGCGCTCATCCTGGGGTCTGTGTGTATTTGTCGTTCAGCTTTGGCTGGTAGCTTCTCGGCAGGTCTCTCATCACCTCAAAGGGAGGTCTGTGTGTCACGCATCCTCACACCCCCTCCTTTCGCATCCACCTGTGCATGTCTTCCCCTCCATGTCGTCCTCTCCTCTCCTCTCTACTCCATGCTGGGTATCCATGAGCTCCAGGCCAAACAAGCAAACAAACAGAGCAACAGAAAAACCCATCACCCAGACAAGGTTGGTCCAGGCTTGGGGGAGGGGGGTTGGAGGGGTGGGAGGAGATTTTATTTGCTCTCCAGGCCAGTTCCATTTCACCGTGATGGCAGAGAAGGCCTCCCAGGACATGACTATACCCACACTTGTGTTTAACTTCCAGGGGTGGGGGGGGATCAAGGCAGTCCTCAGTCCACACTGACACATCATCTTCTGACCCAATACACAGCTGGTGCAGCCATATAGGCCTGTGGACTTTGCCAAAGCCTACGTCTTTCCCTCTTTGGCTTGGTCTTTATCTGAGAGACTTGTTGGTGTGCCATTTGACTGGTGACCTTTTATCGTCACAATGCTCTCTTTCAGCCATAGCCAATAAATTTTGACTCATTGTTCTGCATTTTCTGTGAATGCTGACTGGAATAAAGAAGCTGAAATATAGTTGTGACGTGTCTTCTTGAAAAACCAACAAAGCTAGAAACATCTCCAGTTTCTAAATTGAGTGTATTGTTTTTTTCCCCCCTACATTGTATGTTTGTCACTGAATACAAGCAGATAATACTGTTTGTAACTGGGTACAACCCAACACACACTTTGACCACATTGCTTTTTGTTTTCTTGGGATGAGACTAGCAACTCGCCAGTCTCCATCTTTTACTATCCTAAATGAACGACGTCCAGCTTCAAGAAACAGATATGCCAAAATGTCTGACAGTCTCACAGTACACTCTACAGAGACTTTTTTTTAACCTCTGAAATGTATGTATAATATACAAAAGTGCCAAAAATGAAATATTGCTGACAAGATCAACTATCTTGTGCATACCACGTTAAACATTTGCTTAATAGCAGAACTTGGGTTTTGTCTGTTCATTTGAAATTACCATGTAAAAGGATAATACTTATAAATAAAATGCTTCCTCTTCAGAGTTTAAGATTGTATTTGAAGAGAAAGAGTCAGTGCTGTGTGAGTGGTGGCTTGTAGGGACGTCTTTTGTTGTAAAATCTGTGGAGAGAGGAAATGAAAGCTGGAAACAGTCTGGGAAAATGCAGATGAGCTATGCTTGTATGTTTGATTTGCTGACTCCAGCTGTGCCTGGAGAATTCCCCTGGCCCATCCTGAGGACCGGTTGCTGTGTGAGGCCGCATGCACCCCTGTTGCAAAGCAGGCAGGCTCAATACGCAACCTCCTCTCCTCCTCCCCCTGAAAGGGATGGCCATTGAGCTCTCAGGCAAGTGGCAATATTTGCTCACCTGAAATACACACATCTTGCCAATTGGGCCAGGGGTGGGCTCAGAGACTGGGGAAGGCCTCCTTTATGCAGCTGTGGTCTGGAGAAAGACCGGGCCAGGAAGTTTTGTGACTGGACATGAGTGGGGGTTCTCCTGCTAGGGGGCTGTTGAGCAGTACTCACCCTATTGTACCTTGAAGGAGGCAGGGGCCATATTTGTTCGAAGCTGCAGGAGGCTGATGAGGTGCTAATCTGTTGAGAGGCTGTGTCATTGGGCCCCTGTTCCCAATAGCCTGTTAGCTGTCAAGGCCTGTAAAACAGGCACAATTTATGGGCCCCAAGCCAGGACTCAGCCATCGGTGTCCACGGGTAAGCAAACACAGATTGGACACTTATGTTGTTGCTCTGGAAGGGCAGGCTTTAACACCCGGCTCCTGGGGTGACACGTAGGCAGCCCCTTTTGAGCTCTCCTCATGAGTCGCCGCCCCCTCTGTGCTCTTCTGTAAACACTACAAATTAGCCATCTGCATATGGATGGGCTCTCAGTCCATACAGGAAGGAGGAAGAAGGTTGGAGATATCAACTCTCCTGTAGCCTAAAGCAGACCAGATACACATTCTAGACTATCAGCTTTTATTTTATTTTTATCTTTATGTATGCAAAAAAGGGTTGGAACATTCAGCCATGGTGGCTTTAAATATCCCCATATTGATTCTCTGCTCAAGAGAGCATAAAAATGTGTCGTATGGTGCTTTGAAGCATGAGGAAAAGGAGTGCACGGAGCTGATGTGTTGTCTAAGATGAGTCCGGGTCAGCAGTTGGAGGTAATCCCAAACTTGAATTTCTCCATCAGTCTGGAATACAGATAACACGACTGCAGATATAACCCTCACTCACAGGCTGGCTTTGGGATTGATGGAAAAAGGAAATGGGCCTTTCAGATGTGTGAGATGTCTAGAGATGTGTACATGTGCATTTCCTCTAGATGTTTATCCGTGAAGCCTGCTCTTCAGGAGATTTGAAGAGATGAAGCATTTTGGTGATCTGAATTTCTCCCCCGCTTATCTCACACACCATTAATTAAATCAAAACTAGATCTGTGTAGACACTTGGGATAACACAAAACCATTGCTGATTCAGAACTTTTTAATCACAAGGCTGGATTTACACTCTTTTCCACTCTGACAGGACCTGAAAGCGTAGTAGCCGGTGTTGAAAAGCAATAGCTAATCATAGATTACTGCAAGGGCCTCATCGTAGTGATATTTAGCGACCGGGCTTCCTATGGGAGCCTGACACTTTAATTAACATAGCACTACTGGCCTCCCCTTCTGTTTTAATTGCCTTCAGTCTGTGATTAAATGTGTATTGACTCTGCAGTTGGTCCACTAATGAATAACAATGTGCTGATTTGATGATATTAAACGTTCTGGCTCCAATACACATCCCGTCCACGATGACAAGAAAGTTTCAAACATTACAAGGAGTCACGGCCTCCAAGCAGATCAGAGTGCAGACATGTGTAATTTGTCACGTAATCCTCATCAACAGCAGGGCATCTCATTTTTTGTGTAGTTTATGTGTTCTCACATAAGGCATGGCATGCAATTAATTATCCTGATAAACTAATGTACAAATAGTATGTATTATACATAAAATGAGGCATAGTGCCTTGACAGATGAGACCTTGCCTCTCACCTTGTGACAGCTGGTACAGACTTCTACATAAAAGCTCTCATATTGAATCTGTGTTAATAAATCTGAGCTCACTCAAAGCCACATTTCTCAAATTCTCATATTCTCTGTATGGCATTAATGAAATTTTAAATGATTGTGATTTAGATGTTGTCTCTATTATATCCCGCCAACTGTGAAGTTATGAAAGTTAAGAAGCTGATTTTTATTCATCTGGAGTTTTGTGGGGGAGAAAGCCAATTTAAAGTAGCTCTCGCAACCTGCAAACCCAATCTGGGGATTTTCAAGGGCCGAAACTCATGTATAATCATATGCAAGTATAAATAAGAATAAGGATACGATTTCTCAGTCATCAGTAAAGCTGTTGGATGGCTTTTTGTAAAGTAGTACTTAAATGAGTTTTAGAAGTTCAAAACTTTCGATAATCTAAGCATTTGAAGACATTATTATAGTCCACGGGGGTTCTAGTATTATCAGTGCATCTCTCAGGATACCACCTCTCACTCACGCTACTCCTGTGGTCCGAGAGATGAACTGTCACCTCGTTTGACAGATGAAGGGCAGCAGTCAACATAAGGTCCCTTAACATTACAAGGGACGAATATTGAATCTGCAATGCCATGGATACCGTCAACACAAACATATCAAACGGCATTCCTCCCTGCATTCCTCTCAATATCAAAATGTGCGTATTTGAGGTTATCCTTAATGCGTTTACGCCTGTGTTTGCGGCCCGGCCCACTGTGGCCAGTGCAATAACTTTGGACTCCCTCCCACCGCCTCACATTGCAATGACCACTCTCCGTTTTTATTTAGCTGGGTTGTGTGCCTTCCCAGTCCAGCCGCTTTTCAGATTCATTTCCAGGTAAACACAGTGTGGCCAGCCACAAACCTGCAGCCAACAAGCGTTGTCACAGCTGTGGCAGATAATGGCAAGTCCAAACTCCAGCCCGGCTCTGGAATGTTTACTGTCACCACAGGCAAGTTGGCAGCAAACATCTTTTTCTAGGCCTTTCCAAGAGGAAGACTCTCGTTATTAATTTTATTTTGATGAATTACATGCTTAACCCTTTGCCCTGTGCTGTTTTGTGTGACTCGGTGTACTCAGGGGGATACAAAAACACACAAAAAAGGACATTCTAAGTGGATCTTTTAGTTTCAGCTGAAAAAAGAAAAAAAAAAAACTTACTTTGAAAGCAGAAACTGAAAGTTAACACATTACCGACAACAACTCCTGGGTGTTTGAAGGAATGTTCGAAGAGTTCCGCCTTTCTCCCTCAAAGCAGAGATCATCCTGTTTCCATCCCCCTGCCCTGAATCCAAGAAACCTCCCAGACTCATATTAGGCCTCTGCTCATTGTTGTGCTCTTACTTCTTTAACTGAGTCATTAAACTTTCACCACTTAGTTTCCCCTGCTCATAACCTGTAAGATAATGACACCTGGATGTGTAAAATGCGACACAGATCATTACAAAAAAGTAACTGAGGAAAAGAGGGGCAAATCTAGCTGGAAACATGATGTCTTCAGTGGAAAATCTATGAATTTTACATGAATGCAAGAAGCCTCAACTCTTTTTGATTTTTAAATATAAAAGGCACTTTGTTGTCTCTTGTAGAGCACAAAGCCTGTTAAAGCCTGGGCTAGGACAAACAAGAGATATCACATGTTACTATGGCCATTGGGGATAAACCATTTAAATTAAAGATTTTTCAGCTCTTATGCAGTAGACTAAAATCTGCTGTTAATTATAAAAAAATCAAAATGAGGTAATGATAGTATTGATGATGTTGCTGCTCATTTGCATGCCACCATAGTGAGTTTGAATCAGCTGTAGGAGTGCACTTGATGTTTTCTTGTTTCTAATTACTTTTATTTCTGCTTGCATTTTAAATCCAGTAACTGATGAAACCCTGAACTTCGATCTGTGGCATTTCACTTATCATCTGAAACCCAAACAGAAGGGCAAAGTAAAGGAAAAATACTCTGCCCTCAACACCACAGTTTCATTAATAACATAGCCGATGACAACATTGGCAGTTACTGTTCACATTTTGATAACATCTCCACATATATTCAATTGCTTTATCTATGAAAAGGAGCCACAGCATACCAAATATGTTAAAAATGTGCTTTCAATAATTTATTTCTTTGACAAGACAAACAAAGATATAAAGAAGGCGTGCCACAGCTTTAAGAAAAAGAGACTAAATACACTTTGGTTAAACAAACACTAACTGCTGTCTCTCTCTGTGTAGCCCAGGGAAAAAAAATGTTAGCCACCTTCTTCATACCTCATGTGAAAAGTTCATCAGTTCAGTTACTGGTGTGGAATGACTGATACACCAGCAAACACTGTCACACTGGAGGGAGACAAGAAATACCACAAAACAGGGTGTCAGAGCAACTGCAGAAGGTCCCAGATGAAGTTCTTGTTTTTGGCTGAACCCAAAATGTGACCTTCACCCTTATGACAGCACTTCTGACATGTTGATCATTAACTTTGGAATTAGAGACATGTCTCTTTCAGGAACACGATGTCAGGCAGGTCATGGAAAATTTCAAGCCTCCACTGAAAATGTGAGCGTGCAGTTTTGAGCCTATGTTTATGCCAAAGAATTATACTTAAACATTTACATGTCCCTTTTCACATTTGTTAAGAATAGGTCCTGAATTTTTGCCTTTTTAAAACAGGCTGCAGATCTTAGTGTAACAAACAGAGCAGGGACCTATTTTAGTACATTTATGCAACAGAATAAGTGTTGAACTGATGTAAATATTTTACTTTATTTTTAAGTATTTAATTTTAAAATGTCATTTTAAAACTCAGATTAATTGATATTTTGCATCAATATCTGCACGTCACTCCACTTACAAGCCCATACAATAACTGACTTGCATTTTCAGTATGACTAAATCTTCATTTAAATTGTACAAACGATATGTCACATTTTAAAAAAAGCAATAACAATAATATGAAGATTATTAAAATATTAATTCTGGCTGAGTCAAGCCGAGACCGCGCAGGTTTGACCATCCTCAGCTCTCCGCCGGTGCAAATCCCAAATCCTCAAACACACAGAGCTTTTTCTCATGATCTCATTTCCAAGTTAAGCAGACTGTGTTAGTCCCTCGTCAACACGACAGGTTTACTCGCCTTTACTAATGGGGCTCTATACTGATAGTTTTGCTCTTGCGTAAATATGCAGTCAAATAGATGTACAACTACCGACACGTGGCTGACAGCGCTCTGCAGCCTCACCTTGATGTTTGTTTCATACAAATACAGTACGGGCTCCGAGAAATGAGTGGCCCTCGGCACTCCAGGCCTCACCAGCCTTTTCCAGGGGAGACCAACACCTCAGATAAACCGCTGTTGTTTAAAAGCTCCCCACAAAAACAAACCAAAAAAAATGTACTCGACTGCCTATGCACGGCGTCGATGCTCTTTTAAAAAGATGTACACAAATAATTTCCTTCCAGTTCACAAAACAATAAACGGGGCTGCAGACGTTAAGGGGGCTGGTGTTGTTGCAGTCTTGTTTATTATCATTTGAATTCCTTTCCAACTATTCGAGTTCAGAAACGCAAAGACAATACGCACAAGTTATATCGATTTCTGAAAATGTTTCACGGATGTTAGAGTTCTAAGAATGATCGTTTTCTTCTACAAACAGGAAAAGCCATATTGAGGTAAGATCCGAGAGAGGGCGCTCTGAAGCTATGCCTGGCATATTTAAGACTAATTAAAACATTTAGAAACAGTAATTCAGTCATCCAAGGCGAGTAATCGCGTTGAGGCATTGCGTTTCCTCTCATTTATTGGGTGAAAAAAAGCACATTACTTTTGTTTTCAGGTGTTTTCCAGTAACTGTTAAACACCTGGGACCAAAAATATGTTTATTTGCTTTTTAGTATCACTGTGAATAAATAGACAGACAAATAAAAACACTGAAAAGTTTTCCATTGCCTTTGAGAATTTTAAGAGCTGCACATGCTTTTATGCAGACTCCAAGTAACCTGTAAGATATTTATTATTCTCACAATAACAAAACAGATGTTTAAAAGTAATACCTTAACACTTTAAGATACCCATAATACTTGTGCCTCTAATTAAATGCTCTCACATGTTGTCCATTGTATCGTGCAATTTGTAATTTGTCGTTTAATTTACATAAAACCCTTCTTTTACGCACACTTCTAATGGCTAAGCAGCCTTTTCTAATATATGTTCTGTGGTGCTGGTGCAAAAAGTGCAACAGTTATATTCAGACTAAAGCAATAAATCCCTTGCAGCCAACGCAATAAAAGTGGATTATGATTTTAGCGCATTGAAGTGGAATAAGATCGTCGGAGGATGTGCGTAATGAAACGCACACCAAGGAAGAGCGCCAATCATTCCTTTTAGACTTCCTTTTCTGCCCCTACAATAAAATCGGTTTGTGATGAAGCTTTTCATATGAAACTCTTCTATTCAGACAGCGCAGGTGTACAATTGGGATGGGGGGGAAGTGTGTGTGTGTCTGTGTGTGTGTAGGGGGGGTGAAGCTTGAGGAGTCTCACGCCTAGGTGCGAGGAGATTATTCAAATAGGGCCCAAGGCGTAGAAGTAGGGATTGGAGGCTTGCCTAGCGCACAGAGCTATATCACAGCGTTACCAAGCAGCACAGAGCGTCATTTGAACTCCAGTCACTGACAGGACGCATCACGGCTGGCTCCGTAAGACACATGCGCCAGTCCTCGACAAGGGACACGCCGACGACCAAATTCTGTCTAGTAGTCCTCAGTCACCTGCTATTAGAGAGGCTTTTGGCTTTTCCTCTGCTGGGAGACGCTTTGTAAAAAAAGTCCTCCATGATGCTTGGAGCAGTTAAAATGGAAGGACACGAACACACCGACTGGAGCACCTACTATGGAGAGCCCGAGGTGGGTACCTTAAATATATATTTTTTTCCGTCTAAAGCCGATCCCATTTTATACAACTCAATATTAGCACTGAGATAATATTAACTTTGTGATCAAATATTGACTTGAGGCGCCTCCAAATCCTCCCCCATCTCTACGCGGCGCGCTATCCTAACAAAGTCGCTTGACGCGCAGTGGAGCGAAGTTTTCACTCGGATTAATTTCATACATCTATTGGTGTTTTCATTAAATCTGATTATTGTTATTATTATAATAATATTTAATTATTTACTTATTTATTTTGTCACGTTTACGTTCAATAAACCTTGTTTGTTTTTAAATTTTCATGTTGCTGTCTCTATTTGTGCGAGCATAGTAATTTCTGGGGCGTAAACATTTTCAATATTGCGCATTTGAGCTGATTATTTCGCTCATTTTATTTGCCATATAAGACCCATTACAATGTTAAATACGCAAGCTTTTGAATCTATACTTATCTCGCACTACAAGACAGTTTCAATTTTTAAACAGCAGGCGGCTTCACTATTATATATTTTTCACATGTTAAAAAAAATATCTCTGTGTGTAGTCATGTCCGTGTGAAACTCACAAATGCTTTTCCCCCCTCACTGACAGTGTTACACCTCGGTTGGCAACATGAACACGGGCCTGGGAATGAACTCTATGAATACCTACATGAGCATGTCCGGCATGAGCACCACCGCCAACATGACGGCCAACTCTATGAACATGTCATACGTCAACACGGGCATGAGTCCCTCCATGACGGGCATGTCACCGGGCACCGGAGCCATGAATGGCATGGGCGCAGCAGGCATGACGGCCATGAGCGCAGCCCTGAGCCCCAGTATGAGCCCCATGACGGCGCAGCCCGCGTCCATGAACGCCCTGACATCGTACACCAACATGAACGCCATGAGCCCCATTTACGGACAGTCTAACATCAACAGGTCCAGAGATCCAAAGACCTACCGCAGGAGCTACACGCACGCCAAACCCCCGTATTCCTACATATCTCTCATCACCATGGCTATCCAGCAGTCTCCCAGTAAGATGCTGACTCTGGCTGAGATCTACCAGTGGATAATGGACCTTTTCCCCTTTTACCGACAGAACCAGCAGCGCTGGCAGAACTCCATTCGCCACTCGTTGTCGTTCAATGACTGTTTCCTCAAAGTACCCAGGTCGCCGGATAAACCGGGGAAAGGCTCCTTTTGGACTCTACACCCGGACTCCGGCAACATGTTTGAGAACGGCTGCTATCTGAGGAGGCAAAAGCGCTTCAAGTGCGAAAAGAAGATGGCCACGAAGGACACCGGTCGCAAAGCTGGAGACGGGGGATCTTCAAACAGCAGCTCCGAGAGCTGCAACGGCAACGAGTCCCCGCATTCCAACTCCTCCTCCAGCGACCATAAAAGGTCCCTGTCGGACATGAAGACGAGCCAGGCCCTGAGCCCGGAGCACACCGCCGCCTCCCCGGTGTCTCAGGGGCAGCACCTCATGTCTCAGCATCATTCAGTCCTTGCGCACGAAGCCCACCTGAAGCCCGAGCACCACTACTCCTTCAACCACCCCTTCTCCATCAACAACCTCATGTCATCGGAGCAGCAGCATCACAAAATGGACCTTAAGACTTATGAGCAGGTGATGCACTACTCCGGATATGGCTCCCCTATGGCCGGACCTCTTTCCATGGGCTCCATGGCGGGTAAAGCCGGTCTGGATTCTGCATCTATACCTGACACATCTTACTACCAAGGTGTTTATTCCAGGCCGATCATGAACTCCTCATAAACTCTCCACCTCCTCCGCAACCCGATGTGGACTTTCTTTCCTCTCACTCGAATTTGTACATTTGTAAAAAACAAAAACAAAAAATATAGACTTTGTGTACAATATGTATTTCTGATATTTTTGACCTTTCCCACCGTTTTAGTTGTCGAGTTTGTTAGTAGTGTAATTATTTTGAGAGAGGTTGTTGATGAAAATAATCAAATTCATGTGGCGAGATCTGTTCAAGAATGGACCCCAAAGACAAACAACAGCTTAATGTAAGATAGCCTTCATCTGCATAACTGGATTCCAAAACGAATTTAAATGCCTCGCAGGATTTGTTCAATCATTTGTGTAATTCCTATTTATGGCTTGTATATGTGTATTCTTGTAGTGACAAGAATAGAATCTATATTAAAGTGTAATTGTTTTTCCCCTGAATGCTGTTATTATTATTATTATTATTATTATTATTATTATTATTATTATTATTATTATTTATTAATAATAATAGTTGATTTGATGCCTCTTCTCCACTCAGTGAGGTTTACAGCCAGTGCGTCGCCACTTCTCACAATATAAGCAGAGACATTTACATTTAGATTAATCACACACATTTGAACTGTTAAAATAAAATAAAGCCATTCAACGTTAAAGGCGCGCATCTGAAAGCTAACGATTTTATGTTTATGCATTATTTATATATTTATTTATTTGAAATCGTTGAATTCATTCCCATCCACATGCTGGTTTAATAAAGCACATACTTTCAGCAGGGGATTAATATAGCTTTGCTGGATAAAACCGGGAACAATGTTCTCAATTTGTCTCTCAGGAAATGCAAACAAAACAATATATGCTCATTAATCCCAAACACAAATTGAGATATTGATGGGAGGGTAAAAAAAAAAAGGTTTATCCAGAGCCACTACTACACTGTATATATTTTGGAACTTAAGAGATAAAAAAAATAAATTCAGCACAAATAAGTATAGAAGAAAGCAAAGGGAGACAAAAAAGAGCTTTAAATTAATTGTCCTCAGCAGAAATTAACATCTTGCTATTTATCCATACTCCTAAATATGAAGACATAATCTCGCAAATTCATATGAGCAAAAGTTTGCATGCTTTTGAAGAGTAGATCAGCCAATAAGAATATAAACCTATTAAATTAGCTATTTAAATTCCCACACACTAAGTGACATATCTCCTATAAGGTAAAAGTGCCAATCAAACACCATGCATTCCTGTCAGTCACCCATGGCACACAGTACCCCTCTCTCCCTTTCTTTTTCTGTCACACAAACACACGCACACACAACACGCTGCAAAGTTTAGATCAGTGAATGAGATTAAGTGTCATTGTCACATAAAACAGCCTCCCATGGCGCAGGAGAATAGTTGCTGGAAAAGGGGGCTGATTCGGGAACAGAGCCGCCTGAAAAAGAAGCTCTAACTTCTCTCCCCACAACCTGGGGTCCCATTGTCTGCTCCCTATTTTTTAAAGTAGTCGGGCCCTCCCTTCTTGTTAGATAAGATAGTCGTGGTCCACATGAATCCCAGTCCCCTCCTGCCCGCTCTTCCCCCGCTGAGCTCAAATCCAAGGCCGGGGAGAGTTCGGGGGGACGTTTCTGCTCCCTTTATACCCAAACGACTTCTGAACACGTAGGGCCTAAAGTGTGCGTTTATTCTCCAGACCCTCTTTACAGATCGTACTTTAAACAGAGTGATCTGCGAATAAACAAAGCCAGTAAACAATAGAGTGGAGGCTATGCCCACATATAGGAAGAGTACACACACAAACCAAATTGCACAAGTGTAAACTTTGAATAGGACGCCACAGCTCTGTAAATTTGCACAGACATTAAATTTCGTTCTATTCATTTTACACATATAATGCTAAGCTGATTTTTTTTATAGCACACTGATCGATATCTCTGTAAAATAATCATTTTTTTTAACTAGCGGGGCAGTGAAATCTTTGCTTTGTGCTAAAGTCAACAGTGACAGAGTTTGAGCTCAAATAAATGCCGTGATGTCTGGAGCCCTTTGCAGAAGGCAGAAGGCGAGCTTCTACAATGGGCTCCTGTGTGGCTTGCCAACGACATGCACCGGCTATTTTGCACAGGTATGAAGCTTTTGGTATTTCTATGCAACGCTCTCTTTCTTAAACTTTTATTTTTCCTTCGGTACGAGATCATTTCACGGCGATTCCCGGGAAAGCACTAGCTGAGGGGGGGAGAGGAGGGGAGATGGGGGGCGCAGAAGACGATATCCTAAATTCATGGGAAAAAGAGACATATTGGATAGAGAGGGTGGTGCAAAGCTGAAGGGATCTGCAGGATGTGTGATAGAGACTTCTTCGAGTCCCTGTATTTCTGAGTGGCATGATAGATGGAGAGATGCTTCTGTACTGGAAAAAAAAGGCTACTACTGAGTTGACCTGGAAACCGATTAAAAATAATAATAGTAGTAATAACAATAGTAATAAAGACGGATAAACCTCCTCCTATCATCTCAGGCAGTTTTGTGAAACAAAGCCAAGCGATGAGAGCTCTCCGTCAGCGTTTACAACTTTATTTTGGGAAAAGTTGTGTTGTTTTAAGCCGGACGACAGGCGTGAAAAGATTATATTTGCACTTGTTCAGCGGCACATGAGACTTCACCTGCGCTGGGCGAGCTGTTGCTGGATATTTTTTGCAGTGTGAGGCTGATTGATATCATGTTGCCGCACAGATGCCCGAAAGCGAGTTTCACTGCAGGACTGACCCCGTATCTGCCTTAACATGCACCTCGGAAAATCGATTAGGGTCATTTCATTTTGCTCAGGGTATATTTTTAAACAGCTGGCGTATTTATAAAAAATTGACTGACATAAATATGCTCTTTCTGATTTATCATGTTAAAATAACATGCACTTTATTACTTGAATAGTACATAATACAAAAAGTTATTTAAAAGAGTAATTTATAAAATAAATAAACAGATAATAATAATAATAATAATAATAATAATAATAATAATAATAATAATAATAATAATAATAATGAAATGTGGGTCATTTTACATTACAAATGCACATTCAAATTAATATTCAAGTGACTCGGTCTAAATAGCCTGCTCTTAATTCAGAGATGTAGTGGATGGAGAGCTCTCCAAAATGTCCTTCAGCCAATATTAAACATTTGTTTCTCAAGGCGGCTCGCGCAGACCCTTTGAAGGCGGGTTAACCCCGGTCAAGCCCCCCGTGGAGCACTTCGACAAGGGAATGGCCTTTTGGATCTTTGCCGGTTCAAAGGTAACCTGCTGCAATCTGTTCCGGCGGAAAAACGTGAGCCGAGGCCACAGCACCGGACCATCCCCGTCTCCTAACTTTATGCGCGCGGAATACCTCTGCAGATCCACGGCCCTGCACCGTCGTAGACGAGGACATCTGTTGTTATAGCAACCGAATAAAGGGTGGTCGTGCCGGCTGATCCTTTTATAGTCCTGTAACTTGATTTCTCTGCGTTTCTCGTGGTCGAATTTGCATGTTTCTCGATGAAGGCCTGAAAATCAGACCTCCCTTTTCACAGAGACACATTTCTGTCAGTCGCATCTTTTTCAGGCAGCAGGACGTCGAAAAAACCCCAAAACATTTCCAACAAGTAGAAATAGTTATGATCAAATTTGTTTCACCGGGATATGCATATGAACAAGGATTTTTATTCTAAACGGCATAAAATCGCTCGACGGTCACAACTCCTCTTCATTTTAAATTTATTGATGTTGAGACAACAACAAGGGAGGTGATTTCTTTTTCTTTTTTTTTTTTTTTTTTTACTTTTGTGTCTTGGAAAAGCGTCTAATTGTACCAGACTTCCTAAGTGAGACATTTTAATGCCTAGGCGAGTTTGGGCCTCTGATTTCAATGAATGACTCAGTACCCTATAAGCCATATACGCACCCACCCATGGGCGTCAGCTCCTTATAGCGCTACAACTGCGCTGCCATTCACAACATTGAGTTCTATATAAGAAGGGAATATATTTATATATTTGATCATCATTACCAACAGGAGACAGTCGTTTGGAGCGCTGAATCATTCATAAATAGCCAGAACTCAATGTGTTCACTACAGAGTGGCTCGTTATCGTTTATAATTGCTCATCATTTTAAGTTCTTTTTTTTTTTTTTTTTTTTGGCTTTTTAAAATCAGATGTAGAATTATTACAGGGAATCATATGGTGGGCTATTATACACACACCAGTGCCCTGCCGCACCTATAGGTCTGCGCAGCAGCCCGCGGACTGGAACACCCAAGTAGATCTGTCTCCATGGCGACGGCGGGACACCGGTCCAACAAGCTGTAATTCTGTCTCAGCCTTTTGCAGGGAGGGACCGTCCACACTAGCCCGACTTAACTCCTCTTTCACCAGAAATACTCCTAATCCCATATCTTAGTAAGGCAAACTGCCGTCCCTCAGTATATTAAAGGGACCACAAAGTCAGAACTCAAAGCCACCCATGATTTCTCAGCAGGCGGCCCATTCCGGTGGGACGCTCTGCCGTCCCGTCTGTCCTTCCCCGTAGCACTTATTAATGCGAATTGAAAAAAACCCCTAACTCTTCATTATTTAGTTATCTAAAGAGAATAAAGGCAATAAAGATTTAGCCCATAAGAGAATTATATATATATATATATATATATAGATATATATATAT
>JAOWBL010000015.1:11703495-11723943 GCA_028564865.1 Zenarchopterus dispar
ATATATATATATATATATATATATATATATATATATATATATATATATATATATATATATATATATATATATAGATTATACAATGAATGTAAAGAAAGTAAATGTATATATAAAAAATATTGGAGAAATGTTGCTCCTGCTGGTACATTTTAAGGTCTTTGCCTTCTATTATTTCCATTGAAAATTTAATTCAAGGCACATCTCTAGCAGACACTGCTATACCACTCAAATTACCTCTCTGGCAGTGTGTGAATGTCAACACCCTGTAAACACCTTTGACACACATGCTTGAATGCGACGGGCAAGTTAACTAAACATTCCTGGGTGTTCTCTGTAAAGGTCTACCACTCACCCATCAGACTGCACTGACCCATCTCCCATGCTCCGAAATGCACCCGAGGAACAAGACATTTTTTAATTTCATTTTCTTTTCACATATTTCACATTTTCCTGTTCATCTTTGACATTATAATTTATCAGATTATATTTTAAAAAAGCCACCAAAATTCTTGACAGTTCTATAGCAGCTGTCAGTTTTCTTCCCGTGAATGCGTTTTTAAAAAGGACTGGAACAATGCTCTACAAGGATTTGGGAATTTGGGAGTATAATTCCTGCCTCGCGCTTATCTGCACACCCAGACTATTTGAGTGTTTTGAGATGCGGGCTCCCTGAGGGCGGATCGAAGGCGTCCTAGTAGAACTGCACATCAAATAAATAGGAGGATGGGATTTATATGAAGGCTGTGTCTCTGTCAAACAGGGCTCTGCTGACTGAAGCGATCCCCATGGCCCGAGTGGAGGAGAGGAGGGAGAGGAAGCCTCGGAGGGAAGAAGGATAGCTTTGGAAGAGCCACACTGTTGCACTCACTCACACACGCACACACACACTCAAACTCATACAATGTCCCTCTCAGTATACTGGGTTGTGACCGGCCCATGGCATTGCCCAGGTATGTCAACTATGTTTGCCAAGCCATCCATCACCCATGCACCTTCCCTCTTGAACAGGAACTTTTGTTCGAAACATACACTTGTTAAGCCCATCCTTTGACTCCAGTTAGATGAATCCATTTCCTTATAGCTGAGACAGAGGATGTATAAGCTCATTTTGTAATTTTCCTCTCATGATAAGTGCAAATGTACTGTTACAAACATGGGTGTTTTGAAAGACTGTGAGCCACAGTACAGTTTGGACACATCGGCGGCCCTTATCACCAGTGACCAGGGTTAGCAAATAAACATGCTGTAGATAGATCTTTCTGTATGACAGGAAAGATTTATTGCTGCGTGATGCTCACAAGTGACAAAAACATCGTTTTTATTGCGTGCTCCAGTCTCGGCATCGTGTTAGAATTGAACAAAAAGGAAATTACTGAAAATTGTTCACTGGGTTTGAACTATTTTCATTGAAAAGGGATTTTATGCAGAGGGAAATTATGCAAACCATGACGTTAAGATATGAAAACATTTTCTAATGTTGAGAAAGTTGAGGAGCAAATCGGGCTCACAGAATTAAGGAAATATGATGTTAGCAGAGACATAAACTTGAATAATTTCACTATTGTTTTTCAGTATGCTGACATATTGTCTCAGTGAGGCAATGGGAACTGACTACAAACATCTTTAAAAAAAAAACCTTTGTGTGGGCTGGCATGTTTGCCAAAGCACCTAAGTTATAGGTAGGAGCTTTACTTCATTCCTTGAAACGCAACCTTCACTTATCTTTCGACTTCTACTCAGTGAAAGAGAGCTGATATCACTAAAAGTGCCGCGTTAATGATTGACTCTCGGCGCACCGAGCATCCTGCATTGAGTGGCCACTTGCCTGCACTTGTGCTGCATTTTCAGCCGTAAATGTTTGTGATCTCACTATCCTCTCCAAGTCCCATACAGTATTATTAGCACTCTGGGGAGGTTAGGGTGGGGTCGAGGCAAACTTTCAATAAAGAACCACTGGCATGCCGAGGCAAATGGGAGATAAGACTTCGTCTCTGACCCCTATAGTTCTTTATACGAAAGTGGTCTGTGCAGACCTAATCTCCACGCCAGATAAAGTTGGTCCTGCTTTGTGGAGGCAAGTTCACACATTTGTATTTCCCCCCTTATTCTAAAGCCTACTTTGACAGGCGTGAAATGAGCTCGCGAGTTTTCATTGACAGTTCAAGATGGAGAGCAAACCAAGATTAGGGAATGTTAATTAATTGTGAGGTTTGTAAAATGGCCTTCAATCCTAAAGACTTGTCCTAATTGCCATCCTGCCAATCAGAAACAGTGCCAGCAGTCAACAGCAGCATGTGATTGTTGTATTGTCAAATAATCTTGAACAGCACACAATGCAATGTGAAATTGACCTGTATGTTCTCCCTTTCCTCTGCAGACGCTTCAGGCTTTTAAAGCGAAGAACACCTCCACTGCTCCTGACTTTCATCAGCCTGCATCATGCCATCTAAAAGCTCTTTCCCGTCGCTGTATTTGGCTATATTTGCGTCTGACCTGTCTGCCATATGTAATATCAAAGCCTCTGTCAGCATGGAGTTGAATGGGAACAAAAGAGAGGCCTCCATTAATGATTAACTGTTCTAAAAGCCCCTGCTTTTGTATTCCCATGGTGCCCAGGCTATCTGGCCACCATGTGACATGCTCACAGCATTTTTCGAGCAGATTGGGGGAAAGCTAGTGAGCAAACACAGGTGCTTTGGAGCAGCGTTGCCGACGCTGTCAGGGACAACCACAAACAAGAGCAGCTATGCCTGGCTAAATGAATCCCCACCCCTCCCAGCGCCATCGCCGCGTCCACCCCCCTCTCTGTCACCGGCTAACTTGTTTGCTAGCTGCCTATAGTTTTCTCCCTGCAAAGATTTCCTTCTGGATGGTCCCCGCAACCCCCCCCCCCCCCCCCCCCCCCCCCCCCCCCCCCCCCCAAAAAAAAAAGCAAGTGCAATGTCCGCTGCAGCCAGGCTCCACAACTTCTCACACCCTCCAAAGAAACAAACAAATAAAAGTGAGGACCGGCCGGTCACTTCTTTTGAGGTGATGGCATTTGCTGTGGTCATGACTAGTGGGAGAGCAAACAAATTAATGGTGTCCGAGTTTTCACTTTCCAAACCAAACTAAATGTCTTTTAGTTCAAGTGGGGCAATTCCACTGACCCCGGTGTCAAATGCTGCATAAGGGTTGCACACTCTTGCACTTGAAATTTTGAGAGGAGGCCATATGAAATTAAATTGGTTTATATGAAACTTGTACAACAGTGTGGACAATACATCTTAAATAAATGAGGTGTGTAAGTAATATTGCGTTTGATTCTTGCATTTTTAGGTATTTTGACCACAAAGTAAAACATGAAGTGTCTGAAGCACTTAACCTTTTCATCGGAGGGACTAAGGGGGTGCTGTGTCGTTCAAGTTTGATAAGACAATCAGATGATAGGATGGCGTTATCTTAACACGACTTTCCGGCTGGGAGACAAATGAACAGTGTGTGATAAGAGAGACAAAAGCTTCGCTCTTATTGGCAAACTCTTCCAAAGAAAGGAAAAATGATCAGACTGGAAAATTTCACAATATCTGCTGTTTATTTCATTTTCAATTTTCCACTTGAGCCAGGTAGCAGGAACAGGTTTTTTTTTTTTTTTTTTCCTAATCACTCAAATATTTATATTGTCTCTGGTTTGACAGTCTGCAATTACCTGAGCTTATAAAGCAGTTATCACTGGAATGATGATAAAAATGTATCTAAACAAACAAATTAAATCAAATGGAGAGGAAATTAAATTGTAAATGCGGGAGATGCAGTTATGGAAAAAGACACGCAAACAGGTGGGGAGGTAAAATGTAGAAAAAAAGTGAACATTTTAGCGCCAGTGTCTTTATTTGAGATATGAATAAATGGCGAGCCTGTAGGATGTAGTGCCTCTACCGCTGATGAGTGAAACAGCCCTTCTGTCTGCTTTTCTGACTTTTACAGCCCAATTCTCAGAGTCAGAGAGGAGAATGTATACTCAAGGATTCACTCAAAGCTTTGTTTGCTCTTCTCCACCAAAAATGATTGGAAAAAATATTGGTGCTCTGGCATGAAATGTTAACACTTTGTTGGAATTAAAAAAGAAGGGAAAAAGATAGACCAAAAATGCAGCTGTGTTGGAACTGTATGAATAAAATATTCTTTTTAAAACAAAAGTGTTGTGTGTTATTTGAAATATACTTTTCTCCAACTAGATATGCATTTTGACCACTCTTTGAATATTTCATTAACCTAAGACAAACATTTTCCAAAGTTGAATTTAACATGCTTAAAGCGTTCTTCTTAGCTCCATCCAAAAAAAAGAAAAAAAAAAGAAAAAAAAAAGGGGTTTAAAACGGGCAGAGTCATATTCGGAGGAGCTCATCTCATCCCTGCTCCGGCGCTAGTCCCCCGCAGGGATTTAGCCTTCACTGGTCGTGAGTTGAGTCTGATCAGAGGAGTTACAAATCCTCACTTTTAGGAGTCTTACTGTAATTCGCAGGCCCGTAGGCCACAGTAAAGTGTGGGGGCCCAGCATCTCGAGAGGGATTTGAGACAACGTCTTTGTTGTCCTCGTCATTGTATTATGGTGAAAGTCGTCCAGCGCTATTGTCTGACCAGACTCTGCTCAGACCTCAGCTCACTCAAAGAAAAGTTTTCCAGTAATGAGGTAAGACATGAAAGATCACTGAACACAGGGGCATGTTGAAAGGGTTCGTTTGATCTCGCCGGGCACAATAGTAAAATTTGAAAAGGGCAAAGTGTGCTTTAAGCAGAAATGCAGTGCATTAAGCTCTTGTCTTTTGACAGGTCCACACCTAGAAAGACGCAAAATGCCACTCTATGGAAAAAAAATAGTTTGTGAGTAATGGCCTCCTTGTGGGGAGGGGACCTTTGTGCTAATTCTACCTGCTGCCTTTATGGGCTGGCCGCACAAGAAACAGACGGAGTCGGCCTCTTTTCGAAGCTTTGTCATACACCAACCCTCTACCCGTGTGTCCTTTGAAGTGGCAACTTATATTATCCACCTATTTCTACAGAGAAAGCCTAGTCAGCACTTGTCGGTGCTGATTTCATGAATGTCATGGCATGCATTAGTTTCATAAAAAGGCAAGGGACTGCGGGTAATGGTACTTCACAACTGTCTGCTTTTTAAAGGGAGAAAAAACGGATTGGAAATATGGTGAAGCTGACGGATTACCCAGCAGCCAGCCATGGCAGTCATGGGTCAGCGCAGGCCGTCTCTGTCTCTAGACTCTGTTAACTAAGTGGGCCGGCACTATCTTTGTCCATCTGCCAGCCAGTTTGTTGACTCCTCAAAGAATGCTAATAAAACACTTCTGCTATTTTGAGAGGATGCTGTGTGGCTTCTAGCGGGCATCTTTTAAGTTGTCTGTGCTAAATGTCACAACAAAGGCTTTTCTTTTTCTTTTAGTGACTTTAAATCTTAACCTGTAGTATTTAAAAAAAAACTGATTTCAGTTAACGAAACTAAATGATTTTCCTGACATATGATCAGATAAAATAAATAAACACATTCAGCAGGTGGCTACAAATAAATGATATTCAAAAACATTCCCAGCCGTAAAAACCGTGAAGTCCAGAGGTAAACAATCCCTGCAACGCCTGCTGGCCAGGACCAATGTGGTGTGTATTCATTTTCCACTTGGAGCTGTAAGACAAAGGTAAACCACTCAGGTAATGGAGCCACTCTGCACAAAATCTGCTCAGATGGAAGACCTCTGTCCTGCCATTGTCATGCCTGAACTGCACAGAATGACAGACAGAGAGCCTGACGCCTCTCTCTAAAAAGAAAAGAAAAGAAAAGAAAACAAAAAGACATGCCGATAAAACTACCAGAAGCCTCTCACTGTGGTTTTAATAACCCCCTATTCACAAAAATGTCCCTTAGCCTCCTTTATGAATAGAGCCAATGTCCCTTGTGTTCAATTAACTGAGCCAATATAGATGTATTGAACCCCAACATATGAGTCAAATCATAAAGTGTATATACAAGGGCAGGGATATTATGGCCGTCTCAGTAGGGCAGTTAAAATTACACGGGTGATTTGCAGCCCAGGAAGTAAACAAAGTGGTAATATATGAGGGTAATAATACAGAAAAAAAGGCTCCAGTACGGAGAGCATGAGACCAGTTGTTTCTTTCCACCAGTTTGAAAAAATATATGTTGATCTCCTTTCTCATTATTGCATCTTGTAAATTTAATTAGTGTGGTAAATTAAACGTCTACATGTCACATTAGCACCTGTGTGAAAGGGTTCACATGAAAGCATGTGTGCATTGCGTGTGTGAGACAGCTGCTTCTTTTTTGCCACACACACAAACGCGCGTGTAGAGAGCACACAGACACACGGATACACTCAGGTAGCAGCTGGGCAGGCTCACCTGTCATGTTAATAAAACTAGACAATCCCTTCCATCAGCAGCACGGCAGCGGTGGCAGAAGCCAAAGCAGAAACAGACTGAGAACAAAGAAAAGGGAGGCGGGGAGCCGATGTGAGGTAGAAAATGAGCAGGATGAAAGGAGGAGTTGGTAACAGTTTGTATGAAAAATGGAAAATGATGTAGATATTAGCATTAAAAGGTTCTTTTTAAGCCCTAATAATGCATTATCCTATATAATAGTTAATTACAATGATGACATTTTAAATAGCTTTAGGGTTTGGCACCAGAATACTGCAAAAGAGGATGTTATGCTCTATCTGCTTCCTACAGTTTGTCTGTATAAATCACCACATGTATAATTTCCTTGAAACGGGTCTGGTCATTGTTACGATAAAAAAGATAAAGAACGTTCTAAAGATATATAAAAACAACTGGAATGATGATCAGGTATTTTTGTTTCCTTAAAACTAAACATTATGGATAATGATTTGGCAATGGTGAGACTTTCCAAAAATTCTAGATAATCATGAACAATTACAACATATTTGATCGTTCTTTTAAAATCCCATGGTAACAAAAAACTAAAACGCAGCTCATATGTTTTAAAGGAAGGTATTATCGTCGTTTTAGCTTGACTAAAAAGCTCACTTCATGCCCTTTTAAATGTTCTGCTTAATAAGCTTACAGGCTTTAATAGAAACATCCCACCTCCCCCCAAAATCTGGGGCTGTCAGAATAAACGTGATAATAAGGAGTGAACTCGATCTAATTTCAAGGCTATTAAAAAACATGTCACCTCATTAATAATGAGTTTCATGAGTACCAGCTTGCAGTTATCCGTTTCCCTCTGATGCCACGCATTCAGTTTTTGTCCCGCTGCATCTCTTTACTCACTAACTCACACTTTTCTGGTAACAGTCTTTTTTTAAAACTTCAACTTCAAAACAATAATAACTTAATATCACAACCCTCCCCCCCCACTGTATGCTGCAGCAGCAGCATTTCTCATGACTTGCTGACTGAAATAGCCTTTGAGGCCTGTCCAGGGAAAGCCCTGATTGTTCAGGTGATTAGTCTAAATTTGCTGTATTTGAAGCAGCTGTTCAGTTTTCGTTTTTAGGTGCGCCAAACTAACTACCAGGCAGGTATTATGCAAATGTGTTCCTCTGTGATCAGATAACTGGGCAAAGAAGATGAAAAAGAAAAAAAGAAAGCCTGGACTAAGAGGTGTTGGAAGAGGACATATTTCCTTTTGTTGTGGACTTTGTAACTCAACACCTATTTTAACGTTTTTTTTTTGTTTTTGTTTTTTTTTTAAACAGTGAATATTCCTGCTCACCATGCAAACAACAGAGCGTAAATGCCTACGTTGCACTTCACAAATGCCTTTATGACTTCTTGTCTCAAATGGTACCAGCTCTTAAACTTAATCAAACTTCATTCCTCTTAAGATCTGTAAATAATAATTAATTTAAATGTAATCTCAAAGCTTTGGTTAACTCCAGATCTTCTCTTAAATTGCAGCCCTTTTGGGGGGAATCACTGAGCAATTAGACGAGAGGATAGGCCGTGCATTATAGAGCGGTGACAATGCTGATAAGATAAGAGAGCTCTTTAAGCAACTTTATGATTGTGCGTTTGTGTGTGTGTGTGCCTTCTTTGTCTTTGTTTCCGTGTCTGTCTTTATGAGAGTGTGTCGACGCGAGGGTGCATGTTGCTGCTTGCTTGTGTTTGTTCCCTTGGCATCAGAAAAGGCCTTGGACGGGGTGAAGAGAGGGCCTGGGGAGGGGAAAAGGGAGGGACGGAGAGCTAGAGAGGGAGACGTGGGGTGGAAGAATGAGGGGAGGTGGAAAATGACAAGCCTAGTGAAGGAGGTCTTCCTGAAAGCACCACTTCTAACACAGGAGGTTGTGCCATGGACTAGCAGACCTTCTCCTCCTCCTCCTCCTCCTCCTCCTCCACTTCCATTAACCCCTAGAGTGCCTGGTTGCCCAGGTTTGAAGCACTGACAGCTGCTCCATGGGTGGGATCCTCTGTGTTTACTTTTACCTGCAGAGAACTCATCCCAAAGCCAGTGAAAGCTCTAATGTGTCATAACTGACAGCAAAAATAATAACACTCTCACAGATTCACAAGATCACGTGACAGCCCATTCATATAGATCTTTGTTGTTACCATAAATAGAAAAAAAAAACAGTGGAGCCCCCTCCAACCCTCACACTGAAACAAATTGAATTAGTGGAGCATTGTGGCTGAACTATTTGCATCCTAGCAGCTTCAAAATCAGCTCTGCGTGGTTAGGCTGATTACCTACATGGGCGAATTCCCAAAACGTGTCCAAAAGAAGAAGTAGGAAATGCTAAGTAAAGAATCTTTTGAGACAGACTGACAGGGCCCAGTGAGTGAGCGCCGATTTATAGATGGAGGGACAATAAAGAAAGTTCCCAGTGTTCATCGGAGGCCAGTGAATCCAAAATGAACTCCTTTTATGAGGCTGACTGTGCCTCCGCGATGGTGCTCGGACAAAGCAGCCAACAAAGAGTGGCAGTAAAGGAGGAGTTGTGACAAGATAGCGGCACAAAGAAAGAATCAACTTTCTCGTGGGTGAATGCAGGCAGAAGCCCAGCCCAGCTGTTTTTAATGGCGAAGCATTGACAGGAGGGCAAGCTATTTTTAACCATGTGCACTTCTTTCAGACACACACACAAAACACCCCTTTCACTGAGCTCTGTCAGTAACCTGTGGTGACCTGCATTCAGGCCTGCATCAGGGTGCCTTGGACAAAAGATGCAGGAAGACAGGGGTACAGGGACGTCTGCAGCTGGAAGACCGGTCCAGAGCCTGGAATCCCCGATACGATCCTTGATGACCACTACAGTCATGGAGGAATAGCAATACTAGGAAAAAAAAATATTCACAGAATAACTGACTTGTAACCTGAAGCAGGCAAATCCATAGTAACGTTGCTACATTTAAAATTAAATAAATATCTGTAATGTCTCTGCAAACACACATACACTCCCACACACACAGACACAAAGAATGTACAAACAAGTCAGAAAACAAAGGGTAACAAGGCTTGGGATCTTGATGAAAAATTCAAACAATATTAAATGAGGAGTGTCAACAGCAGACACACTCCTGCTGAGGGCCCTTCAAACAGACAGAGTAACTCGGCACACACATTACGCCGCCACAATTCAACCTCTTAGTGTAATGATGATGGCAGCTTTAACTGAGGCACAGCTTTTAAACTAACTCCCCTGCAAGCACTTTCCTGCAGAGGAGGGAGAGGACTCAAAGTTGCGGAGCACAGGCATGCCATTTCCTCAGGATTTACATGCCGGTGAGCGTCACGGGCCACCTGGATTCTGCGCAGCTCCTCCTTCTGAGTCAGATGACCACTTCATCAGGAGTCGCATTTTGGAAACACACAGATTAAGATGTGAGTGTTGAAGGATTCCAGCTGTCCTCTTGCACAACAGCAGAGGCAGTAATGCCTCATGACAGGAGAGATTTGGGGGCCAAACTTGGAATTCCCATGTCCATCAGCGATGCTTTATTTCTGGGGGCTAAAAAGAAAAATGACATTTTGAAATGGGATTATTTTTTTTGTGTGTATGTTGTATTTGCACGGATTGATTTTGAGTATATTGTTTTAAATCACAGCAGGTTTGAAGTTTCCATATTGAAAAGTTGATTGTATCTGGGATTTTGACACTGCAAAAACAGCCCCTCTAGAAATAAGATTAATATTCCTTAATTTAGTTAAAATTGTTTTATTTTAAGAAAAATATATTTTCCAATGGGGTAGAAAAAAATCTTTAGTAGAATTCTTAAAACTAGTAAAATAGTTTAAAATAATCTAATTTTCTTGAAGCAAGGCTTTTTTTTTTTTACAGTCTTAGAAGTATGTTTTTGCAGTCTATGTTGAAAACATGTCTGATCTTGACATGACCTTTACAATTTTCATATCAGACATATGTTTAAATCAGTCACAGAAGTGTGCATAAGAAAAAAATCTGTTTCTTAAGGAAATGTCTTATTTAAATTCAGTCAGTTTCTACTCCATCTGCAGTTTACTACATTACAAACACCCACTTCAATGCATGACAGATGTTAAAAGACAACAAAACAAGTTAAATAAGATACAACAAATACCAAAATGGATCATTTAAAAGTGCTTCAAATTCAAAGATCATTTAAAATGACCACTGTAAATTTTATAACATGATGGCAGAAGAATAAAACATATGAGTGAGGTTCCAAGTGAATAAAGATGCCTAAAGATTTATTTTTATATTGGTCTTCTTTAGTGTGACATCCCTCTGAACCTTTTGTGGTTTTTCTTCAGATTCTTGGATCATTTACATGCTCTTCACTCTTGTAACATCTGTCCACAGATTTTTGGGAATGTTTATGCTGAGACAGTGAAGGCTATGGCAAACATTCAGCTTGTGCCTACTGAGGTACTGGTGATTTTCTGATGTGGATCATCATCATTTTGGAGAACCTAAAATGTGCTGCTATTTAATTGGATCCAACCTCTGATGAGCACTGCTGCCTCAGAAACCAGATGGCTCTGGGTTGCCTGAGGTCTTTCTGCGTGGACTTCGCATGTTCGATCCTTCCATGCGTGGGGTTTTTCCGAGTATGCTTGTTTCCTCCGACACTCCAGAAACATGGACGTAAAGCTGGTTGCTGGCCCTAAACTGAACATAGGGGTGAGCGTGGGTGTGCATGGGTGTTTAACTATCTGTAGCCCCATAGCACCTTGTAGCAACAGACTGACAACCTGTCCTGGGTGTGTCTCCACCTGTCACACAAAGACAGCTGTTAGGTGCTGAAGAGGTTGTAGCAGGACCCAAATGCAGGAGACGAGAATGGCAGGAGTACAAAATCAAAAATTCTTTTAATGACAACAACACAAGCATGGATCCAACAAAACTCAAAAATATCTTCAGCCTAAACCAACTCAAGACAGACACACAGTACAGACTAGCAAGGAGCAAGAGAAAGACAAGGCAATATATACAAACAGAACTTAATGAGACACAGGTGCAAATAATCAGGGCAGACAGGAGCAAGGGAAGTGTAACTATGACTAAACACAAGAACAGACCTTCAAAATAAAACAGGAACTAACCAAAAACTAAACCCACAACAACAGCTGGGATATGTTTCAGCATATGACCGTGACTCTGAATAAGAAGAAGCAGGTATAGATGACGGATGGATGGGCTTGATAAATATTGCTGAATTTAATTGAAAACCTTGCTAGAAGTTATGTATGTGTAATTTAAATTCTTTGTAGAAGGACATATCTTTGAGATACTAGTTTAAATATGAAAGTTTTCATGCAAGTAGAAGTACATCTCAACATAAAGATACTGGATGAAATTACAGCAGGAGGGTAAAACGGAGTATATACATTACTATGCCATATAAAAATGAAGATCGAAAAGTTAACAAAAAAAGTTTAAAAAAAAAACTCTGAGAACATATTACAGTTTTAGAGTTTTATCTTTTTGGGTTCATGTTATAAAAACCATTTAAATGCTATTATATCTCTTCATTTCTTGCACCAAAACTGGTTTTCTTCTTGTGTAACAGACATTTAAGAAATGTATTTGATTAGGAATGTTTAAGTTGCCATTTTTACATATTTTAGGTTATTTAGGATATGATTAAGATTCATTAGGTCCCAAACTATATATCTTATTTGGGGTTTGTTCATATTTTTAAGCTCTTTGGTATGTGAAGCTGAACCATTTGCTAAAAGCTCTAGGTGTTTGGGGATAGTAATATCTCTGGAACATCTTAGATGGTTTGAGTGATTGAAACCTTTATAACATCTGCACAGCCCATTGAATCAAACAGCAGGTCACAAATTCATAATTCACAGATTTCCTAAAATAACTTCTGACATTTCTGTTTTTATATATTTCTACTAGTAACAGAAAAATACTGAGAAAGCAAAAAAAGAAAAAAAAAGACTTTGAATTGCCACAGAGACTTGGGATTACATGAACTGAATCCATTATTTTAATAGAATATAATTCATGGCAGTAACACATCTTAAATAGACCAAAGTTCTGAGTTGGGTGGTTGAAAGGGAAATTATACTGTATGCCTGAGCCTTTCCCACGGAAGGACCATTTTTGTATATGTGGAATCAAAGCTTTCACATGATGGCAGGTCTTTGTTTGTGGATCACAGCTCCTGGTCTCTAGTGCTGGTTTGTCTGTGGCATGTTTCATTGTCACCTTTTTTTGATGTGTTCACTTACCTGCTTGGGGTTGGAGCTGGATTTGGTTTCAGTGGAAATGGTGAATATAGTATCAAGCTTTTTGTGATGAATATTCATGCTTTAGGAGGACATTTTCATTTTACCACCCGTAGAACTTTACAAAGTCTTGTCCGGATGCTCACTGAAACACTTCTGAAGTGTTGATTTAGGAAAAAGCTTCATTTCTTTGTTGTGTAGACTCCAGCTTGCTTTTAACCATTTCTGTTAAAAGTATTTTAACTACTACCACTTACAGCCTTTTACTATACTACTTTTTAGAAGAACTCCAAATCTTGCTCACACGTTGAGGGAACAGGCCCTTGTAAAATTAAGTTTGTGTATAACACCAGGGTGCCCCTTTAAGGCAATGCAAGCAACAGCTAATCCCAAACGAGAACACAGCCTCTGGGAGAGCTCTCAGTAAGTTTGTGCATCCGGCTGCAGGGTCAGCAGCTTCACCACCTGTACGCATACAACTATGCTGAAGAGGAGGGGTCAGACACAGGAAGCGGAGACAGCAGGTGCACTGTTATCACCTACATGGAAAGGTAATGAAGTCACATCACAATCAGCAGGAAATGAGCAGAGTTGGATAGTTTATTCTACAACACTGAACAATATTTTAATTAGGTATGTGGGGCTGTATATGATAAAAAAGATTGATAGTACCTTCCAACTCTTTGACACAATCTGTCTGTTAACCTCTGCGTCTGGCAGTTGTATCCCTTTTGTTTATGAGTGCTCCACAGACTCAAAGTGGTGTGAAATTTACAGGCGCCTGCTTTGAAGAGGGGCCAACTGCTCTCTGAGCAGTAAAAGAGCCACCTGCCTCGCCTCACCTGCCCTCCTGTGAGGGCTTAGTGAATAAAAACTCCTGAGTTCCAGACTCAGCTAGACCATGCCTGGTAGCAACTGTATAGTGGAGCACACCTTCAAAATCCTCCCAATTTTGGCTCTTGCAACAGACAGAAAAGAAGATATAAAGAAAGAGAGCTGTTTTCTTTTCAGTGTCTCCCCTCGTCTAAGTCTGGGGTAAGCCCACTAATCCTGCTTGGTGTGATGACTCACAACGGGTGTGGCCAATGTGTTTTCAAAGATATCTTTTCCACAGCCCGAATATCAATAGGAATGTTTATGTTGGCTTTGTGAATCATGTTGTGCGCCATTTATTAGTTTCTAATAGTGGCTGAAGACCCTCTTCTTACGTATTTACATGCCTGCCACATCAAAAAATTCGAAAAACTTGTGAAAATGGAGTCCCCCCCCAACATTTTTATGATTTGGAGGTGTTGTATGAGTGTGTGTGTTTCCAACCTGCACGTTTGTGTATGTCTGAGTGGGAGAGAATTGGTCCAGTGTCCCACCTAATTGTTATTGCGCCTGTGTTTGGCCTGGAGACAGTCAATAGGAATCAGCAGAGAGCCCGGTGGTGCTTGCGGAGGGGAGGGGTGTTATGGAGAGCTGTGTCTCCCACTTCTCAGTGTCTTAGTTGTAATGCATCCCTCCACTAACAGGGATCAAGGTATTAGGGATTCAGGTTATTTGTATTGATTTTATGTGCTGTCATGCCGAGGCTCGAGGACGCCCTCATATTTGTGGAAATTGCAAATTCCACCTCGGAAATGTCACCAGCGTTTAATCTCTTCTTGAGTGGTCAATATGAGACCCTCACTCTGGTCCGACCACGTTTATTAAACAGAGATCAAGCGTTCCCACGGTTACCATGACACCATGCACCACAGACAGAGATTGGTGCATGCCGGATGGTAACATGGGAGTGAAGAAGTTCAATTTCAACATTAATAACTTTTGATTAGATCTGTGTCAATGGGTAGGAGATTGTAGACGGATAAAGAGAGTTGACTCTGGATTAGGTTCCGCATAGGGAGGTGTTTTCATCAGAATCTAATCACACATGATTTTCCAAGATCTGCAGACTTACTTTGTGTGCTGTAAATCAATGAGATTCACAATATTGTTCATTTAGAGCATTTTTGTGACTGGAATATTCAAATGTCTGGATTGACAGGAGCGCTGCTGAGGTCTGTGTCATTATTCTATGAGGACTCCTTGAGGTTTGTAAAAGCAAACTGCTTTATAGCATCGGCCAACATTTGCATGCCATTATCATCTTTACTCTATCCGTGTCATAGCAAATGTTTCTCTTTCTCCACTGTTTACAGGAATGGCCAAGCCACCCTCCTCTCTCCATTCACCACAATCAAATTTACTCTGGCTTGAGTACACGTTTAGTGGGGACCATTTGTTTGAGGCAAACACTTAGGGCCCTCATATGTCATTGACCAGTGTCCACAAATATAATCCTATCAAGTTCAATCTTAGGATGTCCTGAACCATTGTTTTTCTAATGCAATAAATGAAAATAATCCCACCCGCCTTGTTTTAATATTGAGCTGTCCTGTTTTTTGAGCGTATTATAAACTTGCCGAATTCCCCTCAGTGTTACTTGTTTGAGTAAGTCTGGAGAAAGTCATTGGTGATATTGTGACTGAATGAAATTGGACCATTGACATGAACCACACTTTTAAGTATTTACAGTAGAGGAACGGCACAGCTAACAAACATGAACCTGCCGGCGTGCGTGAACGCATCCTTTCTTGCTTGTTGATAAACCCCTGCTTCTTCTAAAAGCCCTCAGTTGACATGTACCTACAGAGAAAGCCTTAGCAAAACAAGCAGGACCCTTGTAAATATGCAGTGCCCAACAGTGGCACACGCAGTGTTGGCTTACATACTGCTAGTGGTGTTTTTCTTTTTACCTCCAAATTTGCTCGGAAAACTAATCATGGTCTGATAAAGCCCATGGTAAATATGGGAGAGATTGACACCCACATGTCAAAGTTTACATAGCCAGACCAAGTGTACATATAGGGCAAGGGAGCCGCGGGGCCGACTGGGACTCAACTGGCCTGACCTCGATGAGTCTGCGCTGGTGAAACAGACACTTTGTGAGAAAAGCTATAAAGAAAGAAGATTATCTCGCCAAAAAAGATGATTCTCTGAAATTAAATTTTACATCCGCATGCTGTGGAGTGACGAAAAACAAAAAACAAACAAAAAAAAAAACAACACAAAGTCAACAGTGGAACTGGCACTCGTATTGCAGCATGCCTTGAATAATAAACCGTATTTTAGTCTATCTTTTAATGTGACTGTAAAGCTTGCACTTGTCCTTTGAAATACATTAAATTAAAGAGTGTGGACGGCCTTTTTCTTGCCAGCTGCTGTCAGCTTTCCAATTGCTTGATAATCCACAGCAAAGACAGTCCTGCTAACGGAAAAGGTTAACCCCTGACTGATGTGTCTGATGTTAATCTATAGATCAATTAGGGAGAGGCACACTGGGTCAAGCTACAGATATTGCAGTGGCTATTAGTTCCTCTATCTGCCATTATTACACAGTCACATGCTCAAACATTGCGCTGGGTTGGTATGCTAGGCACAGATGCCTAGGGTAAACAGACAAGCCTACAAGACTTGCACAAAATATTGATCTGACAGCAGATGGGAACCTTGATATCAGCCCTTCAGTTTTATGATATCTCTATTTCTAAGTGTTAATACAAAATGTTTTGAGCAAAAATTTCTTAGCTTGTGTAGCCTTGAGTTAATCCTCTATTTGGAATCCAGTTGACCATTTACATGATTTATCCTTTTATCATAATGATCTATAGGTCCACACAGAGAGGGGCTTCACAAAATGTATGCATCAAGTTGAAAAGATTATATTCATTTTCATAATTCCATGTATTTGATTATAATTTTCCATCTGCTGAAAACAGATTCTCAGACTGAAGGGTTTTCACAGCTTTAACACCCAAACTACTTCCCAACTGATAAAACATTCAAGTCTGGAGCATCAATTCTCATCTTAGATTTGCATTTTAAGACACGTTTTGCATTTGTTCCAGTCTTAACAATTACGCTGCTCCACAGTAATCCAAACTCAGAAGCATTTAGTCTTCTCAAAATACCAAACAAAGCATGAAGCACATGCATCAGCTTCTTTTGTTGCATTAAGCTGCATCTAAAGGAGGGAAGGGCTGTCGGTGAGAAAAGATGGATTGAAATTTTCCATTACCTCTTTGAAAGCTTCCCTTTCAATTCCAGAGAATTAGATCAATGCAAAAATGACTAAGAGGATATGAAATGATACCTTGTCTATCAGCTAACTGAAGGAATAAAGTACTTAAATCCTCTTACTTGGAAACTGAATTCGTAGATATTTTGGGTGATCAAAATGGCTCATGCTGGGAAAAATGTCAACAGGGCTGACCCATTTATTAGTGAGGGATGTTTTTTTCTTCTCCAAAGCTGGCAATAAGATTGAAACATGACATCATAATGAAAAGATGCCAGTGCTCTCAATGGTTATGAATAGGCAGTCCCTATATATGAAATTTCCATTTCATGATAGAGTTCAGGAAGGTCACATATTTCTTCGGACTATCTGTGTATGCAACAATACAGCCAACTTGTCTAAATAACTCTGATTGGTAATCCAACATTCCTCAATCCTAAAATCTCTGGATCATCACAGCAGGGGTAAGGAGGCATATTCATGACTAATTATGTTTCTATATCTTGCTGCTCCGCCTCTCTGTGTTCACAGCTCCATGGGGATCAATCACTCTGAGCTGCCTGGCCAAACACCATTGACAAGGAAGACGCAATGCAATGCTGGTCCACCGCCTTTATGGCATGCCACCATTCAATTAGTCTTGGTCAGCGGGAGGCGTGATTATTCCAAAATTAGTGATTATTTCACTGGGTAAACAGGCCAGATTGAGGTGTGTCATCCCTTGTGATCCTTGCTGGTCACTGGGTCTCCACAAAAGGGGGCTGCCGTCTGCAAAAGAGGTCAGGGTACAGAAGACTGCTTCCCCTGAAAGAGCAGTGCTCTACCCCCTTCTCCCTGCCAGAACCTGCGGCTCGACTCAGCCCTCCCTGATAAAGTGGTATTTCCCGCATACAAAGGAAGCATCGGGCTTAATCCACAACCCATGCACACCCCCTTCTTTCTTCCCAGCAAGAGAGCACAATGAGCGTGGACTTTGTCTTAATCCAAAGGTGGGCTATCACAGTAATCTGATAATACACGCTGATCAAAGTCCATTCAATGCTAATCAGGACAACAGATCTGCATTATGATCTAATTAGGGGCAGAACCAGAAGTGAAATGCCAAAGAATTGTAAATGGTAGAGGATGGTACTGAAATTCTGGAGGAAAACAAAAGGCTGAATGTAATACTGTGGTATAATCCTTGTCAGAACTTGCCAGGGAAAGTAAACAGTGGAGTGTTACATGAGTGTTGAATTAACTTAAGATTTTAGAAGCCTGGGTTAAAATGTAAATTGCACAGGATTTTACACATTGTCATAATTACGACTAAAAATATATATTTTAAAAAAAATCTGATTAGACTGTGGTTCTTCTTAATTTTTTTTAATCAGATGCCACTCCTGAGATAAAACACAAAATAAATAGGTTTGACATCGAATGATGGCAGTGCCCCGCAGTGTTGCAAAAATATTATATGATCTAATTTAAGCCATTGTAAAAAAAAAAAAAAAAAAAGATTAGTCTCATTTTTTTTAAAAAAGAAAAAGAAATGTCACTGAGCTCTGCTGATAGCTTGGGCCACTTTGTAAATGCTTTTTTTTTTTTTTTTTGCACTTGTTGGTATGCTCAATTAGTCATGAGCTAGCAACAAAGCAACCAAATCAATTACCCACTTGCCTTTCGGAAGTTGTTGTTCTCCTTTGGGAGGCGCATCAGTCACGCCTTGCCTGGAGAGCCATCCCAAGCTACTACTGCAAATCTGGGTGGCCGCGGCTCATTCAAAACGGCACAATACAGATCCTACATTTGGATAATCTAAGTCTCCTATAACAAGGCTTCTGGCAATTGCTAATCCTATCAAAATGGACTCCTTTTGGAAAAACAACACAAACAAGTACCCAGTAACGACAGTGATGTGTCACGCTTGGAATGCAGGGAAGACAGAAATCGGTGTGCAATGAAAATTCCTTTTGCGACTGCCGACATCTCTTCCACCTGGCCCTAAAACAACAGAACGGTTTTCGGATTCAGCCCTGTTTAGATACTCCTTAGCTACGAAAATAAAGGCCAGATGTGCAGGCGAGAGTCTCATGTGGCTACATGTAGGCTGTTTGTGTGTGACGACGAAAGGCAGCCTAGTCGACAACCACTGCCTTTGCAAGCTGACTTTCCCTTTCAGGCAGTATACAAAGAAAGGTTTAACCCTTCAGTTCTGACAAAATGCATGAACATCACTGAAACTATGACAGCTAAACTTGGCAAAAAGTGACTTAAATGAAAATGTGTGTGAATATTAAACATCCATGTCATGTTTTTACAATATAAGAGCTTGATGCTTCAATTGCAAGCCTGTGCAACAAAGCAGATTACCGGATTAATTGTGTTGTACATCACTGACGATTCAAATGAGTCAAACAAAGAAATTGTTCCACAGACAGGGTGAAAGACAGCCCAACATTTAGGTTTAACCCCTAAGCAGCTTCTAAGTTGTCTTAAGTATAAAAGTTGTCCTGTATGGGTCAGTTCAGAGCACTGCCCCCACTCCCATTCGTGGCCCAACTCCCACACACAGGCAGGAACAAAAAGACCCACCTCAGAGTGTCCCTATCAATGTCACCGCATTGTGTAGCAGTCTTTCAGGGTACATGAAGTGTCTTTAGCCACAATGAGATCAATAGCACGGCCAACTGTGCAGCGGCTAGCGGCAGCAGCAGCCACAGAGGAGCTACAAGATAAAGCTGGTGAGACCAGACGCACTGGCAGATCTGTATCTTTGATCTGCATGTGTGCATTTTACTTTAAAAAAAGGGATTTTTTTAAACTCCAGTTTCTCTGTTACGTTTGCTAAGCTGAAAATGGAATACAGCAGACGAGGTGCTATATTGATGCAGCATATCTCCATTTAGATAAAAATGTCCCTGAGGACCTTCCAAAGTTTTCTGTTTACTCTGCTGAGCTGGATCTTTCCTGTCTGTGACCTCAGTCAGCCTATAGGTACACTGGCTTGGACAGGTCAGTTCCATTGATTTCCCATTCCCTCTTGGCACAATAAAGACTGTCAACGAGCCACTGAAATGTGTCCTTGACTAAAATGTAACCAGTGATGTTTTATCACATCTACTTTTGAGCTTTCAACTCAGTAAAGGCTCACTTGTGTTGCAGTGATCCAGAAAATAAAATTCTTGTTTTAAGTGTCCATTTTTTTTCTACGTTGATAGTTTCCTTCTGTAGTTGCGTGAACTATAGGCGATTGTATCATTATGAATAAATGGAGACCACCATGTTAGACATTACAGGTTTCTCTTCTTTTTCCACAACAGCAAAAGAGCCAAAGCCTAATTTGCCATCATCAGCTTCTTTTGTTCAAACAGGGACTGGTATTTGAGAATAATCCTCCTTCCATAGATGAAATAGCGTCTCAACACGCAGCGGCAAGACTCTGTCAAAAGCTTTTCCAGAGCTGAATCTTTATAAGATCTGTAACGGTCCAGGCTGAAATATGTCATGTTAATGACAAAACAAGTGATTTAAACTTACCACCTGGCTTTTGATACAGGAAATGTGCAGTTAAACCCAAGGTAAACTCTTAAATGTCTACTATTAAACTTAAGTCTTTCCTCTGTTATAGAACTGTGTGTCTGTGTCTTTGTCTGTGTATGTATATATA
>JAOWBL010000015.1:11731471-11745948 GCA_028564865.1 Zenarchopterus dispar
ATCTATCTATCTATCTATCTATCTATCTATCTATCTATCTATCTATCTATCTATCTATCTATATATATATATATATACACACACACATACACACAGACATACACATATATATATGAAGGACTACAAAACATGAGCAATGAGCTTAGAGAAGCGGATCTTGGCATTTCCAAGTAAAAAGGTCATTTCCAAACAATTTAGAGTCCATCATTCTGCAGAGAGAAAGACATAGAAAACATTCAAAACAGCTGCCGATCTTCCCAGATGTGATTGTTTCAGCTAGTTCATCTCAAGGTCAGGCCATTCAACACTCAGAGACATTACTAAAAACTTAAGACCAACATTTCAGACTCTATAGGCCTCAGTTAACATGTCAAGTGTGAATATTTATGAGGGTGCAATTAGAAAAAAAAAAAAACTGAACAAGTATGGCTTGTTTGGAAGGATTGGCATAAGAAAAGCTTTGTCTCTCTAAAAAACGAGCTTGACAGCATGACTTTGATTTGCCAAGTTGCACCTGAACAAACCGAAAGACTTCTGGAACAATATTTTTTGGACAGATGAGACGTTTGGTAAGAACCATAGAAAGCATGTTAGCAGAAGCTGTTAAACGGATAGTAAAGGGGGGATGATTTGATCTTGCTTTGCAGCCACAGGAAGTGACTTTGCAGTCACTGAGACGAACCATGAACTTTTCTGTAAACCAAAGTATTTTAGAGTCAAATATGTAACCATCTGTAACACAGAGAAAGCTTGGCTGAAACCAGGTCATGCAACAGGACCTCAGTCAGAGAGAAAAGTGGTTATGGTGGGATCTTAAGAAAATTGAGCCCGCAAAAGACAATGAACTGAAGAGACATTGTTCCTCCACAACAATCCGACACTATGATGTCATATAGAAAATAACTACTTTTTTGCTGTTGAATGTACTTTTACAAGCTATTAAATCAGGGGGTGTACTTACTTTTTAACACTGTTTTCGCTTCTCAAACAATGGTATACTATCAGTTCTGTTGTGTTGTTGGTTATCTGAAGATCTGAAGATTTATTTTCACATGATATTACTTGACTTATTGAACCCACATAGCCAAAGCTAAAGAGAAAAAGATTGTGTATTTTATTCCTTTTACTTCTGTTTGTGTTAGACACTCATGAATCCTGACTTTGATAAACTTAAAATAAAATGAAATTACAAAAATGTAACTGCTCATTCATATTTTTAAGATGAAATCATCATTGAAGAGGCAATGCAGCATGGTACTCATGACTGAGAAAACAAAAGAAATGTTCAAAAAGTCTTAACTGAATTTGCATTTTGAAGCCATTACAATGGCTCCATTCACGGAGGCTTTGAGGGCGTGGAGCATTACATGAGATCAGCCACATCAAACACCTGATTAATTGATGATGTGATGCCAGAGGGGGTACAACATTATTACCGTAAGTCTAGTTCTTCTTAATTCTTCCTGAACCATCATCCCACGCAGTGTTGCAGCAAACTTTATTCCAGTTCAGAGAGCGGCACAGACAAAAATCCCACCACTCCCTTTAGTAACAAAGCACATCTATCTCTACTGGAGCAGTGCAACAAAGGGATAAAGCCCGTCTGCGCTTATGCTGATGGGAGTCAGAGGAGATGTCTGAAACCTCCAGGTGAGAGTTAAGTTTCCCATGACACAGAAGTCTTTGAAGACAAGTTTGGAAGCTTTAGACAAATGTGTGAGATTTTCTTTTATGTCCACTCCGAACATGGTTATCTCTTAAAACTTGTTAGTTGGTCTAATAAGCAATAAATAAATAAATAAACAAACAAAAGAAATAAGCAAAAAGAAAAGAAATGGTTTTTGGAGAGAGATTCTTTTTTTAATACATAAAAAAAGAGGGTCGGTTTTTCCAGCTGTGGAGACACGTGAAGCTGATGCAGCGAGGAGCCATTCATAGGGTGGACCAGACAATAGACGGGTGCTACCCAGTCACATTCCTCACATGCCAGCCAGTATGTCAGTGACCCTGAAACGGAGCCCACTTACCCAATTAGGGTCATTAGTGTGAACCACTAAGTGCCCCAGTCACACATGGCTGCAAACCAGGACCACTTTGGTACTGTGGAAAGACCCCAAGCAAAACAGCACAAAAAAAAAAAAAAAAAAAAAAAGATTGTCAGTGTTTTCACCAAGTGCTGAGATGACCAAGGCTTATATCGTAGTAGGGTATTCTTTCTCTCTCTTTAAGAGGAATGTGTTCAGAGCTGAGGTACTCCATGAAAAGCTTATTTTTTTTGTATAGTAAGAAAATAATTTAGTGCAAAATTTGAGCTGATAAGAAAGTAAATTGAACCTATTCCAGCGGCTAAAACTCCTCTAAATGAGATTGAAAGGTTCCAGACTGACAGTTATGGCAGTTGCTTAATTGCTTACTGACGTATAAAACGGCAGACCACAAGACTGACCGTGCTTCGGGCTGTTTTCAGGAGCAAGAACCTGTGAAACACCCTTTAACCACCTTTCCTTGTCAGATCATCTGCATGAGCTTGTGGGCCTATTATTATTCTCATGTCATATGGAAATAGATATTGATTCCGTGAATGATATTTTCCTATTCCTCACAATAGTTATCCAAAGGATGGACCCATTTTAAATCCAGGATTTGAAAAGGAAAGCTTAGCATTTGAATCTGCGGTCACATCTTTTTTTGTCCCGTCTTTGGAAAAAATATTTTGACGTTAACGTATAGCAGATGTTGTTGCTCATTTGACTCCTAATTTGGTTAAACACTTAAAATGATGCATCGAAACACCCATTTATGGGTGTGAGGAGAACGATGTTGATGGGCCAGCATCATCTGATGTGACTGGTTGTTGTTAGACAGTTGGGTTGCCATTGTCTGGCCTTCTCACATCTGCACAGGTAGTCATGTTTAAACACTTAATTGGACAATATTGCATCCTGTGACCATGCTTCAATGATAATTCTGCCATGTTTTCCTGACTTTGTTGATGCTGCCTGAACACTGATGCTGCTTTTTTTTTTTTTTTTTTTTGCTTTGAGCTTTCTGTTATGATCATCTTCATAGAATAAACATTGACAAGTGGACTATTTCAGTTTGAACTATCACAGAGAGTTAAGTTCACAGCATGTCTTTGAATTACATAGAGCACATTTTTAGTCTGCATCTCAGTGCTTTGCTTCTCCCTGCCATATGCACCTGCATGCACTTCAACCATCAGCAGAGGCTCTGTTTTATCTTGAGATAAGGCATGCTGGGGGATTTGAAAGGTGACAGTGTGCAAAAATAATCATTCATCAACTTTCACATTTAACAAACAATATAGCAAAATGACTGAAGGAAAACTGTAGAAAGAGAGATTAGCGTCGAGGCTGCTGCCAGGCTGCACTCTGCAGCTGGCAGTTGTGCAGACTCCCCGGGTTAAACTCAGATAGCAAGATGAGTCAGCTAGGAAGGTGTTAAAAGGTGCTAAAGCCCATACATAAACAAATGGCACCTCCCTGTGTGCTGTACAAACACTTAATGTTTCTCAATAATACAAGTGTCAAGACAGAAATTAAGTCAGCAGCTTGTAATCTGCAGTGGATATTGAGAAGATGGGAAAAAGTGCACATTCACACCAAACAACAGGATGGTGAAATATTATCATTAATTAGACAATAGGCATATTTGTTTAGCCTATAATGTACACCTCAGTACTTAAATTTGTCAAAAGACTTTATGAGCACTATATTTACTGATAGAAAACTGTAATCCGATACCAATGTCAATAGATTCTCTAATAACACAAGTCAGATAGTAGAGAGTGAGTGTACTCAGTGCCTTTCGTATGTTTGTTTGATGAGTTGTCTGGCTTGTAGTGTCTGAAGCCACTCATCTCACTCCTCCGTCATAAAAAGGCTGTTTGCACAAAGATCCTCAAACCTACTGCACATCACTCTGAAAAGTAGAGCACTCCAAAAGCAGTCTGTTTATCTGTTGATCTCAGTGGCATGTTGGTAAATCACAGCAAAAATAATCAGTTGGCCCTGTTTGTTCAACCACAAAGCCAAAAGCAGCCTCTGCGAGACAGCGAGTGTTGTGTACAATTCCAGCTGTGATTGCCTTTGCAAAAAAAAAAAAAACATAAGCCATATCTGTTTGATGCAAATTTCTGTTCTAGGATGCTGCAGGTGATATCATTCACACCACCGGCTTTTAACCCATTTAAACTTTCTGTTCTTTAATTTAAAAGGTATTCCAACTAAATAAATGTGTTTTACTAATTTAAAAAAATGCCCTTAAAATAAAAATCAAACAAAAAACATTATTTGAAAACGAGTTAATCTTCTAGTGATCAACACTGCCCTCAAGTGGACAAATTATGACAAGCACGTGTATAATTTTGCTAAACATTCTATATTTTTCTGTGTAAACACACACACCCCTCCGCACACAGGCACTGAACTAAACCAACACGGTGACAGCCATCCAAACAGTGCACATTATTATTACCACGGCCATAGGCAGAGTTTACCAGCTATCGCTGAATACCATCCCTGTTATTGTCTTATCGTTGTTCCGACAGGTGGTTCTACCTGGATGCGGCTGGGAAGCAGGCAGATATGAAGGGGATGTGTGCAGCAATAAAGCAATAACTGGCCGGTCGTGAGGGGGATCACACTGTTACCTGCGGAGCACCACCTGCTAGATGTGAGGGCTCCTTATCACCAGCTGGCCGGTGTTTTACAGCACTTCTTTTACAGTGGCTGTAATTAGCAGAAAAAGTCATAAGGACAATGGAAAAGCAGTCTCAGCGTCTAGACGTGCAATATCAACTTCATATCAGTGAAAACAAGCTTTGGTGCTTGATAGTATTCCATATTAATTCTGTTTTTAAGCGGGTGAGTGTGACATAGGACATATGTTCAATTCTGTTGCACCATCTTGTGTTTATTATGGTGTATTGCAAAAAAAAAAAAAAAAAAAAAAACCCATCGCCCAGCAGCTGTAGGACTTTTCAGCTTGTACTCATACTTGCTTCATCCTGTTCAGGGTCAGAGAGAGGTGGCTGGAGTCTATCTCTGCAGCGCTGGGCAAGAAAAAGTGCAAACCGCTCTATTTGGTAACAAAATAGAGGGAATAAAAGGTGCTGCTTGAGCTTGAGTCCAGAGGGCTCAAGAAAAAAACAACAACAAAAAAAAAAAAAAACCAGGTTAGAAATCTTGGGAGCCACATAATCCACATCAAGGCTGCAACTAAAACGGCTGTTTATCACCTCAAAAAAATACCAAGAGTCAGAGATCTGATGTCCAGGGCAGACTTAGAGAAGCTCATTCATACATTCAACTTCAGCTGACTTGACTACTGTATACTCTTCCCAATAAATAATTAAAAAATAAAAGATTAGACAACTTTCACTCATCCAGAATGCTGCTGCCAGAAGAACCGGGAAAAATGAGCACAAAACTGACCACATAACTGGGCATACTTCAACACTGGGATTTTGGAGGACACAAGCCACATAAAGTTTACATTCTCATGGAGCTTTCTTTGCATTTGCAGCCCCAGTGGGGCCTCAAAAACAGTTTTGTGTTTGGATGGCATTTTTTTTCCCAGTAAGTATATTACAATAAGATTGTAGGCTTGTTTATAAGATTATTATATGATTGAATAATTTAAATCCGACTGATTTACCAAGAAATCAGTACCCAGCTGTAATGACATACCGAGTGAAGACAGCTGCCCGAAACAAAGTAGTACATGGAAGTCTTGTCTTCCTTGTGTTTTGCAGAAAATATGCACCTTTGGTCCAAACAACTATTTGTGACAGTAGTAAAGCAAGTTCATTAACATCTTTTTCAGTTTGTTTACGTTTGTTTTATGAAGGTAGCCTTAGCAACCATACGGATTAGCTATTGTCTGCAAGGACACACAGAACGGATCTGTTCTCTTGCAAAATTTAATGGTTAATCTGAAAGATCAAATTCTGATCAGATATGCTAAAGATAGGATTTGAGCAGTCACTAATAGCCAAAAGACAGAATTCCAGCTTTGACATGAATTTAGTCTTTGTAAAATCAAGTTTTATGCGAAAATGGTGTCTTATTTTCACATTTTCATTGTGCAAATTTAATATTTATGCATTTTTAAAATGAAAGGTCAAGAAAACATCGAATGTGCAATTCAGATTCCTGAATTGGCTTGAACCTTGAACCTGATTTAAACATACGAACCGGACCTGTGGAACCCCTGTACAACAGGATTCAGTGGGATTAAGATTCTGACAGAAGAGGACAGGTTATTTTCCAAGTGAAAAATAAAATATTTTGTTTTCCTAAAACCACTTTATCATATTCTTGCTTTTCTTGATATAGAAAGTTTCCTCCTTCATATTTTTTTGATACAGGGAACTTTTTACAGTGGCTGTTAGGTCTGTTTAACATGTTAATAGGCCAGTGCAGGAAAAAAAAAAAGAAGAAAGTATTAGAAAATAATCACTGAATTTCACTTAACTGAACTCAGTTTCAAGATTTTGTCATGCAAGATAAATTATTGTCACACTGTTGTGGTTTATCAGTTAGTTTGAATAAAACAGACCATCAACACCTTGTGCTTTTTCTACTCTATCACAATTTGTTTTTAAAGGGCCTGCTTTATATATTTATTAGTGGTCAGCAGTTGCAAAGTACTTGCAAATTTGCCTTTGAAACCACACAGACTGTAAATTTCACTGCCCTCAAAATACTTCCTCTGGGAAAATGTAATGTCTCAACATGCAAAGCATCCACATACATTTATTCCACTTGACTTAGACAGATTTGATTTTAGACTTCATGATGTAAATAAGCGGATGTAAATTTCAGTGCAGCAAAAAAAAAAAAAAAGAAAGAAAGAAATTAGGTTGACCAGTTAACACTGTGCTCACCAACAAGCTGTCTCATCCAGCTGCTTCATTGAAAATATTTTGTGCAACATTTTATTTTTACGTTTATGCTTTTATTGCTTCAGTAAAATTTTGTGAGGAAGCTGGACTATTTTTGTATAATAAATATAAGGTACTGTAGAAATATAGAGTGGGCATAAGAGCATTTGGACTTGGTTAACCAAGCTTCAATATGTTTCTTTTTTTGTGTATTTTAATATACCATATCTTTTAAAAGTTATTTACATTCAGGATAACTACTTGAACCAAATAGCCAAATGCTGCAACCAGCTCTAATCCTGCATGAAACAGCTGCAACATGGGTCAGAAATGGTTGCAGCATAGTAAAAAATATGTTCAATTTCTCAGATTGAATGATCTTTAAATTTAATGCTAATTATTTATTCAAGCAATAACATAATTTTTTAACATGTTACAGGTACTGTTCAGTCTTTGTATCACTAAGAGATGAAGGCATTTGCAAATCTAAAGACTTACCCATAATTACATTTATCATAACAATGGACAGCAGTGATTGTCAACATCAGTTTTGATTTGTCTTGAGAGGTTCTCTAGAAGTTCATCTTTTAGCAATAGTTTTATCAGTTCCACCTGTTTTGAAGTAAGAATTATTCTCTTTTTACTGTTTTAGCATGGGTGTCCTCATCATGACATGACAAAATATCAGCTGCTCACTAAATTGCTTTTCTAGTGAGGAGAGGTGGTCTAACTGTAGTATTTGTGTCAGGAGTTTAACATGTCTGTGAAAGACTTGTTGCAACCATCGCCACTCTCCCCTGATCACCCACTCACAAGATTTACATGCAGCCTTCAATTAAAAAGCCCCCCACCTTTATGTGCACAACTGTGTAGGAGTCAAAGAGTTGCCACATTTTATTTTAGTTAATGGCTGTCTTTCAGTAACACAGCCTTTATCCTGAAGATTAGGTAACTTAAGATAGTTGCACAAGCAAAAGATGTGAAACAGTTCTACCATTTATCATGAAAAAGGGTTATCAATCGCTGCTGCTGATGTTGAAAAGCCACCTGTCACTCAGTATACATCAAGAACATTAACTAATTATAGGTCTTAGTAATAATAAGTCAAATAAAACTATTCTTAGATTATTATTATTATTATTATTTAGCTATTTGGTTTAGTCACATTACATTTTTAAGCATTATTCTTCACAGGAATCATGTATGTTGCAGTGTGAGTTATATCATATATCATGGAGCATCTTTGAATTATAATCAGTGTGAAGCAATTAAAAAGCTTCTTGCTTCTCCTTCATTTTTCCAACAGACATGTTCTGCTAATGGCTTTGGATCTTGGCTAAGCCTTACTGCAAATGGCTCCTAATCCAGTAGGCCTGTGTTTGGTTACCTGAGGGAAATACTATCCAAGCTTTCTGCAACCCCCACTTCAAGCCTCCAGATTAGTCCAATATATATTAATCCCTCCATTTATCTTTGTCAACTAAAGGCCAAAAATAATTTGAGAGTGAGTAAATAGAAGTGGGTGCAATAAAGAGGCATGCCTTAGACAGAAGGCAGGTGCTTGCCACCTCACACAACTCGTCACTGGGATTGGCTCCCTAATGAGTCTCTCTGTATGGTAAATATGCCTCTACTCATTTTGCTCATCAACTTTTCATGGGTTAGCTGATTATCCTTTTCAAGCAAACATAGGATGTTTCAGAGTTTCTAAAATGGAAAAATAGTCATCAGAACCACATGACGCCTCCCAGCCTGAATGTTTGCTCTGGAGATGAAGGAAAATTTTTTGCAAAAAGTAATATTTAAAACAAAATCCAAGCCTGCTTTTGAAGAAAACACAGGCAAAAGGTTTTTCCTCTTTTAAAAAATCTCTAAGTAGAACAATCATCATACCGTTTTATAAGCTAAACCTTTGAGTTTCTTAAAAAGTATTCTCCTGGGCTTGTACACAGACAGCAGCTGCACCCTGCAGGACATGTCTAAAGTCTGACATTTACTGTCAGGTGAGCGACTAATAAATACAAAAGGAGAATGTATCACAAATGGAATGTGTGTGAAGTTTAGCCAAAAGGTTTAAATATGATTTCAGTATGAATTGGAGAAGTTATTAGCTCAAAATTTATTTTTAAAAGAAGCTGTAAATGTCAGAAGTAGCAACTCCAGTCACTGGGGTATTTCTTTACTAGGGATTTTTTGGGGACGACTCAGGAGAAATGAAAGTCTCTCGGAGTCTACATCAGAGATGTCCTTGTGTCCTGCTAGTGGAACTCATTACATGTGGTATGCCTATACAACACACCCAACGGGACACTGGTGCAGCCCCACAGCTTCAGATAGACCATCAAAGGCAGGGATACCCATGTAAAGGACCTCATGAGGATCAAGAATGCTACTAGACTTTGCTTTAAACATTTCATAGGCTTTAGATTTGCCCAGTGATCACTGCCGAAAAACTGGAAGCAATTTCTTTGCCAATAGATTAACAGCCCATACGGATGTAATTTATTTGCAAAGAAAAAATGTTTCCACTTAAGATCATGTGACTTTTGTGGTTTATTATCTTAAATGTCTCAAATGTATCTAAAGTATCTTTCTGCTTTGTGTTTAGTCTGTTATGAGCATGTGTGCACGTGTGTGTGTGTGAGGCACACAAACTGTACCCAACTGTAATGAGCTGTAAGACACTAAATACACAGATAATATATTCATTAGATCATTTTGACATTAAAAAACTAAAGATTTTACAGCTAAGTTATTTAAACAAATGTCCTGGATTCTACATTGATTGGCTTCTGATAAGTGCAGTTTCTTGACATGAGAAAATATTGGCCACTGAGTCTTCAAGGTTGCAGGCCTTTAATTGTCATTGGTTCTTAATTTTAAGCATTTAATAAATTTTGGTTCACACAATAACAGCTGCAGGTCTAAACATGCTGATCCTTAAAATAGGCCAAATCTTTACCATCCACTGGGTAATTAGCAGTTTCAGCACTATAAAAGTGGTATAAAAAGAATTTTCTGCATTAACATGCCATTTCACAATAGAAGTAGAAGACACCTCTCACTGTGATGCAGAGGGAGAAATTTAATGGTATTCACAAACCTTAACAAGCACTGGGTATTTGACAGATTTAAGTGAGGCTCAGACAACCCCTTATGGTGACAAATGACAGGAGTTCTCATTTTCCCTTGCGCAGATGTGGGTCATCAAACGCCACTGCCTGGTGGCTGGGCCTGCACCCATGGGGCCTGGCTGAGCACAGCCTGAAGAGGAAACATGGGTCCCTCTTCCCATGGCCTCACACCCTGTGGGATGGGCCAGAAGGGTCAGGTGCAGAGTGAGCTGAGTGGTGGCAGAAGGCAGGGACCCTGGCGGTCAGAGACAGCAGCTCAGTGAAGGAAAATGTCCTTGCTGGACCTCTTCCCAGCCGCAACCAGCTCCAGGACAGCTAGGAAGAGTATAGTGCAAAGGTGGCTCATGGCTCTTGCCCCGACCTTTACAGACCTCCCTACCCAGACTTTGCTGCAACCCAGGGCTGTGAACAAGTCGATGTGGCTGTATTGCTAGCTGTGAACCTCTCTTTGTACATAGCAAGGATTGGGCTCCCCTATTCCCAGAGCCAGCCTCTAGTGGCCAGTAGAGGAACTGCAATAAATCTGCTTTCAGTATGAGCCTCAATTCAGAAGTTAGATGGTTGGCACTTGGTTGAAATGTAGAACTGTGAAGAACCTATAAAATTAAATAAGTTTTGTCAACAAGTGTTAAGATGTAAGATTTCTGTAGGGTCATGGGGCCATGTTTTGTATTTTCTTAGTTTAAGTGGTGATTTTTCTTTTGAAGCTTGTATATATAGGTTTATCACTGGAATCCTGTATTACTTTGAAAATGCTCTCCTTTGTGTGTGATTTCCTCTTGACTTCCCATTGTTGTGTGGTTTATCTTAATCATCTCCACCTGTTTTTTGTTGGCCCTCCTGTGTGTGTGCGTGTGTGTGCGTGCATGTATTTCTATCCAGTATATTGTCTGCCTTTCCTCTTTTGTCTGTCGTCTTTATACCTGTCCTCTCAGTCTTTCTCCCATGATTTACCTCATTGTTTCCTCCTTGCATTGCCTGCTGGTTTGGTTTTTGGATTTTCTGCTCTGGCAACATTTTTGTTCAACAATGAACGACTTAGTTGTTTAGTACTGCCTACCATGGTCTCCTGCACTTGGCTCCTCTGCCCCATAACTAAATTTGATCTATTCAGCATTTTAGACAAGTATTGCTGAGACACTTTTAAACAAGAACAACAACAAAAGCACTTTATGTTAACAGCTTACAGAAAAAAAAAACTTTTACTCACTAAAAGCAGGTATCTCAATCAACTTCCGTAAAAGGAAGATGATTTTAGTTACATGAACATCCATTGAAATAAAAATCTACACATGATCCTCCAAGTACACATCACCAGAACTTCTTTCAGCATGAACTCTTCTCTTTCTGTATTTTAAGTCAGATACATACAACCATCACTCTGTTATCTCTCTTACTCTCTTCCTATTCAGAGTTTGTGATAACACTTGCATGCTTTTGCTTATGTGACATTTTCAAATTAATTGTTTTCACTAATAACATAGAACCTAATTGCATTGATGTATTAGGGTTGTAAGTCAGGAAAGAGAAACCTTATTGTGCCATTTCAGGCAGCTGTTTTAAACAGTAATGTATATCTAGAGAGATATGAAGGGATGGAAAAAGGAAAAATAAGCTTTGTATTGGATTTTTATGGAAAACTTTCTTGCTATTTGAAACTCAAACAGCAGTAGCATATTATAAAGCAGCAAGGAAATGTTTTTTATGGCGTCTTTTAACCCACTAGATGTGAACTCTCAAAAAAAAAAACCCCACAAGAAACAAAAACAAACGAACCAAAAACCCAATACAAAATAGAAATTGGCAGTTACAAATTATCATCCAATTTCTATTTAAACTATATTATATATAGATTACATATGACTGCGATTTGTGGATTAACAGAATGTATTAGAATTTAATTAGAATTGAACTGAATTTTAAATATATAATAAATGAATTAAATATGTAATAAATGAATCATAAAACTACTTGACTTATATTATTTTCCTGTTATTCCATTTATTCTGTTTATCCTCTGAAGGAAACCCTCAAGGCTTTTGTTTGTTTGTGTTGTTTTGTTTAAACATTTTTGTTCAGATCCAAGGTTTATAAGGAACCATCTGCCTGTGGGCAACACTGTGCTGGATTATTTACCCAAAGAAAATATGGCTGTGAAAAATTCATGTCTGTGTGTCAGTCTGACCCTCGGTCATCTCCTGTCTCTCTCACCTCGGAGATGGGAAAAGCCCCTCGGTGTTGATGAGTGATGAGGACCGGAGCGCAGGCAGGCCAGACAGTCGTCTCTTCGCGGCCTTTGACATCCACTCTGGCGCTCTGCTTCTTCACCACATCAGAAACAAGGACAGCTGCCGACAATCAAACATGTAACATCTGCAACGGGCACTTAAGAACTTGAGATATTCTTTATTTATTTTGATAACCGTACATCTCTTTCCACAGTATGTTTAATTTTGCATTATGCTGTATTTACAATGATTTCCACTTGCCAGGAGCCTGTCTATAAGTAAAGAGATATTCTGTGATCATGAATGAAATGCTCATTCGTGATCATAAAATGCATCCTTTACTCAAGCTTCTTTTTCGGTGTTTTGACACAAACAGAGCATAAAGATGATGTGTTCCTGCCTTTCAATGAACAATAACTAGCCTCTGTTTTGATCCCCATTTCTCTTCATGGTGAAGACAGAAGTCATGCAGAGAGCCTTGGGACCTCCATCTAGCAATAAGTGTCAAGTTCATAAGGAAGTCCAATATTTAGTGTGAGGAGTGAAATGTAGGCCGATGCATCTGTCTGGCTGAAAGGGTTGTTTTAGTCAGCCAGTGGGTTCAAGGGAAATCCACATGAAGTGATATGCGTTTTTCACATTCAAGTAGCATTTCTTTAAGAATTTTCTCTGCGTCTCTACATAATTATAAAACATCTTTGTAATCTGGCTTTAATCTGGACCATAGTTTTGTGAAATTATACTGAAAACTGAATGCTTTTTCACATTCAGTAAAACGTGTACCGCAAAGACGTCTTTGATCCTGGAATCGCTTTCATCGTCCATGGCAAGCGCACGCATAAAGAGAGAGCAGAGTTTTTCACCTACCACTTCTAGAGTAACTGTTAATATCCTCTGGGAAGGAAATCAACCACCAGTCAGAAAAAAGACTTACTGACTGATCCGTTTTCCCACCCACAGATGAGAAAGTTAATAGGTTATATCCTTGTCCTCAGCTGGGATTGCCATTTCCTCTCCTGCTGACCTGTACATCAGATGGTTGACTCTTACAGGAATCAAGGTGAAGAAGAACAAACATGAACACTGGAATGTGGACGACTGGGCCATGACTGAGGTCCTGAGCTAGAAAGGGTTGTAAGACCGGGGAAGCATACTCCAGCCGCTCCACACTGCCTGCCAGCCTGTAAGGAAAAATTGGAAAAGTCATCAGCAGGACAGGGCCTCAGTCAAAACACGGGTGGCCACCCCACAAAGTCTCCAAACAAATGGATTTACATGATGTGATTGCTATCTGATGCACTGCAAGGGAGGGCGAATGCAACATAAATGGCACTTTCCTGTTGAAAGCGAAATCCTGGATGATGTAACGGGGCTGTGTTTGAGAGCGGCCAGAGAAAACAGATGAACAGGGCTCTGTTTGTCTGCTCCCTCTGCAGGCAAGCAGCTGCAGCCTGGGTAGTCTTTCTGTATTAACAAAGTCAGTCATAAAAATTTGTCTGAGATGAAAGATAGAATTTGCCCCTTTCTTCATGCTTGCCAACGAAAGGGGTCATTCAGCATGTTGCAAGGGGAGGAGACGTCTGTCAGGCTAAAACAACTGCAGAACAACCATGAAATGCTTCCACTCTGCTTAATGTTGTGTTGCCATTTGGAGGTAGACAGAACAATTACCAACCTAATTTATGCATTTGGATCATTTGTCATACGGATGGCTCACGCCAGGAAAATACAGAGCAGCTTGAATATGACTGTAATAAATATAACATTTAGACCTGGCTTCAGCTCCTTTCATTATTATGACCCTTGCCAGGAGGGCGACACGGTTCCCCACAACAAGTGAAGAGTGGAGTTGGCAAAATGCAACATATTTCTACATCATATCATTTGCAGGCAGGGGTTGTGTGTTGTAGGCACAATTTCTGCCCAATGTGCCCAATATCGTGTAGTGTAGCATATCTAACCACTGATGTAAACCAGTTCCATATGGCCTTGTAATTTGGAGTAAACAAAGGCCACTAGAGGTCGCAACAATTACACTACTGATCACATGATCCCCCTAAAGGCTTTACTCCTTTTTAAAAAAAAAAAAAATCTCCTTTTTGAGGTCACAGTGTAAAACACTGAATAGCACATAATAATAATAATAATAATAATAATAATAATTATAATAATAATAATAATAATAATAATAATAATAATAATAATAAT
>JAOWBL010000015.1:11753937-11765582 GCA_028564865.1 Zenarchopterus dispar
TATATATATATATATATATATATATATATATATATATATATATATATATATACACACACACACATATATATATATATTTAAATTTTCTATGGATTATAGAATTATAAAATTATAGCTGAATGAATTTTTGGCCCAGGGTCATAAGTTGTATTTCTATGATAATATAATTATGAAACAATATAACATTTTCCATTGTAAAGAAAGAACAAAATTTTGTAAATATGTCTGGCAGAAAATGTGGAACATAGAAATAAATAAAAAGCAATGCAGAATTTGAAAATTTACAAAGATTTAAGACAATTTGAGGCTTTATACAATTTCTATAGATTTAACAAATTTATGAAGTAACAGCACAAAACAATGCACATTCACTTTTTCCTAGTTATAGCTATTTTAAATTTTCCTAAAGCAGTTTCAGTATCTGTAATGAAATGAACTGTACATCCTGCAAAAATCATCAATAGCAATAGGTACACATTATCTAAAGCAGGTTTTAGTTTTTGATATGTCCACAGTTGTATATATCTATATGTTAATGTATCTTGTATTTTATTACAGCTGCAGCCAAAGTGTAAATCTATTAAAAACCAGATTCTTTTTCTCTAGTGTCATTTTTATATTTGAAACATTTAAGCTCTACTTTCTTTTAATACACATCCTTGGAAATAGCATTAAACCAGAACAATATTTTCCTTGAAATAAGTAGAATATAATGAAATGTAGTTACCCATAATTGTAAATCAAAATTGTTGTTTTCATTACCTTAAAATGCTTAAGGTTTATAAGAAGTCAAGAAAAAAGAAGAAAATAAAAGTAGAACACTACAGTCTGACTGTAGTGATGTTACATATACTGAATGCAAGATTATTACTAATTTTATTTACGATAATGTCAATAACTATAACAACAACAACAATAATGAACAGACAGGCAATAAAACAAAACAAAACAAAAAAGACTTTCATGGATAAAATACAATCCAACACCAAGAAGGGCTCCTGAAGTGCAACAGAGACCATATAGTTTCAACAGTGCAATGCAGTGTTGCTGCATCAGCCCCCCTGTGTCACGCTGACAGAAGCCACACCCCTTTATCATAATAAATGAAACAGTTCACAGTTCAGTGACAAGACAACAGCCTCCCCCACTTCTGTGGAACTATGAGGCAGTGAGTAGCAGGCTTATGCAAACTCTGCCCAAACTGTGTGTCATCTTTGTAAGAAACATCCGTGAACACAGTCGGTTACTGCTTCCTGGATGTGCCCGTGAGCCCCATGGGAGCTGTCAGAGGTCAGCGAGGACCAGCCAGAGAATATATGAACAAGATTTCCAATAAAATAAGGCAACTCTGATCAGCATGCAAGCTGTAAAATGAAAACCAGGTGTGGCGCCCATGTTCAAACCTATCAAATGAACTCCAGATCACAGTGCTGTTAGGGTGTTTTTCTTTCCCTCCATGTGATGCTAAAGGAGACAAAGGTGATGGGCTATATTTAGCAAATACAACAACTCTCCGGTATGGAAGAATTATATAATCCACCAGAGCCAAGAAGAAAGATTTCTTGTGCAGCTTCGGCTGTAGAGATCGTTCCTCTTTAGGAAACCTTAGTGATGAAAATGTTCACAGTGTGATAGCTGCACCGTACCGATCCTACATACCATTTTATTCCTTTGTTCTTGTTTTAGCGTTTGCAATAAAAGACTGTCACTTCAATCAGAAAAAAAGGATTTGTGAACAAGGTGACCTGTTTAGGTGATCCTGGATTTACCATGAAAGGTTTCCTAATTAGGGATAAAAGATTAAGTTACCATTTTGTAGCAAAGATTGCAAAATCTCTTCAGAAAAATTTATGGTTTTCAAATGTTTTTTTGCTGTAGTGTAATTTTCTGTGCTGAAGAGGGGGCACATAATAAGCCTGAAGACATGAAAGTGGTCCACACAGAAAGTCTTTGCTCTTTCAGGAAAGAAATGCCTTGAGTTCAGTAAATATTCAGAATATTCAAAATTTAGTGAGAAACTTCCAACTTACCCTGAACAAGAGTGAGCCCTTTTAGGGGGTTATATTGTAACTCCTAGTTTAGGAAATATTAAAAAAAAAAAAACATTTGAGAAAACACTTTAAAGATCTCTCTAAACTTACTACACTTAATGTGAATACTTGTGTTCTTGTCACATCACTTGTGTTGACATCTTCTTATGATGGTGTCACCTAATATGACACCTTTACTGTAATTTTGTTAGCAGCCAGATGTTATTTATTGTCTGCAAGTTTTTGTAAATAAATTGCTTATTTTCAGACAGCAGTCTTCCAGGTGAAGTCCAAGTATGAATAGAAACAATGAGTCAGGATTGGTGTATGTATCTGAGTGTCTGATGACGATTATTGTTCTGTAGTACAAAAATTGAGTGTCATAGTTACTGTCAAGGGTGAAGAAATACACATTAAGAAGATGACCTGCAAAGACAGAAAGCTACAAGATTGCTTCAGAGATTAGGAGAAAGATGTTGGTAAGGAAAAAGATGAATAATCTCTAATGACCCAGCACCTTGAATGTGTCGTCAGAAGAAATAGGACGTGGTTCAAATCAATAAATATTTCATCGTGGAAAAAAGCGTCACATTTATAAAGGAAAAGAGTCTAACTCAGCAGGTAGGACTTGACGTTGAGTCTGTGTAATGGTGCCCCTTAGACTGCACAACACACAGCAGCAGGGTGGAAGGTTCAAACTGGGACAGACAAGACAAAGTCACTCAATAAAACCTCTGCGCTGAGGGTGAACTTCCCAAATCCTGATGAGGGGCAATAATGAAAGCAGTGGAGAGAAGCTGAGATCTCGTAGTTCCAGACTGACAAGCTACCAACTAACCAACCAGTTATGGCGGCAGCTTGGTTCCACAGAAATATGTAAAACTTTTAAACACATCATTATGCGCTGGTGGCATGTAATGTATTGAAAAAAACAAAAAAAAAAAAACAAACAGAAAAGCTGGCTGCAAGTCTTGTTCGGTGAACAAACAAATCCCCTCATTCAAATGAGCTCACGTATTCACAAAGAAAAGAAGATGGAGGAGATAGTGGATTGCCAAATATATATAAATCTTTAGGTAGTTGCTGGTTAAGTTTTTTTTGTTTTGTTTTGTTTTTCTAGTTGCGATACTGAAAAGTGAATGGAAAATTGACTTTTTCAGAAAGGTAGTTGTGACATTGTCCCAAGTCTCTTTGTTAAAGAAAACAATGGAGCAAGACCTTGTTGTGTTTTCCAATTCCAACTCGTAAGTTTGTTAAGTTTCACTACACAAAATTGTGTTGAAAATTCAGGTGCAATTCATGTTTTTTTTTTTTTTGTGAGACCAGGTTCCAGAGAGAGCATAGGGAGATCAAGAAGTGCTGGGGCCAAAGGAACACTGGGAACAGATGTTGAAGGTGAAGTCCTAAGTGGTCCCACTGGTAACAAGAGCATTGAAGACTGTGACCCCCAAACTGTGAAAGTTGCCCCAGCAGATTCCAAGATCCAACATGGGGGGGGATAGTCAATCCCAAAATGGGGTTAAAATAAGTGCACATTGGACCTTCAGTTGTCAGGTGACCAGAAACACAACTATAAATAAATGCTGATGTTGCTTTATGTTCTCTGTGCTTATGATGACACATTTTATATGTTTATTATCACTGATTTACACAATGAATTAACTGAAATTAAATTATAATAAATAATGACATATCTTATTATACTAATTTATTGAGAAATAAAGAGAGTTTAATCTCAATCTATGTGACTTGCTTATAATTTTGATTCACTTTTATAACAAGATACTGCTTGCTCTATTGACTCACTAAAAGATAAATTGTATTACTTATGATAACTGATTAATTTCAAACTACAAAGTTCTCAGTCCAGCACTTCCTGGGAGTTGATGCAACCTTATCATGTTATGCGTAAATAGTGTAAGCAAATGTTCCAGAGGTGGTTACTGTAATTTTATCTCTGCACATTGCTTTGTAGGAATGTGTTTTTATATTAAATTGTGTTTCTGACAGGATGTGGGAAAAATGGCCTCAAGCAAGGGGAAAAAAGAGCAATCAAATTAGGAAGTAATGACATCATCATCAAAACAGTTTTTCACGGTTATTTCAAGGCAGAGCCACATAAAGAACTTGAGCCAGAAATATGAAAGGCCCGAGACAGCATTTTCTCATTTGAAGTAACTTAAGCTAGACCTTCACCTCTGAGTTGTACTATCGGCTCCGCAAAAATACCTGTTGTGAGAAGGTCTGTTTGTGGTTAACCCAGCCATGGGTACCCTCCCCTGAGGCAGTTTCATGTATTTCCTTCACACTTCTGTCAAAGCACATAATAAGTGACAGATTATATCCTCAAAGAAGCACTGGAAGTACAACTGCACCACATTTTGTACTTCCCCACTGCTGATAATCAGTCAGGTACAGTATCGCGATCAGGTCAAGTAGTTTATTGCAAAACCAATTAAAAATGTACAACCTTTTAAAAGCTATCTCAAAGGACAATCTGGCTTTTTGAACCATTGCTAAGGCATTTTTTCCCCCTTTTATATCTTTTGCATTTCCTTTTGGATTTCACATCCTTTAATTTAAACCATGACAGTTTCTGTACTTTTTGATATGGCTTTGGCTAAACCAAATAAATCTTACACAATTACGCTGATGATAAAAAAAATCTCTTAGACCCACATGCTGGTTCTAAAATAAACTGCAAGTAACTGGCTAATTTGTATAAACACATTAAAACCGGCTTCTTATCCTGGTAGCAGCAGCAAAACCCTAACAACTGGAGACGATTACGCACATTCAGTCTCAGGATTAAAAGACTGTGACTTCTGGTTGTCCTTATCACACACTTGATCAATCTTTTTCTCCCACCCCCCCATCCCTGTCAGAGTAGGTTCAGAATCTCCACACCGTCCTGAAATGCCCCGCTTAAGTGCCGGAGTTAAGTAGCCGTGTTTCATGTCCCAACGCTTTTGCATGCTACTCACGATGAAGTGCAGATAGGGGTTAACTGAAGCAACTTGTTCAAACAGACGACTTGTTTGTTAATGAGTCCGACGATGTTAAAGCAGCGTCCTCGAAGGAAGTTTGTGTCCCGAAGTCGGTTTGAACCTCGGGGTCATCGGCTTTCATTCTTAAGCTGGAAGAAGTTGCAATCACACATTATCCAGAAGCCCATATAAAATGACACTGAACAGGCAGTAGCCAGGTTAAATACTTTAAAATGGCCAAACACGAGCCCCATTAATTGGCTTTTTTGGTCCCAAAAAATAAAAAAAGAAGGAATATCTACAACGTGCCTTCACATTAAATGTCAACTCTATAATTTCCTGCAGCTGCACACAATCGTCATGATAATTAGCCCTATTGAGATGGATCTACCTAAGCATTTTGTTGATTTAAGATAACAAATTGGTTGCAGTGTTTGTTTGCTCCAGTAATGTCCTACAAGTAAAATATCTTCTGTCCCAGTCCAGAGCAATCAGGGTGTATTCTGTTTGGCATGCTTGAGTGCTCTTCAAGTCCGCTGGGTGAAGGGGAACTACACTGGATGTCAGCCCAGCTGGAAAACTGTCCTGTGAGCACCTCCTCAGCTGTGAAATGCAAAGTTTGCAGCTCAAGTTGCCAAATGTACTAACTCAGATGAAATAATGACACCAGGAATGCAAAAGAAGAGCAAAAAAATAGAGCCTTTTCAAATGCACAAAATATTTTTAAGTCTATGAAATTAGTTTCTTTTATATGATGTCTGTTTACACAAAGATGAGTTGGTCGCAAAACTATCAAGTCATGCTGCAAATTATGTGCTGAGCGCATGTGCTCAGCAAGGCCCGGCTGGTTTTGACGCAGGGTTGGGACATCTCTGCTGTGAAAGGGCTACAAACCGTGGCGTTTTTTTTTTTTTTTTTAATATAGCACTATGTGGGTGGGTACACACACCAGCCTCCTCAACAAGCCAAAAGCGGCTCCGCAGCTCGGGAATGAGAAGGCCCGACCTCATGGCCTGCGACTCAGCGGGCCAACGGCGCCTGTCGGCTGAGCCCAAAACGCCATTTCTACACCAGATGTATTTCTAAGATTTGGTAGTGCAACAACTTCAAAGTCCGACTTGATTGTTGTTGATTGTATGATTATTCGATGTTGCCGTCTTTTTCTTTATTTCTGGGGGGAAAAGATATTATCATTCAACCACACTTATTTAATTGCAGCAATTGGAGCCACTCTAATTGGGCCTAGCCTTTCATCTGTAATGGTAATGATTATGAGATTGTGCTTTTGCTGAGCAGTCTAGTCTGATGAGCAAGAGCGGCATGATATGACTGCTTTAGCTGAGATTCTGCAGTGTTTTTTTGAATATCGTCTTTTGCCCTCCTACGCATGTAAACTCTTCCGGATTTTTTGTGATTTAAACCATTAATTTTTCTGTGTTTTCTTTCCCAAATCCTTCATGCGCTCACATTGTTCTTCATCTTGATGTTAGTAACTGATTTGATCTTCGTAATGGAGGTCTTGAATAAGTAAACAGTGAATGCTTGTACCAAACGTCAGCATGCTTTGTCAGAGCTAAGCAGACATTTAAAGAGCATCTTATCATGTTGATTTAAGCAATTAAACATGAAGTTGCCCTCTGCAAGCTCCGACTGACTGTATCGTACTAATTATTATCTACTGAACCTCAAAGCATTTTCTGAGACTTGATAAAGAGGACTTATCACAGTCATTACGTGCTTAAATGTCTGGCTATTTGAAGGAAAAGTCTGAATTTGGGGAAATGTTTGGCGCGGCACAGCCTCGATTTTAATGTGTTTAGGTATATAACAGTTTGCAAATGTTTTCAGGCTTCATGGATGTTAAACAAAGTAATTAATCCTTAAACGATACCTTGCTCCAAACCCTTTTTTTGTGACAAGCATACCTCAATTAATGGAGTATAAACAGACTCTTCTATGACCCAGGAAATTGTTAGTAGGGCTTGAAAACATGTTAAATAGACAGATTACTTTTATCTTTTTTTTTGATACATGGTTCATACTTAACCAGGATTTACTTTTATATTTCTACAGTCAGAAACCTAAACCAAATACAATTTTGATTTGATGGTAAAGACTCAACTATACTGCGTGTACTTACTAACATACATGACATGTGACTGCATTCTTTTGCCCCTAAGTCAACCACAACCAGATGATGATCTAGTCAAATGTGACAAAGCTTTGTGCAGAAATATGGGCAGTTTTCTGGTTTGTACTCATGCCAGTATGGAGCTGTTTTGACAAGGATTATCACTTTCATCACCAGGTAATTTATAACAACCCCCAGCTTCTGCAGACCTCATATCGCTCCAAAAGCACCGTGCTTACAAATATCAGAGCAATGCTGGTAGCTCGCTTTCTCACCTTCTGCAGATGTAGGAAAGGGGCAAAAACAAAACATTCAAACACCACGTTATCTTTGGCCCATACTGCAGGCTGACTCTTGCACAGGAGCCATGGTTGTGTGTGTATGTGTGTGTGTGTTTCTCAGCAGGAAAAAATGCCTGCATAGTGATGGAAATGCCAAGGAATTTATCCAGAAGCCTTCATAAATCATCCCATTACGTTAAAATAAACTCGTGCTGAGATTCGGGTAATTTTTGAATTTTGCAATCCCTGTCTTGATGAGGATTTTATGATGTTCTCCCATCTGTCTCTTTTTTCCTGTTATCTTGACAGTGAAGTGTAGGTGGCAACGGTAGCGAAGACAACATGACAGTATGTCTCTGCTTCCGTGAGGTGAGACTTACACTACACGGCCTTTCTTAGCAAGCCCCATCTTGCAAAACAATAAAATCAAATTAAAAGAATAAAAAGAAGTTTTTAAAACTGGATAAAATGTCTTGGCTGTCAAAACAGAAAATGCCGTGTTGTCACAGACTTGTGCATTTAATCATAACAATAGATTAAAAAGAATTGTAACCCTAGTCAAGGATGTGGAGAATGATTATGATGTAAGAATGTCATCTATTCTGTTTGTACAATGTTTTCTTAGTTCAGTGTACTCATAACAGCAGCTGAAATGTACACAGCACTCCTTTGAATAAAACTATAACACACAGGCAGGCACAATAACAACTTAGGCGCCAGTAATCTGCAAGGTAATACAACGATACTGCAACAGTCAATTTGCAGGATAGATTTAAAAAAGAAAAGAACTCCATTTATATGATCCACACATCACTACCTGACGAATTGTTCCAAGATTCTGAGATCTATGTCTCATTTATCGTTTTTAAAGATTCTTGAATATCAATTGTGCATGGATTCAGCAAACAAACAAATAAACACAGAATTAGAACAGCAATAATGAGAGAATGAGGGGAAAGAACACCCAGAATGTGGCCGCACATTTTCCTCTGCACTTTTTGTGAACTACGGCTCCAAAAAGCCACCCACACATCACCACTTTGGGGAAAACTAGTCTCTAACTGGCACCTATATATGGTCTTTGCTACTGCCAGAGAGACATTTCTCTTACAGAGGGAAAAAAACACCCCAGAGACTGTGGAGCTCATCCATCATTCAAAATCCTGTAACACAGAAGCAGCAAGCCTATGATTTAGCGACAAACAACTTTGTTTGGTTTTCCCATTTATGATTTTGACTCCCCTGTAAAGTTTGCTTTTCTTCAAGTAAAGGCATTTAACTCTGTGGTGCACGAGCATTTTTATTGAGTCAAGAATCACAGGCTATATTTTGGCTGCCTTCCTCCCTTGGTCAAGTTTAAGACCTGCAAATATCTGCAGTATGTAAATGTTGAGGTTTGTGCGTGTCGTGTGAACTTTTTACTGGTGTAACAGGCTGAGTGGCTGATGTCATGAACTTCACTTCACCTGTACTGCTTGTTGCTCACAGAGAAAGAAAATCACCTTGTCGTTGCCTTTGCCACACCTGCTTTGATCCCAATTAGCTTATCTTACATGTTTTATCAAGAATGCAAGCGGTGTCACATTATCTGTGTGAAAATCAGTGCAATAGTCAAAATGACGTCTATTCAGTACGTTCAAAACCAAAGCAGAGAGTGCATTCCTTCCTGTGTCACGTTGAGCTCCGATAGCCAGTGCGGTAACTATTAACACTGTTTGTCTTTATTTAATCCATCGAGACAGTAACAGCAATCACAGCCGAAGCTGTAAACATACAGAGTTTAACGTTTATAGTTTCGTTGTCATCACAGTCTTTTATTTAATTGTAAGGAAGAAACTAAACTTTGAAAACAGTTGGGAAACAGTCTCTGATGATTAGGGAAACAAATAATGACTTCATGTTGTTAAAGGTAGCTTCTACACATCAAGTGAGCATATTTAAAACAGGCCACTAAGCTTTTGTTTTGAATGGAGATCTCTGCAGCTTTTTCCAGCTTTAGCAAAGCCCAGTCCCAAAGCTACTACAATTTACCACTCAGCTTAACAGTCAAAAAAGTCTATGGACACTGATACACGCCTTACACACATACGCACACACACACATGCGTACAACAGCTGTGGTACAGGCTCCGCCCTGAATTTTCCTTAGATCACGTCAGTCAAACACGGTGGCCAAAGTGCTCATCTTTGCGGAGGCAAGAAAGACAAAGTGACTGCAAGTTCAGAGCAGCAGATGGCAACGGTGTTAGAGATACAACAACAACAGATAGTTGGACCGAGTCAAACTCAGAGAGTGAAACTTCCAGAGGTGATTGCCAGCTCCGTGGCATAACTGTCCAGTTCACAACAACTTTCCGTTTATAAAATATGTGTTTATCTATGTACAGGAAAAGATGATAAAACAAACAGCAAATTGTCATGCAAGACATACTGCAAATGAAATATAGTTTAATGTAAATCTTCTCTCTCATCAAAGACTACCTCCAAACATTGTGGTTTGTGTTCTTCCGAGAAACCTGTGTTTGTGGATAGCAATGGCCACAAGTGACGGACGTCCAGCTCACCACTGTGGCAGAAAATATAGAGCAAACACAAGATTTACAGCCTTACTAGTCTCACAAGAGGGAAAATGAGGCTTGTTTATATAATATATATAACTTCTTATGTGGACTACCCTTTTTTCCTCCTTTACGAAAAGCATCATAGGAGAAAAAATCGTATTCTTCAAAGGGCAGCTGACAGCTGCTGATCTTATTTTACCAATTTATCTCCACAACAGGTACATAAACCTAGCTATATATTTACCAACTCAGGAATGGCTGAGTTGGTAAATATATAACTGAAGTCATTAAGCCACTGCTCTGTGTCAGATGTGCGATAGCATGCTTTATTTTCATATCTTTAAAGGGTAAAGTAGGTTCATCAAGGCAAAGAATGTGATTTACACTTGACATAAAGCCGCTAATGGATGTGTGAAAAACTGTACAACACAGTGAAACGTTAGATAAAGTATACTCAATCATAAACATTTCCTGTTTTCCAAACACTGGTTTTTCTTTGGCTATAAGATGAGAGAATATTTTGCACTTCTTAAATAATTCAAGCATGTAAAAACAAACCGCTGAGTGCAGTTTCTCAGGTTTAACCACAAACCAGCAAATTATTATCGGTCCAACTATCTGTTGTATGTCTCCTGTAAAGCATTTTGAATTGCCCTGTTGTTTACGGCTGCTTGACAGGATTTAAAATGTCTGAATCTATACAAAAGCAACTTTTGTCTACATCACCTTCTTCAAAATGGGTAAGTTGGGCCTTTACTGTGGATGAATATTATCATAAAGGGTCAGTGGCTTAGGGGCAGCTGGAGCTTGTTGGACTACTACCAGCAAGGCCTCTTTTCTCCAGTTTACAGTTTTAACAAGTCAGATTTTGAGTGACCTGGGGAAACGGTTTAATTGCTGCTTCTTGACTTGTGTTTCAGCCCCATGTGGGTGGGTGGTCTGGTACGGCTGGGCATGGGCAGTTTTCTGATGTACAGTGAAGTAAATGGATGTTTCAGCAGAACAACAAACACTTTTCCTTTTGCCATTTCAAGGAAGTACCAGATGAGGTCATGTTGTGTATTTTTACAATGACTCTAAATTACTTGTTTTCTGAAAGTGGGTAGTCTAGCGATTTCCCACAGATAATATTTTGGCTCTTAAGATGTCTACAAGCCTTTTAGATACCTGTTTTTATCAGACTGGAGCCTTGTTGCAAATGCATCCGCTCAACATTTTCTTCTCCTCTCTTCCATTTCACATTTAGAGAGATATTTTTTCCTTCACTTTGACAACCTGCAGGATGTCCCTGAACACAATCTCATACCTTTTTCACTGGCCTTGTCTTAACAACCATCACAGACTTTTATGGGAGGCCCGGCGCCACATCTCCCACTAGTCAGCTGTGCTCTTTGAGAAAATTTCCTACAAGCCCAGGATCTAAGTGTCATTTGTATCATCTGCAATTAATCAACCATCATTTTTTTATGGGTTTGTTAGGTTTACCTCCCCGTCCTTCCCCACAGCTACTGCTAAGTTTATGGTCAACACAGAGCCAACACTCGGATTTAAGAGCGTTCCACATGCTTTTCAAGTTTTTGTGCTCATATAACCTACTATAAATAGATGACTAAGTAAAAGAACTAAGTAAAAGAACATCTGATTTATTTCATATAT
>JAOWBL010000015.1:11810440-11822959 GCA_028564865.1 Zenarchopterus dispar
TATATATATATATATATATATATGTATGGATGTCCAGAGATCTTTCCTCAAACTTTATCAGTGCCCTGACCTCACTGAACCACAGCCAGATGCTCATAAATACATTCCCTTATTTCTACCCTTGTGTGGATGCCAGTTGGGCCTGGAAGTGGGTTTGTTTTGGGTGTTCTCAGTATATTCCAGCTAGAGCAATCCTTTCACATTTCTCATAAGAGAGCCATGCTGATTTCCTGAAATGCATATTATGTATTCATGCTTGTGGTCATCTGTCACGGTGGTGATCTGTTGAAAGCTGCAAAAACCCAGAGTCCAGTGTCCGTAAAATGGAGACTTGTTTGTTGCCACACCCGTGGATTAATCAAGTGGACGTCTCTCTCCTTGGTGAATTGTAGTGCCATACAGTAGGACTCCAGATTCAGCTGTGCAAATGTGGAAACTGACTCCGTTAAGTGAGCAGTTAAGCCTGCGTTGAGCTATGTCACAAAAATCAGCCCATGCGATCATTTTTTGGTCACATCTGTACACATTGCCTTTCAGCTTTCAAAACATGCGTGTGTGTTTTGCAGTGTTTAGATATCGGAGGAATCCCTCAAATCTCTCATCAGCCTTCCATATTTAGAAAGAATAAGCATATGCCTTTTCAAAGCTAATTATGCAACATTACCAGTTTAATCATGCTGAGTACAAATCAGGCTTAGAGGACGAAGGAGAGATCGCCTCAAACTGCAGCAGAGGAATAGGGGAACTTTGCTCTCTCGTGCTGGTGGTGAAATGTCTGACATGTTTGCGCTGAGTAAGGACAGACAAGTCTGCAACCAAGCCTGGACTTGCTGGCCAAAAAAAGCGCCTCACAGCTCCCCCATTTTTCTTAAAATGCCCTTTCCTGAATGAATGTGTTGCCTGGGTTTGCACACTCTGTCTGGGTGTTCAAACTGGGATCTTGCTCATTATACACAAATGGTAGAAACAGTGGTAGAAATGACTCACACTCTGCAATAAAGTAACCTGAAATAACCAGAATAATGTAAAAAATAATCTGTGTGAAAGTTTGCATGGAGACATTCTTCTTTAACAAAAGCAGACATATACTCCAAGTTTGACCACTGAAAAGTAGACATACTTTTTTTTTACTGTCTGTGTGACTTGTGCATTGTTGTGTGTTGTAGAACTGGACTTTTTAAAACTGATTCACCTGTGTTTAATCAATATTTAATTGCTATGATATTTTTGAAATTATTATTTCAGTTTTTCAGCCAAACGACATGTCTCACAGGTAACTAATGGTAACACCCAAGAAAACTATGAAAAACAAACAAAACAAAAAAAAAATCTGACAAAAACATTTGCAGAAATTTTCAGAACTTTTGGTGAACTTTGGCCCTCATTTCATACACTAAGCATCTTTCTAAGTGAAAACCTTTCTGTTGGTATAAGTGGATATCGTTTAACTTTAAAAAAAATATATCATAAATCATCATCTACTTAGACTGAATCATCACTTGTTGAAAGCACGCAATCAGTCTTTTATCAGTTTCATGTGACAAACTGTTGCTTTTGGACCAGATATTAATATTTTAAATACATGAAATAACAAATATTCATTTTTTGTATTTACAGTGTGTGATGTCAAATCCTAATTCAAACAAAACTTGCTGGAAAACTTACTCTACTTTGGCCTGTGTGCGTGGTTGCACAACTAATTGTTTGTGGTAATGATTACAAGTGTGATCATGACTCTTGTCAAACAGTGTTGACAGCAGTTGAAATAATGATGGCATGTGTGGTGGAACCCACATGGGATGATGTTACTCTTTGGAAAAGCTTTGGAAAATGCAGAATTAAAAACCAAGCTTGCTCAATGTCAGTGTTGGTCTGAACAGTGTACACCCATATTACAGAAAATGATGGGCTTGGTCAGAGGTCTCACTGAGTTTCCTAGATGACTCACGGTGTTATGAGATGTCAAGGAGAACTTACCTCCATCCAGTCCAATTAGAGGACTTTTAACCGATGCTGAAATTTGAAACATCTGTAAACACCTTGAGAGTCAGTGTAATAACTCATTTCTATTGAGACAATTTGTTCAAGATGATGAATTAAATGGTAGATTGTTTTCATGTTATCTTAAAAGCATTTTGTTATTACATTTGATATGATGATGTGAAAGTCTGAAGAGGAGGGAAACAAGTGTTGATGAAGCAAAGCTTCCTTGATCTAATTCGTGTTACAATTATCTTAGAGGAGATGCGTTTTGTGCAGGCTTTAAAGTGAGCCCATATGCTGCAGACCACAACCTGCTGACACATCTACAAAAACATGTATAGAGATGGAAGTCCATGCTCAAGCAATTCCCTCTACAGTAAAGCAGGGCCCAGATGTCCTGTCCAAGACATAGAAACAATTATATCATCAAATAAAAAGAGTGCAGTACACTTCCCAAGATCAGGGGATTGAGTCTTTCCTTGGCAGTGTGCAGAAATCCTGGCTCGGAGCCTCCTCTGCTCAAAAACAAGGCAAGGATTTCCCTAAGACAGAGAACACAACTTACACAGGGATAAAAAGAAAAAAAAAAGGAAGATAGAGCCAGTTGTGACCTGGAACCTTAGGTGTTCTTGTTCTTTTTCATTCTCATGATTATGATCGCCATAACAATGACAATATTAACCCATTCCCACAACAAAATGAATAAAAGCTAGATCGATTCAAAGCACAAAAATAAATAAATGCATGAAATAATAAAACATTTTTTTACTTTAAAGCCTTGACTATGACTATATATATATATATATATAGTGTGTGTGTGTGTGTGTGTAAACTATGTATAAGCTGTATATATGCTATACCTACCAACTCAGCAACTCAGTTATGTGGATTTGACACATAAGCAGTTACAATTCTAATAATATTGTTGATGACAATATCTCCACATATATTTACCCTGAAAAAAGAAGAGTCTTAGGGCCAGCTAATACTGGCTTTGGGAAGCACATAATCCACCTTCAGCTTCTGTATGATAACTTAACACTGCCATATCAAGTGTTAATGCAGTGGAGAGAAGGACAGCACCTTCTGAAAGTGATACTAGCTCCCCAGACATTGTTTGACTTAACCAAGCGAGACGTTATTGGCATTCTGGAGCTAAAATGTTCGAGTGTGAGGGGGAAAAAATGAATTTGTCACTGTCTCCTAGTCTTCAGATGATTCATTCTGAGATATTCTCAGCCCACTTTGTTTTTCTTTTCTTTTTTTTTTCATTTTTAAATGAAGCCAAGACAAGTGGAAGCAAGTCCAGCAAGACAGGTTTGATGGGCTGCTTCTAATAGTTTTCTTTTTTCTGTGTACACATTGAGGGGGAAAAAGACATCAGTTTTTCCAGCTGAACAAAGTATAAATGCAAAGTTAAATGAAGCTAAAATGTGCCTTTTTGTGATATTGATCCTCTTTCATTTTATTGATGAGTACTTAAGGCTAATGACTTGGAGATCACTGTCATGGATTAAGTATGCGATGGAATGGAACTAACTTAACACATGTCTGGCAGCTCTAAACACACTGGCCTATAACTTTTACTGGGCGGTTGTGCACCATGAAGGGGGAGCCAGCCGTGAAACCGAAAGTCTTTTGAACTGTGCCCTAAATTCTCATGTGTGAAGACATTCCCGCCACTTTTTTGCCTTTACTACACAGCACTCTAGGTCATATCAAGTTCTCAGGGAGAACGCAGACAGCTGCGATAGCATCGACAGGATGGTGCAAAGTGATGACACATTTGCAGAATCAGCCCATCGAACGAGGCATGGGTCATGGGTGACTGAAGACACATACCTGGTTGTTCATGTCATCGTCTGTAGTTATGCTCAGAACGTTACTGAAGGCAGGCTGATGTTTTGGAGGTGTAGATATTTTTTTTATTATCACACAAGCACTGAACCACAACAGAGGCATCAAGGCATTAAAACATGTTTTAAAAGAGAATTATTATGAGACTGAGCAACTGATTCTTTGACAATTAAACGACTGATTCTCTGAAAGTAAAACAAATAACTTTTTTTGACAATGTTTTTCAAAATACCACTCAAAATACTTAAAAAGTTGAGGAGGTCTTTAAATGATCATAAACTATCAACAACCAAGAAATGAACTGGCTTCTTAGCAGCTTGCTGTTTGAAAAAAAAATTGAGGAAAAACATTAAGAGAACAAAACTCAAACATAATTATCAAGCAGAACATTGGCTCTCAGTGATCTGAGATAACCAATTCATCAAGAGATACTTCACTTTTATTTATTTATTTATTGTCAATAAATTGCAGCCCTGTTCACAATGGCCACGGTTAACAGTTTGAGCACTTTGCTTCTTCAGAACGCTAGTGCATCATTACATGACTCACATAGACAGGTGGTGAAGTATGAAGAAAGGTGTAGTAAAGCATCAGACAGGGGCAAAGAGGGGGTAAGGTTCACTGACAGTACAGAGACCTTGGAGTGGAGAGACTCTCTTTTGGGGGAGTTAACATATAAACACATTCAATATGCAGGTGGAAATATGGGCCTGTCGGGGTAAATAAATAGCATTGGTCTGGAGCTCTGAACATTCTGGAAACAATGGAATTTTTCAGATAAACTTGGACTTGAACCACATCTATACAAAAATACTCATTTCTTCTGTGTCCATCCCTAAGATAACTTCTTTTTTTTAAATCTATAATAATAATTTTACTATCAAATTACCAATTCAGGTATGGACTTCTGCAACTCTATTTCTCACTGCATTCACATGAAAATAAAACTCGCTGGTTTTCTCTATAAAACGGATTTAGCTTAACTGCAGAATCTCAAACATAATAGTGGTCTGCAGTTATTTTCAGGATTACCATACTGTACTTGATGTCCCCGGGTGTTGTAGAAACTAATACAAACGCACCACCATCTGGCCTGAGTTGGAAGTTGCTTACATTAAATTAAAGATAGAGAGAGCGTCATGATTTTTACGTAAACACCTGGACTGTGTGAGTTTTCCCTCACGTGGAACAGATAATAATAAAGACATCTCGAGAGTAAGAAAATATCATGGATTTTAACGTTTTAACTCTTTAAATTGGGTCATCTCACGTCACATATTATCAGTTTACCTTTTCCTCCAGCAGATGGCAGCATAGACTCACAAAAGAGACGATAAAATTGTTCTGTAAAATCAAGTCTGGCTTAAAAAATTCTTTCCACCTTTTCTTTGTCGCGTTTATTCTTGTAAAAACTTTTGAAATAGTCACATCCTTTATAGCTTTAAAACATGCTAATGCAGTTATCACACGATAGGGGTTTTTAAAAAGTGTTAAAAGTTGCCCAGCAAATGGAGCCTAAACTTGACATAATGAAGAGAGGAGTGTGTAAGTTTGCCAGCAGGTGGCAGTCTTTAACCAGGGTTTTCAGGATGGGGTTTAGCCTTAAAATGATCTGATTATGGGATGTGGAAAAGGGAAAAACATAACTCCAAGCAGCGGGAGTCCTCTAAATCTCCAAAAACCTAAATCGTGAGTATTTCTGCAGTTTGTTTGTTGTCCCAAGTTTATTTTACTGGAAATATTCTCTGAAATCCTTAGATGTGTCTTACTGGATAAACTATATGAATAAATGAAAGTTTATTTTTTTATAACATTTTAGACAATGGAGCATTTAGGTTTCTTGTCATTTGACATTTACTTACAGACATAGTTCATACTGCCAAGGTCCTCTTATGATTAGAATATGATACAAGAGATGAAGCATTTGACCCCACATTGTCATTGTTAATCACTACATCTCTTCGCGTGAAAACGTCTCAGACAAACGACACGGAGACCACACATTTAGTTCAAGGGATGAAATAGCTCCATTACAAATGTCCCTGCAAGAGCGGCAGAACTGGAGGTTGAAAAGGCACCTCCGTGATTGATGTGACACCCTATAAAAAATATTGACAGCAATAGTCCACATTCCTCTTCGGGTTCGGCGGTGTCAGCTTCCTTTTCTCTCCATCCTTCATCTGCTCCACGCCTGTCCCCTCCACGATGAAAACTCGAACAAATCTGCTGACACTGATCCTGTCTCCGCGGCGGGCCTAATTTCATTTCACCCTGAGAGAGACGGCTATCTCCAGAGATCTTGACAGACAATTGTATTTACTATTTTCTTTTCACAAGCCAATAAAGGGGGAGCAGTTATTGCATCAGATTATATGAAAAACCGTTTAATGATTCCAATTTAAAACTCTAGACTGAATAATGATAAAGTTAAGAGCTGACAGCCATGATAAATGAAGGCTCATATAAAACATATTTAGCGTGGAGAATGGCTGGAGATGAATTGCACTGTGTTACAAACTCATGATAAAGAACAGTAAGAGCCACTAGAAGCCTTAATAACGCGCTATTCATTTTGAAGTGATTTTGCTGGTTAATAAAAGAGCACAAATTAAAAATGTATTTATTGTAGACAGACGTCTTGGAATATTACCCCCATGTCTCCATACGTACCCACCCACACCTAATCTAATCGCTCCTCATCTCCCTTGATTGAAGCTATCAACTCCCCAGTTTCTCTCCCCAGACTCACTCCAGTTCTCTGTCTGTGAGTTGCATGTTGCGTGTGATTTCTTTCAGAGCACACAGTTGCAAGGTTGTTCTTTGAGGGGACATTGTTCACGCTGCTGTTCGCGAGACACGAAACTTCTACACCACTATCACTGCAGCGCTACATCACCATCAGCAGCGGGGCTCATTGTGCAAAAAGCAAATAATTATGCGTGCTTGCGCTCCTGTATTCACCACTGCAAAAACATCCTTGAACTGCGTCATTAAAATCACAGCGCACATATAGTCCATATCATTTAAGAGAAGGCAACAGCCTGCATTCAAGTTGTTGAATGTGGTGAGAACCATAATAAAAGTTGAACCTTTTAATTTTTTTTGTCAGAGCTGAGTTTCTGCGAGAGGTCATGGACTAGATAATGTTTGACACGATTCATATTTATTTTCACTCTGAGTAAGACTTTCAACTCAGCAGATACAATGTCCCTCATTTTGTGTATATGTTGGGAAACATTTGTAATAACATGAGCACTTCCTCAGAAAAAGAGTTTTACTGTGGATTAGAGTTGTACCATTAAAGCAAAGATTCATGCTCTCCTCTTCATTCAGCATACAAAGTACTGCAAAAGTGACTTAGATGACAGTTTGAAAAAAGAAGAAATTCAAAGAATTCCATTTTTTCATTATTTAGTTTTAGTTTTGTATAGGTCAGTCTAAGAGAAAACTGCCTTCACCTTCAGGTGACATAGAAGGCTTATGCAGATACCATAAGCACTATGTTTCTATGTACACAACAAGATGGGTAATAACATCAGCATACCCATCTGTCTGGGCCTGTTTCTGCACAACACACATATTTCAATGATAAAAATTGATTTGATGCAGGGCGACAGTTGCTTTTACTTGATTTACAAGAAATAAGGTATCATGTAAATTTTCCAAAGACATGCAAACGTATTAGGCCAAAAATAGCATTTAGGAGACTGATACTGATAGTTTATTACAATACAAGATCATTTTGACTATTCTTTACATTTTGCTCTTCTTTAAGTGACATAAAAAGACAAATAAATAAACAGTATAAGAGTTCAGAAAAATGCCATCTGGTGACTCATTTGACAAAGCACACAAAAGGAAAATGCACAAAAGTTTTCTTTTTTTTCAGCTTTGCTGGATGCACAGTTCTGGGTAGTGGCGTGAGATTTTGGTATCCATTTTTTTCTTGCTTTCTCTTTACAAATTTTGGAAGAATTGCACACAAAACATGTCTTGATGAAACCTGTCCCATTAGAGGGTAGTATCAGAAACATAAGCCTTTTCATTGAAACCTTTCACTGTTGAAAATGTGCTTTACAAGTTACCTCCAAATGTCTAAAAGGGTGCAATATTTCAGGACACTGAAGCTGCAGTGCTTTGAAAATTTTTGGCCATTATAACCTAACCTAAAATGGGCGTTGTGAACATTTTTCTGGCTTTAGCATGCTAACATGGTTGCTATGAGCATCTCAGCAGACTGGAAAGCTGTATGGCAAAGGCTCAACAGCACAGTTGTTGACTTTCTACTTTTGGCAATAACATCCTATGATATTTGTGAAAAAATTGCAACTTATATGTTTGACCCTTTCTTTATCATAAATATGACTATCTTGTCCTGGTAAATCAATTTAAATGTATACTACCTCTTCTGTAAGCAACTTGAATGTTTAGTGGCACATGCAGGAATATTATCTTAAATATTTAGGCTCATCATTCTACATGCAGTGGGATTACGAACAAGAGGCAGTTTATCCCTGTAATAAACTAAAAGCTCTCCTTTACAAGTTAAAATGGTACCAGTATGATTCATTTCTGAGCACACATATGTCATGGGGGTTTATAAATATATTCTTTTCCCACCTTGGGTGATTTAATTTACTGTCGAAATAATAGGATATGAGAGGGAAAGAAAGCGGAAATAAGTGTGTAAAAAGGACAGCAAAGCAAACCAGCCAGAGGTCTATAAAAGCAGCGATTCCTCCTCTCAACAGCCCCCTCCTTGAGATGCTGATCAACCGTGATCACCTGACAGTTCCGGACATAGGAAGGGCGAAGCTCTTGTCGACCTCTCAGAGCTATCCTAGCAACAACGTGTGTCCTTTTTTCTCTGGACACCCACACAGTGCTTCTCTCATCTTTTACCACCTCCCCCAGGCCTCCCACCTGGACCCTCAGTCCTTGGAGAAGACCCCAGACCAACGAGGGAACAAGGAACTCCTGAATGGGCCGTGGACTAGCCTTTGTCTGGCCCTACTGGAGAGTCCCTTTATTTACAAAGTCTTTAATACTATATGTTTTCTTGTCTCTTAATTGCATTGGCCTTTGCTGCCCTTTGGTCAATCAATACCTCCTCTCCAATGACATCAGCAGCTCCATTCAACAGGGCTTTTCCAGGTGATGGGTGTTTCGTGGGAGAACTTGTGGGAATGAGTCACACTAATGTAGACCCATGGTTTTCTCTTCTGCCCTTAACTGTTAACGCTCTCTGTCCATGCTTTTGGGGTACAGATCTACAGTCAACTAGGTCAAAAATAATCCATGCATCTGGGTTTTTCTCCAGCCTGGCTTTCTATTTGTGTGTTAATTCTCAAAAGAGGTTGTTTCTTCCTCGGCTGCATGTCAGCTGGAGTCTAGAGTGCATAAGTGAGCTAGCTGGCTGCACATGATATGTCTGATTTCGTGCGGCAATCAGTGCCATCAAAACAATATTGCTGACCCTTAACTCTAGAGGAGAACTGGAAAGAGAAGGAGTTGACATGCCTTTATCACTTTTGAGTGTGTGTGACTAAACAAATTAATCATAAGAGGTCTAACCCTCTCCTACGTCCAATTCAGCAATGATTCTCTAGGGCAGTAGCATGGAAATGTTTAGACAGAGCTGGACATAATTATCTTTTTGTGTACTTTAATAAGGACACATCCGAGTGCTCCGATGACAGTGGCGCACACATCACAAAACTACCGTACAGTGATATTATCCCCTTCATTCTCTGTAATTAAAACATAAATAATTAAATGCCACTAACTAACCTAGCTGATATGCAAATTTGATGATTTAGTGAGTTGAAGAACACAGGGATTTTTTTCTTTTTTGCCAAATGGGGCCATTTAAAGTTGACCTTTGGAAATGTTATTTTGAATGCAATGTGATGGCGCTGTTTAATTTGAAGAGGTACTTATCCCAAAGTCAACATCTTACTTCTGTTTTCCTGATTCACACTCAGTCACCATATATTAGGCAGTAGCCTGGCAACCACAAGGGTAGAGCCGTACAAAATGGATATGTTTGCAATATGACCGGCCCAGTGTGCTCCTTACCGCTGACCCCGCCTGCCATTTTGTTTCTGTCCTGCGAAGGTGTCAGTGATAAACGTTACCTTGTCTCAGCAGGTGTGTCTGGATGGAGGGCCCTGCGGCACCAAGGGGGTCACCAACCCCACAGTGTTTCCCCCATTTATTTGAATAATGGGCCATTAGGACGGCTGGATATCCAATGTTAAAGTAGCTGTATGTGTTAGATAAAAGACATAATTACCTGAGAGAGGGAGTATGTGTTGGTGCACACTTTACCTCAGCTGGGCTCCAAAGCTCAGAATTTGAACGAACTCCCGCCAATAGATGGCGACAGAGAGGCAGAGGAAGAGCAACATGAGGGTGAAGACCCTTGTTCTGACATATGCATACACTACAACAGTGGCAGTCTTAACAAACCACTAATGCAAAAGTTGAGTACTAAACAATACATTTAAAAAGTAAAAAAAAGTCAAACACAGTTAAAATTTTGATATATTTGCAAACATTTAAGCCACTAAAAGAGTATATTTTGATTTTTCAACTCTAATGTATGTTTAAAATCAATTTTTTTAAATGTCTCAGTTTATGTTTATTCATTTGTTTTTGGTGTTTTTGCAAAATATAATCAGTTTTTTTTTAAATAAATGTGTACCAACAAGCACTTCACAGATCTTTAAAACTATTTTCAAACAAGTACAGTTCTTGTTGAATTTCATAGTATCATGGTGAAGAGAGAGTTGGCAATTTGGTTTGTAAGAGGCAGAGTTGTCCTTTTCTCTTCATCATTGTGGCTCCTCTTACCTTTCATAAATCTGGTTCAAGAGAGACTTGCCTTGCAGTCAGTGAAAATGTGGATACAAAATTTGGAGTAGTATTTAAAAAGATTGCCAATTAAAGATGAGTTCTTTATCATTTATTTGCCCTTGGGTCTTTATTCCTCAATTGCTATCAGCTTATAAAAGCGTCCTTTTAGCAGAAAGAATAGAGGCCCGTTTTTATGACCTCCTCCTAATGCATTTCCCTCCATCTTCACAGCCTCAAAAAAAGTTTTCACCTCTCCACAAAACATGTTAATTGCCATCATGAGCCCAGTATAAAGAAAATATCTACATGTTAATTATCCAAATATGTTGGCACCCCATCTGCAGAAAGCCATTAAATTTACTAAATTGTGTTTTCTCCTTTCCGTCTTTCATATTGGACACATTGTTAATCAAAAGGCTTCAGAAATGTGCAGATGGGTAATCCTTGTGTCTGCAAGGAGCAGCTTGATTCAAGGTGAGTGTTTCATGCTATCCCCCCCACCACCACCACCACCGCCACCTCTTATTTTATCCCCATTGTGTTATTTAGGTTACATATCCTGATGGGCTGTTCACTGTCCCCAAAATGGGACTTTCCTTGCACAAATGCAGACATGCAGAGACAAAAACTTGCACACTTGTAAAGAGTCATAATTCACACCGTTCCATGTGTGTCTGCCTGTACTGACAGTTAAGTTTTGTCTTCAGTGTTATGACTGGTGCCTATTTATAAAACTATCCATGTTTTAGTAAGGTTTTAAGGCTCCCCATCCCTCACCCCCTACCTCCCTCAATTCAGTTGAGGAGCTGATGCTGTAGCTATACTAACCTCAAACATCAACCAACTTTTGCATATATGTCTATCTTTTAAATTTAAAACCTGTTTAACTATGAGTTGTGGGAAGAGTCATCTGCACAGAGTATTAATGCGGTACATAGAAAGCTAACCCTATCCAAAGAGTTTCTGCAAGATAGCAATAAAGCCTTTTTTACCTTAAACTGTCCTGAAAAGTCTTGAAATTATGACTCAGATAAAATTGCATCAAAAAAAGATAATGGTTTGCGTTCATTTTATGTCCTGTCTCTTTAAAGAAACTGCATGCAGATTTTTGCACACATGGATATACAGATAGACAAAGATATATAGAAAAAGTTGGTGCAGTGAATATGTTTCCCTCTTGGACATCGCCTTTTTACACTGTCAGCTTGCTACTTGAATTTTTTTTCAAACAGTTTTCAAATTGTGGTGTATTTTGGCTCTATTAAGTATTGCGTCTACTAGCGTATTTCTTGATTATCCCGATTTCTTAAATACTGATTTAAATACACTGCAGTATAGAGTAAAGAGGAATAAAGTTTTCAGTTTTTCGGTTTACTAGCTTGACATTTGTCTGTGATCTGAAGTTAGACTGGCTTAACGGTGAAAGTCACAATGGCCCTGAGGTGCAAAGCATGTTTGAAACAAAACAAAGGCATGTCAAAAAACACAAAAAAGAAACATCAAACTTAATATTTTGGAATCCATTCTAGTATCATTACTATTAACATGCTTTCTAAGGTTTGGCAGTGATTTATTGTTTTTCCGGCAGGATTTTCTGAAATGCTGCCCTGCTCTGTTTATAGAAGTTATTTTATTTAATCTAAGGTTGTTCTGCTTGACACATCAGGGCCGAACACTTCGCTGAACACTGCACAATGATAGCTTCTGCATCTGTTTTGTGTCATGTGAAAAAAATTGTGAAAGAGCACACATATCTGGACTTTTTCTGTCTTTTTCTGTCAATATATGTATATATATATATATATATATATATATATATAT
>JAOWBL010000015.1:11833336-11851042 GCA_028564865.1 Zenarchopterus dispar
ATTATTATTATTATTATTATTATTATTATTATTATTATTATTATTATTATTATTATTATTATTATTATTATTATAGTCTTCATCTGTGTCACATATAGATGTATCCTTTGTTTTAAATGCGTGCTTTGGGTTTTTAAACAAATAAGAGTCAGTACACCCTCTTATCCATAAGCCCTGGCAAAAATATTGACACAAATAGTTTGCATAAATTATACCAGAATATTTGAACAACAGTCGGTCTTTCTCTACATTGTTTAAAATAATAATATCTCAGTGAACTGGATACGAAAAAGTTATAGTTGTAAATGATTTAGATGACTACTTGTGCGAGAAAAGTGAAAGGCAAAAGCTTCAGTGGGAGCAATTTGTTAAAACGGGCTTTTCAAGTATTGTGAGTATAAAGCTACTTGGAGGTTCTTTGTATGTAAATAGGGTGTAAAAAAAGGCCCTCCCCGTCTTTGTAATTAATTGACACGTTATACCACTCATCATGCTCTGAAGCACCAATGGTAGAGGCTCGGATCTCCCCAAAACCCACAATTTCACATCTGCAAACACTGTCTTCATCCACTTGACTCCTAAGACCCGCCCACACGTGGCCAACCTTTCGCGTTTTTTAATGCTTTTTCACTGCAGGTTCATGTGTTGAGACCAACCTTATATGGACTGATCGGACAAGGTAATGGCTTATTTCCCTCCAGCAACCAGCAGTAGCACAGTATCCATGAGCCACATATAGCACTTCAGCCACTTTGGCTCCCTTCCTGGACTTACAGAGACTGAATCCACTGCTACTTGCACAGGCAATGGTTATCCTTCACAGCGTCTGCTCTTATTGCACCTCAGCATAGAGCGGCACTTTCTCATCTTTATTTTTTTTTTCCTTCTGAAAATTCCTATCTGCTTTTTTCTTCTTGTTTGTTTGTTTCACAACAGCGGATTGTCCGAAAAGCTGGTACAGCAACTTTTCCCTGTATATTCCCCTCCCCACCAGAATATGTCGTTGACCAACACAAAGACGGGCTTTTCTGTAAAGGACATTTTGGACCTTCCTGACACAAATGATGAAGAGGGATCTATCACCGGAGCGGAGGAAGACACGGAGGGATCGGAGACCACGTCTACGACAAAAACCACTGGAGTTTTGGTGCAAAGTCCGCTAGAAAATGTTCAAAATCTGCCTATAAAGAACCCCTTTTATGACAGTAGTGACAATCCTTACACACGATGGCTTGCTACTACGGACAGCATTCAGTATTCATGTAAGTAGAGTCTCACAATCCTTGCTGATCTTAGTGATAATGATTGATGTGAGGGGCATATTTCCAAGCTTTGCCTTGCAGTTAGTCATAATTGATTACATGCAGCCTTTTATTGCGCCCTAAGAGTGCCCTTGGGTGGCGTGCACCGTTCATCTTTATGCACCGTCCACTGTTCTGTATCGAGGCGTTTACAGCTCAACAAATGTGTGTTAAGGCTCATCGCACTTTGCTTTGGAAGAGCTCGATCGATAAAGAACCGTGGAAAAACAAGCGGGTTGAAAGTTACTCTGAGCATTTTTCTGCGGTGTGAAATTAGGTCTGCATGCTATGTGGACTTGCAAGCAGACAATGCACCTTTTAACGCCTCACTGACTCGCCTCATTTGTGGAGAATTGCGCTCAGGGTTTAATTTTGTTTTCGTAGACGCGGATCTTTCACGCTTAAAATAGAGCAAAGAGTTAAAATTGCACAAGCAGACCTTGGGATTTTATGATTCAGCTTTGACAGCGCCTTTAAAGTGTTGTAAGTCTTTAAATTTTTTTTTGAGTAACTCGATTTAAGTAAGTTTTAAATCATTACGCGTTTTGTTCTTTGTTGTTGTTTTTTTTTTTTTGCGCATGGCACAGTTTATTGTTAACGCGTCTGTTAGAGCTTCCTGCGGCCTGTTTTGTGATGAATGTCTCTCAGAACTTTACAACATAACATTTTGACAGTGTTTCTCCCGTTTCTTGCTGCAGTGCATGGTCTGTCCGCCAGCTCTCAGGACTCGGCCAAGTCCCCGGAGCCGTCCGCGGACGACGAGTCGCCGGACAACGACAAGGAAACCTCCAGCAGCGGCGGCAGCGACTCCGGCAAGAAGCGGAAAAGAAGGGTGTTGTTTTCAAAGGCGCAAACCTACGAGTTGGAGCGCCGCTTCAGGCAGCAGAGGTACCTGTCCGCCCCTGAGAGAGAGCACCTAGCCAGCTTGATCCGCCTCACCCCGACCCAGGTGAAGATCTGGTTCCAGAATCACCGGTATAAGATGAAGAGAGCACGGGCCGAGAAAGGTATGGAAGTGACCCATCTCCCTTCTCCTAGGCGGGTGGCTGTGCCCGTCTTAGTCAGGGATGGAAAGCCTTGTCACACTCTTAAAGCTCAGGACTTGGCGGCCACGTTTCAGGCCGGGATCCCCTTCTCGGCATATAGCGCCCAGTCGCTCCAACACATGCAGTATAACGCGCAGTACAGCGCGGCGGCCACGCCACAGTTCCCCACAGCACATCACTTGGTGCAAACGCAACAGTGGACTTGGTGAGAGAAATTGTAGAGACTTGGCTCGGAGGTGCGATAGGGAATTTCACCACAAAGAAAAAAAAAAGAAATAAAACACAAAAACAAAAGACTTTTCATTTTTGCAGCTTGACTCATATATATACTACCATTTTTATTCGGGGCTCATGTGTGCGCCGTGTTTACATGTTTTCGTTAAGAGAACTGGGTCCAGACCTCTCCCTTATAGATTTTATTGAGAATGTCAATGCTCTTCTTGTGATTTTTTTGTAAAGTATGTTGTGTGTTGCTTGTAGAGATGTTTTCCTCTTCCTCTTTTTTATTTTTTGTTTTTATTTTGTCCCTTCGTGTTATTATCAGCACGTACGAACCACTTTATAATTATAGAAATTTTAATTTCTTTCTTCTTTTATGGACCGAAAAAAATATTTATGGCCATGAATAAAAACTGGCAAGTTTTCAGCCTTTTCCCATTTGTTTTTCTTTCTTGTAAATATTTTGTGGCAGGTGATTTGAAGCCCGGAAGTATTAGGAGTGGGCTATATGGGCTATATTTCCACATTTTAAAAAGTGGGACGGAAATTTGGGGAGAAACATGTCACATTACACTTGTAAAGTAAACTGTAGTCGCGCCGTGATGACTAATCATCCTCATTTTAAATAAGATTTTTAAATAAAATAATGTGTTTCTGAAATGAGGCTTTGGTTTATAAGTGTCCTATCGATTTAATTTGAAAGAAATCGCGCAACACCTTAAGGAAAGGCAAAGACCAAACACTATATTGTGGCGCAAAATAGAGTTGACCATGGGAATAAATCTTCTGCGCACTTCAGCCCTTTCTTTTTTTGTCAAATTTAATCCGTGGAATATTTTTCTCAGTCCGAACACCTCACTAATAAAGAGTCTAAAGTCACTTGAGAAATAGGACTAAAATCCACTCACTTAATATAAGTGGGCTTCTCAACATAAGAAGCTTTTGAGTCAAAAGCACTCCTTTTTGTCAGCATCCCCGACCGCTGCCGGAATTGGGCGTAAAGTGGACTGTGGAGAAAAAGCATCGTTTAATGCAATAAATGTTTTGTTATCTTATTATGCGCTAAATTGCAGAAAGAGCCGCCAGTGATTGACCAGGCGTCTTTGTTTAATCACAACCAACCGCGCCACTAAAAATGCGCGCAGCATTAACAAGGGCTTTAACCGCCTGATAAAGTTGCTTTTACTTCATCTCATAGCAATATCACGCCCCGAATTAAAATATATTATACTCCATTAGGCCGTTTTCTTTTTTCTGGGGGACTAAAACAAGCACAAAGGTCTATCCTGTGATCCGCAGAGCGGACTGCGGATTATCTGACTCCGTCAATATCTTGAGTAAATATGATAACCTGCTAGAAAAATCTATACATTTTGTTTGTGCCGGGACAAAATTCTCACAGCAGATGTTGGAGTTGCCCCTATCATCACTGAACAAACAGCTAAATTGGGCAGATTTGCTAATTATTTACAGAATTGAGTCTCAGGGGGCTACTGCTTTTGTGGACGACGCAGACTTAATTTGTCGCTGACAGGAACGCTTTCTGACACAAAACTGGTTGAGCTTGTAGGTCAAATAAATCAGCAACTTAGTCCTGTCCTTTTTTCTTTTTCTTTTAGTTAATTTAATTTGTAACAACAGAAAATGGACAAAAGATGGTTAAAAAAAAAAAACAACAGTTTTCGCAATGAGCCAATACATGTTTATATCACAATTATAATAGAAAAAAGATGACGTGTGGAAAAATAAGACGGGAATTCATAAAAGCTGGTGCTTTCTGTGATTGGAATTTAGAGATTTCCTTTAATACAAACGCAGCACATAAAACCGGAACAATAGCATCATTTAAAAACTCATAAGTAAAAGAAACGTGCTGACTTCTTTCTCTTCTTTTTCTTTTCTTGGCGGTTTTTGTTTTGACTCCATCACTGCATAATACAGTACACAAGGCAACGCGGAGACAAAAGCCCGGAGCCAGTTTTGCTGGATGTTAGAGGCGTGCATTTTAACGAGCAGCAGGAGTGGAGATGCAGACAGCGTAGATAGACAGACTTTCTTGGTGCTGTTCAGAGTCAGGGAGATGTATCCTTGGGCTTTTTGTCCTGCCTGTCACTTGGTGCCATTGTGATCTTTGCTGCACACGTTGTATCCCATATGGGCAGCTGGGCTCGGAAAAGGAGAAAAGGATCTCTTACAAACCCCAAATTGTATCAAGCTTTCAAATAAAGCTTTGTTGTCTCTCTAAGAAAAACGAATTAAAAATTCGTGCTATATCTATTCTGGCCAAAAAAAGAAGCCCCATTCACACATAACAGGCAGTCCTTCTTCCTTGATAAAGCTATGCCAACAACAGCCTTCTCATTTCTCTATTCCCTCTATCCCCTCTTTCCCCGAAGTAAAAGGCTGATTATTGTCTGACAAAAAAAAAAAGAAAAAAAAAGAAAAAAAGTGGCTCGTCAGAGCGCAAAAACTATTTTTAATTCCAGACAGTGTTCTTCCTTGTTTGCTTTGAGTTCCCGCTGGTATGCGTGGGCATGATCCTAACATGAACTAATGGAAAAATATTGTACACCATTTCCACTATTAATAACTTCCATACGGTGTAAAACAGGACGACTTCCATTAATTATCTATTAAATGTTGGAGTTCTGCATTCCTGTCGCCTCTCTGATGCCATTTCATTGTGGTGGCAAGTGCAGAAAAAGCGATTTATGTAAGGAAGAAAAAAAATTAAATTTTGATTGCGTTGTAGTTTTTATTGTGATCCAGTTATCTGAAACATGCCGACGTTTTGGGGGGAAAAAAACAAACCTGGTCGTGGCAGGTGTTTTGAGGAATGCGCACAGAGTGTCCGTGGAAAGACTATAAACTAAAACATGGATACGGCTCAAAACTTATCTAAATCAAATACTTATATTTTTTGATGCAGCTGAATTATTATTTCCCTGCAATACCACCCAAAATCTTGATCCTAATCAGTATGAGCTGACGCTTTTTTTTTCACATTTAAAAATAATGCAGTTCGTCTTCAGTCAGGTTTTGTTTTATTCACCTCAGAAGTGATTCAGAATTTAAACTGTAGCTACGTAAAAGCTTTTTTTTTTTGCCAAACCTTTAGGATGAGCATCATTTGCCTTGCACCCTGCTATTGTCATTAACCCACCAGAAAATAACACTATACTCTTCTGGCAGCTTTGCAGCAGGGTTAGATTTGTCGGAAATTGCTTTTGGCTGCATGAAGGGATAAAGAAGTGCGACGTTAAAACAAGCATCTCGGCTTGCTGCATAGTTCAACCTGCGTGGATAACGCTATTATATACCTTGGAATACAATACTTGAGGAAATATGCACTTGGGACACAGTGGATCTTCGTCATCCTGCCCATTTGAACCTCGACATGAATCATTTTTCTATCATGCACATCGCCAAATAAACGAGGATTTCAAAGCTATAATAAGCGCTGCTTTTCATTTTAAGGAAGCTATCTGGGTTTTATTGCCCTAAAGAAGATCCAGATTAGATTCTCCACGGTGCTGATATTAAAGAGAGGGAGTGATGGAGGGAGGAAGAGGCTGAGTCGAGATTGTTGCGCCAGACTGCCACAAGATGGAAGCAAAGGCCTTTAGATGACGCTCACACAGCGTTTTACCTGCAAACTTCATCTGATTGCAGGAGTTAAACTCTTAATAGCTGAAAATGAGGTTTTTCTTTCTTATTTATTTATTTTCTACTCTTTAATGAACGCACATCGCAGTGAGCTTGACTGTCTTTTAAGTGCATGATTGCGGTTTATGACATTGTTAAGGATCTTGAGAGCGTAATCATATCGCTCTTCAAAACAAGGCAGCGAGGACATAAACATTTCGCAGGCAATCAGCGGCGTTTGCAATCCACTCTGACACAGACTGGGATGTGAGCAAAGAAAGAGAGAGAATCTGGGTTTCTCCACGGCGAGGCGCTATAGGATAGGCAGACAAATATGGGTCAGATTAATTCACTTGAGTGAAAGTGAACAATAGAGGTGAAGTAAGATTCTCAAAGAAAAAGAGAGGAAGTCTTCTCTCACCCACCGCCCCTTACTCACAAGGAAAACTGTAAGTCTGTGTCTCCAGGAACATGAAGAACTGAGCCACTACTGATATCATTTATGTCAGGATTTTAAAAAAAAATGTTTTTTTCCCCCTGTTTAAACCCCACCCCCTGGAATTTCAGAAAAACATATATATGATGCCTGGTGATCTTCCTTAAAAATATATTTGGTACCCACTGTCTTCCCTTGTATTACTCTGCCACTTCATTTACAAACATAGAGCATCTTTCCAGGCTGAGAAGTGCCTCTACACCACCATGTTCTCGAGTACAGGAGTATGCAGAGCCCTGCAGCATGGCTCAAATGACGTCAAAATAAAAGGCTACCATCTTTATGCACCTTGTAAAACAGGCATCAGTGAGCTTGCACCTGCAGGGGGCCTCGTTGGGTTAGAAAGATTTAGCAGCAGGGGATGGATGACGGATCTGATGGGAAAAAAGAAGGAGGGGGGCACTCTGTCATCTGCAAGCATTCTGATTACTTTTAAAGCTTGTATATATTATCACAGATTAATAACACAATCAGACACCAAGAATAGGAGTTACTCTTTTTTTGGTGGGATTACACATGTTAGACACGGAATACAATTAAAATCAAAGTGAAAAAAAGAAAGAAAGAAAGAAAGAAAGAAAGAAAGAAAGAAAGAAAGAAAGAAAGAAAGAAAAACAGGCAAAAACAGAAATATAGCCTTATGTTGGTGAGATCAACGACGAGTGTGCACATAAGGGGTAAGGTACAAGTGTGAACCGTGGCGGATTCATACAACCAATCCATGAGTTCTCCAGCTGGGACAGGTCGTCCATGAGTACTGGTCCCATCAGCTTCCTGACTGCATGAGAAAACAACGGAGAGGTGCGAGCTGACTAACAAAAACACTAGGATCTATGATTTGAACGAATAGCAGAGGAAATGCAGCTTGACAGCAGAGCTGAATGGAAAATGTGTCCATGCAGCATCCCTTCAGTTTCTGTTGTGTTCTTTTTTTTTTTTTAAAGAAAGAAAAATGATTGTTTTTGTCCACTTCTACGTGGAGTTTGTCCTATCCAAGAACGATGGCACAAAAATCCAGAGCTTGTCCATTTATTTTACAACAGAAGTCCAATTCACAAGAGATATTGGATTTTCAAAATAAAGCGGGAAATTGCAGATTTAATGTAAACTTAATATGTCTGATTTATTTAGGAATTGCTAACTAATGAAGCCCATTTCTTTTTTCTTTTTTCATCTTTTTTCAATTCATAACATATTTTCAGTGTTTATTTGGCTTCTTTTTCTAAACTGTATGGGAAATAAAAAATAAAAACAAACAAAAGGAATCATATGACGCTGTAAAGAAATTCTTGCAGATTCATGACTGCCAGGTACGACTATATTAAATGTGCAACTCTACCTAAATGTATCAGTATCACTCCTTCATGGCTGTTAACACACTCATTTAAATAATTTGCATAAATCCCACGTCTACACATCACGGCATTGTATAAGTGGTTATACAATTAGTTTTCCAGCTACTTACGCTGAGGTTATGACTCGTGCCTCATTTCATTATCAGCTGCATTCAGTGCTGTGGCTTCACTTACATAAAACACAACTGAGAGACAATTTATGGTGTTTTCCTCCAGCTTCAATCGTCAAGGGCTGAAATAGCTATTTGGTCAATTTAAAAGTGATTTTTTTGGGTCACTTTTTGGATACAAACAGTCTGCATATGGAGTGTGTAATGTTAACAAAAAGAGATGAGTTGCAAAAATTGTCAAAAATGTAGAGTGATATTTTCCTAAGCTTCAGTCAGTGAGAAATATCTCTAATGGAGATAAATAGATGTGCTTTCACCTTCCATTCACTTTTCTCTGCACAAAACAAAAGACTGAGCGGATCTTTGTTGAAAAAGACACTGATAGTGCTGTTCTTAGAATGTGATGGTAGTAAGTTTAAAGTAGATTTTTTTTTGAGTGCTGCAGATGAATAACAGCCAGTTCAGTGTCATCTTTGTGAAGAAGGAGTAAGCGTCAAGGTTCTTGACTTTGCTGAATGTTAAGATTACAAAAACAGCAGAGTGAGCAGAAAGATGAGGAGGCTGACTGGGTGGTAATGGTAGGGAGCTCGGAGACTTTTTTGTCCTCTTCTAGACACGTTACTCGGTCCCAGATTCCATGCAATAAATAAATAAAACACATCTGTATGAATCAAATAAAGGACTACAAACATTCGTATTGTCTCTTTATTTTGGTGATTTCTAAGCACTGGGCTTATGATAAACCACAGACGTCAATTGCATATCCTCTCTGTAACATTATTGCACATCTATGTACACGGTATGGCTCACTAACACGTATTCTGACGGTAAAAGCCTCATCCATTCTCTGGTAGACAATAATAAAGGAATGCTTCAGCCAATTTAAAACAAAAAGGCTGTTGAGTGCTATTAACAACTAAATGTGTCTCAAGTAGAACTCTTGAATTCGGCTTTCTTCCACTCTTTTTGGCATGCAAGCATTGGTTTTATTAGTAGATATACATGTGACAATTTATCCATTACAGTTAACTGGGTTAAGGTGCAAGGCAAAGGTCACTGACCTGGTACATGAACCCAGAACCTCTTTATTCTAATTTGGTGTATTCATTTGCATAAGTCTGATCAGTGATTGATTCTAATAGGGAAATTGTTGCTTTTATTACTGTCACTCAGTCCACCTGGAACTGTGTAAGATGTGCAGCCTTAGCAGCATAAAAGTTAAATGATCTGGTAAGAAACAGTGTATTAATGAAGTGAACTGAGGTTGTGGTAACCAAAAAACATTTGGATTTCTTGAAACACTAACTTACGGACAAAACAGCTCATAGTTAGTCATTGGAGGCTGAGTGTTCATTTACCCAGGATATTTATCACTCAAAAGACCTATGTTTACACCAGGTGATTATTATGTGCTATACAGGCTTTCCTTGTAGTAGTGTGAAACAGAACCCCAGTTTTTATTCTCTTACTTCAGTTTTACATTTAATTTAAAGAAAATATTTTTATTTAGTTTGACAATTAACAGTGCTATAAAAACATCATTAAAGGATATTGTTCTGTGCACTGTTCGACCGCTACATCCTGGACACACACTGTTTAAACTTCTCCGGACTGGGAGACGTTTCAGAGTGTACAAAAACAACCAAACAGTTTCTGTCCCAAAGATGTCACTCTGATGAACTCTGCCAGTCCCAGAGTGGCAGGGAGATCCGAACTCCTGTCTTAACCACCTTTTCACATTTGCACATGCACACATCTACATGGAACTCTGCTCTGTAATTCAGTTTTATTTATTTATTCATATCTATTTATTCATGGTCACATTCACTTGGCAATAGCTACTGTTGTTTATACTGTTGGACACAGACACATATATATGTATATGTGTGTACATATATATATATATATATATATATATATATATATATATATATATATATATATATATATATATATATATATATGTATGTATATATATGTATATGTATGTATATGTATATGTATGTATATGTACATATATATATTCCTTATTTTCCACAAAATCCTGTCCTTGTGAAAGTTAAGAGAAATAAAATCTTTTAAAATTTCCTGATAAAGTAAGAGATTCCTTGATAATTCCTTCCTCCATCAGTTGTAAAGGGTGTATGTGGTTTGGTCTTTGTGGGTGGTGTGGTTTCGAGGCCACACACTAAATCTTGTTTGGGCCCACAGAAATCCTAGGACCGGCCCTGCTTTCACCAGATGCAGGAGGTCAGATGTGTGCTGATCTTCTGAAAAACACCGGCCTTCGTTTATGTGTCTGGCTTTGCACCGCTCCATCCTCCTACAGCTCCATCGAGTTCAGCAAACCTTCAGACATAAAAGTGTGAAGCACTTTGCTGAGGGTGGAGATGACAGGCCACCCCGATGAAGAATGATGGCTCCTTCTACAGACAGCTGTCCTATTTTTAAGCAAGCAGCACTTGCACCAACGTGCCGCCTGTCTCTGCTTTCCCCTACCTCTTCTTTCTATTCTCCTTTTCCTCCCCCCCCACCTCCTCCAACCCTCCCACCTCCATCCCCGTAATGATGAGAGAGAGCGCCTTTTAGACCAGGCTAAATGAAACTTGCTTCAGTTAGCAGAAGTTTACAGAGTCTGAGGAGCTTGTGTGTCGGCCTCCTCAAACATCTTCAAGGATGGAGATGTTATAGATGCATGTTAAGCCCATCGGGGGTTTAATTCAAAAGACATTTTGGGCTTTTTATGCCTGACATGAAGGTGGAGGGAATATTATTGAGACTCCACAACATGACAAAGGTTTCTCCTTCCAGCGGGTGGAGGAGTCCTCTTTCTCCACCCTTTGAGAAAGAAGCCTCCTAATTGGCTCAAACTGCTGCACTCTTCCTCCAGATAATTGGCATTTATGAACTATTTATGGTCTGTCTTCGCTGGCGTCAGCTTTCAATTAGAGCAACATCCATTATTAGACAGAAGACTGGATTTCCCCCCAACTTTTTCTTTCCCAGAAGAAAACGGTCTGTTTTTGTTTTGCCACTTTTACATATTCATAAACTGAGCGTTCACGCACTGTTGCACTTGTATAACTGGCCGAGGACTACTAAGGGGCTGTTATTTTGTGATTTTTGACCCGGACTGCCATCCGTTTGAGGATGCTAATTTGAGGGATGTAGCATCTCTGGAAGTTAAAAACATGTTATCATACAATTACACCACATTTGTTTCAAAGATGAATTTAGCTCGTGTTTATGGAGTAAACGGGAATGCTAGTTTCCCGTCCATGGATCCCGGCGCGTTTACTGTCATGGTGTCGCATCACGAACGAAAACACTGAAAAGCTGGAGGTCCAAACAGCTTTGTGATACATATAACCTAAGCCATTAATTTAATTTTTCATTTAGCACTATAGAAAAAAATCAAACTTTATTGGCATTGTACTTTTACAACAAAATATTAGTCCAAACCTTGCAGTCGCAATAAAAAGCATAAAAAAGGAAAAACAACACCAAACCAAACATATTTTACCTACATTATTGACATTACTTCATCTGGTTTATAAATTATTATCTAAATAGTAACTAAGAGTTAAAGTGAAAATTACATGTGAAAATTATTGCACCAGGTTATATAACGACATCTAAACGATTATTATGATTATTCAGCATTATTTTTGTGTTGAGTAGAGCGAATTAGCACTTTTATTTAGACTTACTTAGATCAGTAAAGACAAAATACATTAGAGAATAAATCTGCTTCACTGGCATTTCAGTCGCTTCAATCAAGACAGCCATAAAAGAGCTTTAATAATATCAGATATATGAAGATAAAGACAAACAAAAAACACATCCTATCACAGAAACAACATTTTTCCCATCCATCTAGTTTTAAATCAGTATTACACATAGAAATATTAAAATATACTGTTTAGTGTTGCTTTTTTTAATTGTCCTGAACAGGCAGCAGGTCAAACAGGAAGTGAGCCCATTGAGTCGGGTTTCTGAGGAACCCTTGACGATGAGATGTTGTCATGAACTTCTCATGACTTCTGTCATCACATCTGCCCCTCCTGCTGGTGTTTATGCTGTTTTCTGGACATTTGTTCTGGTTTTGGTGAAACCACGGGTTGATTGATGGACAGTCTCACCCTCCAATACTGGTTAAATACTGGTTTTTGATTATTGTTGACTTCTTATCACCTCGGTGCCAAAACAAAACATTCTTAAGAGTAACAACTATATATTTGGTGCAAAAAGATAATTAAAAATAAAACAAAACACACATTCAATCTAGAATGAACTTATTGCAGCTTTGTTGATAGAAACAAAATTATGTATGTATTGCAAGCTACATAATAATAATAATTATTATTCTTATTCTGTTTATACACTGAACAGCTATGTCCACGTCCTGAGTGACTGAGTTAATTGTTCCTGCTCATGCACTCTCTGCAGATTCAATTATACGGCACTCTGGGCAGCCTGAAGAAAAAGAAATAAATAAATTAGGGTGCGAAAAGAGGTACGCTGCGAGAGTGAAAAATGAAGGGTGAAAAGCAAAAAAAATAAATAAAGGCGGGGGAAAAGGTCAAAGATAAGAAAAGGGAAAGTTGAGAGGGAAAGTATTAAGATGAGAGGAAAGAAGAGGGAGCAGGAGGGATAACTGGGAGATGGAAGTAAGAGCAGTCCCTCGAGTCATATATTTATGTCAGGGAAAATCAGCTCACTGGAGTGTATACTGTAATGGCACCCTTCTGTATAATGATGGGCGCTGACCTCCCAAATAAGAGGATTAGTTTGTGCCTGAGCTGGCCAGAAATAATGGACCTCACCTTAGCTTAGGTGCAGTTTGACACAGCAGAAAATAGGTTGGGAAATAAGAATACTTCAGCAGCAGGAGGCTTCTCCGAGCCTCATTCATCTGCATCACCATTGTGTCAAATTGGACATGCATTCCTGCCTATCTGCCAGATTCATGAGCAGATGGCATAAACATACTGGATCCATGTGGACTTGTGAAATACTGTAGACACCATGGAAATAAGGTACCCCAGACTGTGATATTTATTCACTAATTTGTTTATTTTCCTATTTAACAAGGAGTGCAATGACTTACCATTTTTGTCATTTACATGCTAAGTCGTCTGCAGGAAATGAGCTCTTGTTATTGTGGCTCTCGGTCAGGCGGTGACAGGGCAGGTCCTCTGCTCGGAAGAATATTGTGGCGCAGCAGCATTGTGGCTAATGTCTGACTGCAGGGCACGCTCTCCTTTTGTGTGCTCTGAACCAGCAGGATTAAAGCATCCATCTTGCTCTCCCACTTCCCCTAATGGTATTAGGAAAAGGGTGGATAGGTTTCAGTATTCCGTTAAGGAATATCTGATATGGGGACTAGCTGATTCAATTAAGTAAAAAGCAAGGTAGGAGGGAGGGAGTGCTTGGTGTAAAACTCCTTTGAGCTTCATACCTCAAAGTGGGTTATTTTAATCTCTAGACCTCCTGCGTTACCACCCGCTGCCTACAAACACACATGCATTATATACTCATTACCAAAGGATCCTGAAGGGTTAGTGTGTAGTTCCCGCCTAAGTGGAGATCATTGTCATCCAGTGATGTGAATAAAAAAACAACAAAAAACAAATAGAAAGATGAGGCCTTTTGTGCAGAGCATGCTGGGATCTGCTGTAGCCTTTGTGAATGAGCATCTTATAAATAAATGGGGTGTTCTTTAACACATTTCCACACAAGTCAGACACTTAGTCCAGTCGAATGAAGCTACTGATCATTTTAAGAGGTTTACACCACCAGACGTGGGTGTAGCCCCACTGGGCAAACCAAAGAGGTTTCCACATCACAAAACAAGGAATAATGGTTCATAAAATGAAGAGACATGATAGGAAGTGCTGTAAAATGTCTACAGGGATGAATACCACAGCAAAAATAAATAACAGTCATATTTATATACAGATAAATGCAAATATACCCCCATCAGATATACCAAATATACCCCAAAGAAAATTACAGCAAAAAGTGGATTTTCATGTCCAGAAATCCATAGTGAAAGCTGGGCTGGAATTTTGCAACATGGCCAACCTCCTGCTAGATCCTGTGATCCATTGCAGTGATGGACCCGGTAGGATCCACTGACCGAGCAAACTACCACTCCAGACCTCTTTTACCGTTTGCCAACCACCATCAAATAAAACAAGAAGGTGATTTTTAAAAGAAGGAATAAAGAGGGGGGATGATGGGATCAACGATAAGGGAATCGGGATCCGTTTCCATCTACTTTCTGCATGTTAGAGGCCTCCTAAAACTACGCCAACTCCAACTAATGGAAACCCAACGACAGTTACATAATTGGAAATGAACAAAAAAAATTATAATAATGATTTTATCATTTACTTCTCTTTTAGTTCAGTTAGTCAAAACCTCCAGGACTAACCAGTCAGCATCAAGCCAATTTATCCTTCCAGAAAACAATATTTACAAAAAAAAAAACATATAAGAATTATAATCTGTAAAACCATAATATTGAGTTGATCAAGATGGATAATGAAGTGATTGGAGTACCTTGTTTAAAAAAAAAAAACAGTACAGTATTTTTTCAAAAGACAAAGTGTTGTTAGGTCAACATCCATCCATCCATCCATCCATCCATCCATCCATCCATCCATCCATCCATCCATCCATCCATTCATCGGTACCCACATATTTAGGGTTTCAGGGATCTGTTGGAGTCAATCTTTTATCTCTTTGGGCTGCAGCTAAGTCAACATAAATCTATTAGGTCATAACTTTTTATGATGCTGTGTGTTGTTTTGACAAGTTTCCTTTCCAGATTTAAAGAACCCAGAAGAGTTATTGGCACCTAATTATTTCTTCTTCTTCTTCTTCTTTTTTTTTCATAGCATACATTGGAATAATGTCAACTAACAGACAGCACATACACATGTACATCTGAACACACCAGTCAGCATCATACTGTACCGTCTGTTGGCTGGAAATCCTGAAAGGACGATTTCACAGCACTCTGACAGAAAATACATTAAAAGGAAAATGAGAGCGCAAGTTTCATAAGTACACAAAGGACTCCTCAGTGCGAAGAAAAGGCTGGCGCTGGAGAGGAGGTCATGTGAATAGGCGACCGTGAATCTGAGCACAGAAACAGTTTTAAGGGTGAAGAAGAGCACATTTTCAAACAACAGGGGACTTTTTAAGTGTGAGGACGGCGTTTAGAGGGAGGGCAGTACAACATCTGAGCTGCAGCTCAAAGAACCCTGCCTTCAAATAAAAACTATGATAGATATGCTCTTGAAACACAGAGACGCACGGCTTAAGTGCTAATTGACGAAATGAAACCAAAGAAGCGTAAATGAGACGGGGAGCATATCTGAGCTCTTCGCCTCTGTTACCCTTGAACGCCTCCAAACACATTTCCGATGCATGACGTTCAGGACTTTCAGAGTGCGCGGGGAGCAGAAAACCCAAATCAGATTTTTGACTTCTTTCGCCTGGTGCAGCTCAGCGGTCCGGTTATCACGCTGCTGTTTGGTGTCCTCGTGCCACCAGATCCCAACGCTGTCTGGAGCCATTGGGTTTCCATTACCACAAATCCATTCCACTCATTTAAAATTAATGGCCGTGGACCTTCGCTGACCCCAGAGACGCACTAAGGCAAGGCCTTTTTTTTTTCCCTCAAGGATTAGGTTGTCCTCATCAGTCCATCAGTAGATTTTCCCTGGAAAATTTTTGACTGGTTTCTTCTTCAGTTTGAATTGTAATTGTTGCAGATTTTTACTCTTAATTCCCTTGAAAATCTGCAGCCTAACTGAAGTGCTGTGAAAGGGCAGCTTACTGACTTAAATTTAATATTGCAATCTTTCAAACAGGATGTGAAAGCAGAAAATATCTTTTATGTTGATATCTAATGATTTTCTTTTTTCCCCCTTGGAAAGTCCTACAAGTGTTTATACACTTCTCTATACTCATAGCTCCGCCCACTTTTTTCCCTCCATATTTTAACGCGTTAAGGTACGTTCAAGACTCACAACTTCTTATCCGTGCTGCTAAAATGCACACTTAGTACATTTGCTGGTACTATTATTTGAGACTTCACATGAATTTGGTTTTTGGAGTACTTTTGAGCTATCCTTGTCGTTGTTAGTTTGGTTTGTATTACATAGAAAGATAGGTAAATAAATCATAAGGGGAAATGCAGTTAAAAACTTGAAATCTGCCTGATCGAAACGTGTAGGACATCCCTGACAAAGAGTGAAATATAAAGTATTGGGGATAAACAAAACAATATTCACCATAAGAAATCTTACAGAACCAGTGTTTGTTTTGGTTTGTTTTGTAGTAAGATAGCGTAAAGCCTTGGAGATAAACAACCAGAGTTGTGATTCTCATTCCCTGGTAATTAAAATATCTAATCAGTCCCACATAAATTAGATATTTATCCCATTAAATGTTACACAGTGAAACTTTAAAGTTAACACTTAGTCCAACAGTTTAGTTCCTGAAACTTGAAACCTTTTAAACACACAAAAACCACAGCTCATTAACTCTAGTCCAACCTTTTTATTTTATTTTATTTTTGAGCCTTTTTGGAGAAAACCAAACTAGTTTATTTATTGAAGGCAAATCTGGAAGCGACCCTACGTCTTCTATCTGTCCGAAAATGCACATAGCAGTTTATTCATCCACTAGCTGTGACCAGGTGGAGAAAGCAGGAGGATGTGGGCTGGTGGAGGGACATCACCGTGGGCTTTTTCTCCCATGTGTCCTGAGGACAGAGTTATTGATGATTGGGTGGGGGAGTGGAGGGAGGGGGGGTGTTCTCAGCCTTATCAGTAAGACAGCGCCCAGCGGTCTAATCACCAGGTCCCTGAAGGACCAGATAATAAAGGGCGAGTGGATAGATGAGCTTCACCCAAGGAGGGAAGTGGGGAGTAAGCAGGAAGGGGAGAAGAAGAAGAGGGGGACGCTATATTTACACCTTTTAGGTCGCATCAAATGACAACTGCTTTCCAGTCCAATGCATAACTGATGAGAAATCCTTTCAATGGGAAGCGACAAGTGCAGATTTCCGTCCCACAGGACACCGCCAGTGATGAATAAGGGCGATGGAGGCTTTGCAGCTGCATCACAAATCTTTTTGCAACAACAGAAGGTGCTAACATGAAAGCACCTTTAAGAGACAGCTGGAAGCAAAAAATACAAAGAGATGCTGGGAGGACTCGGGTTGCCTGAAGTGAGGCCGGGCTGCATAAACGATATGACTACAAGGCCCAGCTGTGGCACGAACTCTTGAAGGTAGCTGGCTAATTTGAGCAACACGATGTCAGGTTTGATGTGTTGCTTATTTGATAAGAAGATGCATTATGGATCCACAGAGACCTGTATTAGATCTGTCATCATCTTAAAACATAAAACTTAAAACATCTTACTTGTGGACTTACAGCATTGATCACATTCTAATACATATACATATATATATATATATATATATATATATATATATATATATATATATAT
>JAOWBL010000015.1:11884279-11900902 GCA_028564865.1 Zenarchopterus dispar
GCAAAGACTCTCAAAGATGGGAGTGAATAATGACAGGATGATGTTTTTCTCGTGCAGATTATTCAGAGGTAATTCAAAATGATGAGTACAATGCTAGCATGGAAGACAGGAAGTAAATACAAGTGGGACTAAATCAAACAAAGACAAAAACTGTGAGAAAGTGTAGCACTCAAATGATACTTTTAGTATTTGGTTGTGTCTTACAGTCTCATCTTTATCTTAATGTCATCACCATTAACATCAGTGCTGTCCATCCGTCTCTTAAATGCCAGCTGTTGTAGTTGCCTGATTCGGATCATTCAGAAACTACTTAAGAAACTTTGGCATGAAAAATGAGGTCATCAGCATTAACAGTACGGGTGGATTTTAATCCAAGTGCTGAACTGTGGAGAATGGATTGGGTAATTACTATACTTTTGAGCAATATAAGGCCATAAATTAAAATCTGAAACAATTTCTCAAGTGAGAACTCATCTGATCAGGGGGACAATCAAAGAGAGACCTTGCTGTTTACTGATTGCTGTAATCAGGAATAGCTTCTTCAAATACAGCTAATTGGTCAGTTTACTCACGGAACGGGGAGGCAAATGTAGAGGGGCTACTGTCGTGATTTGAAGGGCCCAAATATCTCCCATTTGCATTGAGTGCCACCAGAATACACTTGACTCCCACAAGTTATCAGCAGACCAGACAATTATTCATCAGGAACAAATTGGCACATCAAAGTCAAATCAGAGAATTACCGTCAGGAAGACCCCAAAGCAACAGCTGAGAGAGGAAAGGTGGTCTTTGATTGACCGCGTTGCCCTTCGCTCAATCTACCGGCTCTCTGCTGTTGAGCGCTGAATGGTTCGGAAAGCTTCACTCTGCTCCAGAGTTAAAAACCAAACAACATCGAAAGTCAGGGACAGGGGGAAACAGAAAACCAAGGTCCAACCTTTTTCAAATGACAAATGTAAAATGTCAGTGCAAATAGTTGATAGTCAAAACAAACCTTACATATGAATTAAAATACAGCAGAGTGAATAAGGACCATAAAAATAGAAATAAAAAGATGCCAGGAACATGTTCTCCTTTGTGTTGCCGCACCCCTTTCTTTATTTAAACTGCGGGAGGATTTGAGAACTAACTAGATAAGTTGGTGGAGTTTTGAAACAGATACAAGTTCCTGCTGCTTAACAGATCCGAGCAAGACTTATTGGATATCTCCAAAATGTAACAGGTGTCTTCAGTGAGTGACAGGTCTGGACAACAGGCAGCTCATTTTAGCGCCTGTACTCTCTCGCCATTGAGCCATGCTGTTGTAACATAAGCAGAACATTGTTTGACTCTGTCTTGCTGAAATAAGCAAGGCCAGTCATGAAAAAGATCTGAACCCTAATGTCTGCAGCTGAAAAACCTGCATATAACATTAACATGTGTGCAAGTTTCTTGTCGCTAAGTTGCATTTTCACGCCATCAGCGATACAGGTTTTTGAATTTTGATCCAGTAACAGGAAGGGAGATCACCTTCTGCTTTAGTGGTGTCCATGACTAAATGAGAGATTTTAAATATGAATTTGTCAGACCATTTAAAAAAAAGAAATCCTTCTAATCTCAGTCTCCACCCAAATGACCTTACGCCTTTCAACAGAGCTTTAACCATTTTTAAGCTTTTTGGGGTTTTTCTTGTGCTAGGGGAGTTTTTAACCTGCCATTGTTTATGTTTTGTCTTATTTTTTGCAACTTAGCAGACGATGACCAGCTGCCAGGAGATTTAAGATGAGAGTTAAACAATGAAGAGTTGTTGTGACAGAAGCAGCTTCTTAAAAAGTGAAGAGAGAAGCATCTGATTTTGCACATTTACTGTACATCTCAGGAGAGGCTGCCTAGCTGAAGAACCACAGATGCACCCAATAATGGGTGAGGTTTTCTGAGCTTCAGTTAGCAATAAACAAGACGCTCAAGAAAGGATTTTGCAATAATTGTGTAGTTATAAGAAAATAAATAAATAAATATCACACATAGCGGAAACATTATTCAAAGTACGAAGGAATTGGAATAAAAATAACTCACTTGGTTAATTTTTCTTCGTCATTTTTATCGTCATCTTCACTAGATGACGTCTAACGTCAGTTATGAATAATGTACATTAAATCTACATTAAATGTGCAGGGATTTTACACTGCTGATACAAATTGTTTTTTGTAAAGCTAGCAAGCATTATAACAACCTGTTGCTAGTCTAACACCGAAGGTCCAGTAGAATCCTAAAATAAGTGTGGTACTACTGAAAAGTGACTTTAAAGCATTGTTTTTACCTATGGAAAGTGATGCCTAAAGATCTAGTGTGAAGATTTGTGCAGCCCGAAGATGGTGCAGTGGTGTGACTTGTTTTGTTCAGTGTGTATTCACTGTGCAATATACATGTTTGTTCCATTTTCCCACATCTCGGTTTTCTAAAGGGACCAATACAGCATCTGCATATTTTAAGTTTATAAGCCAGAAGGTAAAAAGATGCTTTCATCTGCTTTAAGCAGCAGTGAGCTTGGCAGTTATGTACAGGCTCACAGAAGAATGAACTGGAGGTGTAGTTGGAAGGAGCAATGTAGAAGGGCGTATGGAAATACAAAACATGGCTTTTGTTATATGTCTCAGCAAAGTCCAAAGTTGCCAATATGTTCTACAGTGTTGTGGAGAGTTTGATGGGTCCTCAAAGAAAACCCTGTAAATATCTGCATGAAACATTCATTAATAAGTGAAAAGAAGCAAGTTTGGTGAAAACGATGGACTCCTTTGTGCATATTCCCGTAGTCTTAATCAGACGAAGTGTGAGTGGAATTTATTTGGCATTGTTACCGTTTCATAACTCTGCAACACAAATCTGTTTACCTGAAGCTTCTCAGCAGAAGCCAGACATATGAAAGTGCATAATGTGACATAATATTATTATAGAGTTTTATCTGTATATTTTATTTTGTGTCTTTTGAATTCTATTTTGCAAAGATTCATGCTCCAACCTTGATGTCCTTGCTGCATTACAATGGTAAGGATCCTGTAAATAAATGTATGCCATGTTAAAATTTTTGTGTATTAAAAGGCATTTCACAGTGAAGTCTGACACTAAATTCCAATATTTAATTTAAATGTAAATACTCACACTTTATCGTTTCAATTGTGTTAGTTGGCATGTTTACGAGTTCACTTTGTGCAAAGATTTTCATGGTCATCTTCATCTGGCCAAACCAAATCCTTAGGGAAAACAACAACAACAACAAAACAAACAAACAAACAAAAAAAAAACACTGGAATATATTGATTTTGTTCCAAGGATTTATGTCGGCTGTCTGGTCCCAGATCCCACACTAGGGCAAGGGTGGCTATGTGAACTAAACAAACTGACTAGATGAGCTCCCACTGCTCACAGAGAGGCACAGACAACCAAACACATCTCCCGTTCTGCCTCTGGTTCTTTAGAATTACCAGTTAACCAACCTTTCAATTCTTTAAGATGAATCCAGATCAAAGTGAAAAACAACAACACAGACACAGGGGTGAACATGCAAACACGATAGGCACTTAGACTTTAAATGTCTCCCATCATGTTGACTATGTCTACTTCTACAAACTTTGATGCTTTGTTGAAAATACAGGACTTTAAAAATGTTGCATTATACACCAAACCACGCTCTTTCTTGGCCTTCAACTAATAGATTTGTGCAGCAGGTAAAACCTGAACACTTGCATTATTTTTCCAGTCTTAACGAGACTTATACGCACATGTCTGCTGGATTATCAGGTTGGAGGCAGGGACACTGACACAGAATTATTCAGATTACATAAAGAGATACATGCTGTTCAACCAATCCATGCATGTACACAAAACTTCACAAAACAGTGCTTATCTCTGGTATTTATCAGTTCACACGTAAAAATTTTTTGCTTTGACAAAATTTTCATTATTCTATGCAGTAGGATTTATTTTTGCAGCTAGAAAAGTCACTTGCTGCTGAAATTGAGAAAAAAGACCCTGAGGCTACTTTTACCTTAATAGAGTCTAAAGCTTCAGTTAATTTAACAATAATTCAGACTCATATCTGACATTCATTTACATCATTAAATGCATGAAATTAGCAATTCAAACATTTGCAGTTTATATGGATGCAATTTATCCATCAAAACTAGGACCTTGGTGAGTTCTTTACTTCCGCTGAGAGACGTGAGGCTGAACTTTATAAATCTGGCAGATTCACTGTGCAACACTGTCTTACGCTGATGTCTCTCCAAACTAATTCCACAATGATGAAGAAGACTCCGCAACATAGCATTTCTTAAGACAGAAAATCCACACTGCCCTTCTTCTTGTAATTATTGTGGACCATTGAATGATTTTAGTAATGGACTGTAGCATGAATTTCATTCATATCTCACGTTGCTAGAGATCATTTCATGCAACAGTTCATTGGTACAGTATAGACATCTCCTAGTACTCCAGTGCAGTTTGTTTTTAGGCAAAGAGCAGTTCTAAAATCTCAATTTTTACAGCCAATCAGAAAAAAGAAAAAAAGAAAAAAAAATCTCCTCCCAAAATTTGCTCTCCCTGTAATTTGACATTTATACCTATTCACAATTTCCGATTATGCTCCCAGTTTTCTGGCCATCTACTAACATTTTATTGCTGAAAAAAAAATGTAATTACAACATACATCAGTCTACTTTTAAAGTCTACCTCTAATAATATTGTTAAAATATCATTAGTCTTTTCTGTTTGTATTGTAATAAAAAAATAAATATTAAAGGTCATTTAAACTTTGATAAAAGAGCAAAACTAGGGGTACCTAAGACTTTCTCACAGTATGAAACAAAACAAGGTGCCGTAATAGATGATATAAATATAATATGTATTAATAATATAACATAGTGTATAGAACACACACCTAAATACTTTAAAGATGCTTCTGTGACCTTTACTCAGTGAACGGAGTGGGTTGTTGATAAAGGAATTTTAGCTACTTTTAATCCAAATGAATAACTTAAAAAGAGAGAAACCACACATTTTCCCTGTATGGAAAAGATTTTTTGAAGTGCACTCTTCCTATGCAATATTGAGCAAACACAAATGAAATGAGCAGGACTCATGAGTATGTCTGCCGTTTGCCTTCTTTCAGAAATTATGAGTTTCTGCAAAATAAAATATAGCAAACTAAGTGTCATACGTTGCTGTGCTCATAACAATGTTTGTTCACGAAAGAGCTGCAGTTGGTTTTCTTGGACCTGCCTGACATGTGACAAACCAAAAAAATAAAAAATAAATTTGTTTGAGGCAGCAAAAGATGTTAGAAAATGAACCTCTCTAACTGATGTAAATATAAGCTGAATAAACTATTTGATCTAGATACTACATACTCAAGTTGAATTTAAAAAAAAAAAAAGTTAACTGAAAAACATTTATATGGGCTTTGCATACTTTTCATATTAATGAAAAATTATGGCAGTAGTCTCCATCACTCTTTTCAAATATGGTTAGTGTCAAAAGAAATCAAATATTTCTCTCACTATAATAAATTTAAAAGTCTTTTAACATACTTACTAATGCTCTTTTCAGCTTTTCATCAGTAGATATTCTAGGAATTCTCTACGTGAAATACATGTTAATACTGAGAGCGCATATTCATATAACTGCTATTATGTATATTCCTATTCATAGTTTTTTGGAGTATTGCCCTCCCAAATGAGATCTGTTTGGCAACTGGTCAAGGCTACCAAAGTAAGATGTTTTAGCAGCTATTCTTCTTATTTTTCAACTCACTGAAATTCAGTCATAATGCTCTATGCCTTTGTCTGAGTGAGTGACACGGGGACAAAGGGAAATTTAGTTTTTACATAGGGAAGAAAAGTTAAATGTTAGACTTGATAATTGACTATCTGCTTGCATCACAGTCCATGACTTAGCTGATTATTCTTGGACCAAGGGCTTGCAACGTAAGTGCAACATGTCAGTGTCGAATGTTCCAGACATAAGTTTGTAAAGGGGCTGATTTATAGTTTATATAAAGTAAAGTATAAGTGCTCTGCTGTTTTGTTGCTAAGGCAAGGTTTTGTGTTAGCTATGTCTTGTTATAGATGAAGGATTTTACAATTATTCTCCTGTTTTATGCTGTGCCCTCTCCTAATATTCCATTATATGCTGTATTCCACTTATGTATTTGTAATGAGTTAAAAGTATGTATTTTTATTTTTCGACATAATCCAAATTTCCCCTTAGTGCAGGTAAAATTACATTTTACTTGCACTATGGTGACTGCCTAAACATCCCTCAGATGACTAAGAATCTCAGCACAGTAAATCCAACTGCATCGTAACATAGTGTGCATGTATAAACACATAATAAAAGTTTCATTCTGTTTGATTTCTGCCTGATATATTAAAGTAGTCAATTTTCAAAAAAAGTAAACAATCTTCAGTGTCAGAAAAGCATGCACATGTGCTGTGTAAGAATTATTGCTGGCACTTATGATTTGATACCCAGGGAACAAAATTCATAAGGCTAATTGTCAAAATACCTCTTCCCTCTCAAGTACTGCAAGACTGGAGGGTGCTTGTTTGCCTCTTCTCCTGCTATGATACAATAACTCCAAACAAGTTTACAGCCTCAGGAGTGACGGCTTTGTTGATATGTGTGTTCTTTGGCTCTTACTTCCTTTTATTGCTGTCAGAGAGCTCAGGGCACCATTACAACTCTCAGCAACACTACAATGATCTAATATTGCATTTTTTTACGTTTGTGTCACACTCACAGCTTGCAGTATTTCTTATGCTTTAGTTTGAAATGCATAACCTGAAGAATGAGGCGGAACACATGAGGCAATGCTTCAGGTAAGCTATGCAACTTTGTTTGTTTGTTTGTCTGTTTAAGAGAACATGGATCTAACAGCAAAAAGCCCATTTCTCAATAATATTTCTCAAGGACCGTGTGTGCTGCAGAAGCAACCATGAGCCTATAGTGAGGCATAGCAGAGCTGTAATGCATCTATTTGTGTCCCCATCTAATAACATCTTTGAAACCCTAGCAGTAAATAAACAGTGGCAGGCAGTCAGGAGTCTGTTGATTCAAGTTGAGCATTAGCATTTCTCCTCCATGTTAATGACTGACCCTTTATCCCCCTGGAGAGGACCAGTGAGCGTGCCAGCTCCTAGATAACAGCCTGTGTTCATGACAGGGAGCCCAAACGATCCCCCTGCTGTGTCTTGGGCTAATCTACTTTGATCACCTTTGGTAACATCTCTATTATCAACAGCTTTCAGTCATCAACAAGGAATTACATTAATGCCACTTCCTGTGACCCAGCTGCGTTGTTCATAGACATGTTCACACAGGTACCTTGTCAACGCACGTGTTTCCCCAAGCGAAATGGAGGGCGCTAGAAGAGGCAAAAGTGAAAATTTGTAAATATTAATAACATTCACCAGTCTCAAATTATGCATTGTCTTCTTTTCCGAGAGAAATATGTACAACAGAGGCAACTCGCTCACCGGGAGATCACCAGGTCCCTGTACGCATAGAAATGTAAGACTCCCGCAGATCATTTAGTATTATTTGTGCGTTCAGGGACAGATGCGGAGCAGGAAATGTGTGGATGTGTGGCGGGTGGCACAGACACGTATCTAGTGGCTATGGGAGAGCTTACCATGAATAAATTTAGCGCTGTCCCCAGGAGATTGCCTTCAATCATGAAACATAAGGTGTCAATGCAGCGCCCTGTGTGCATGCACCAAATTACCTTCCATCAGACTGCTGAGCTGGTTCTAATAGGAATGGGAAAATGGACCGAAGAGGACAGACTACTAATTAATCTGTCCAAAGTCAGAGCCCACGTTCTGGGTCCACTGACAACTGGACAAGTTGAGGCCAGGAAGATAACTATATATTTATATGTAGTGAAGTGATGCAAATTACTATGCATAGTTTCCTAAACATAAACAGCTAACTGAAATGGTCCCATAATTTGTTTTCAGAGAAATATTTCATGATAAAGTTGATACTATGAAATGTTTATGCAGTGCAAGGACTGTAGTAATTTGGTCCCATGCAGCAATGCATTTCACGTAGCAAAGCAGTGAGTCCTGTGGCGTATGAACCATAATATTACAGGGCCATATCCAGTATTCAGCACAAGCAGAAATATTAGCATCTAAATTTACATAGAAATTTCCTTGCATCTAAAAGCGAAAAACTCTTTACCAAGCCATTTTCCCCTTTTGAATAATAGGCCGTTTTCTGGGATCTAGTTGATTGACTAAACAAAGACATAACTAGTACATTAAAGCAATTGTTTATTGCTACTGAGTTGTGGCACATGTATTATTTTGCTGTAAATGGTTATTAACTGATACAGAAACCACGGCTTTATATAATAGCTGGTAATCATTCTACCTTAGGATGTTTTTTCTCCCTTATACGCAGGGTTAAAGAATTACAGTGTAGTCGATTACATTTAGCAGGTCACAAAAATTGATTTACTGCCTGAGGAATTTTCTTTTCTTTTTTTTTTTCTGCTTAGCTGTGGCTCAGTAGTGGCATTCTGCTCACATAATCAAGGATGAGCGTTGCCTGTCTACCCAATCTACTACTCGCTCCCACAGGAACAAATGACTTGCAACCAGAAAACCTGCATGAATACTAATTTGCCTACTTGGCTTTAACAGCTTTTGCAAGCCAATCTCATAGGAATTTATAGAATATGATGCCTTTCCATCTTTCCATATTAATTACCTCAGATGAAAATAGGGACAGCAAGAGATGGGGATGGAGGAGGAGAGCAACAGAAGAAGAGTGTTTGTCAGAGAAAAAGAGAGACTTAATCATGGGAATAACTCTAAGCAGGGACTCTCTGCCCTCCATCTTAAATGTGGTTAATTATAATGTGATCTGAAGCATCTCAAGAAGGAAACTAGAAATTTAGATGTGGAGCTCTCTGACCAGAGCTTCAGCTTGGGTATCCTCATTACAGCTCGACATGACCAGACCTCATCATCTATTCAGGAGAAGAAATCGATCACAGGAATTCATTTAGGACACACTGACTTTGTTTATTCCAAAGTGTTCCTTAAGTTTTATTAGTCTGGAAGGTGACAATCGTGCTTTAGATTCTATGATTACTGATTTTGTATTTTTTTTTAAATAAAGTTTGATGGAAAGAATGAAGGATAACACTTTTTATTTAAAAAAGTGTTATGTATATGTCCATTATCAGCCATTATCTGTGATTATAAGTTTCATCTGTAAGTGTCAGTCCATCATTTATGTCCTTTATTAAGGAACGCCACACTATGTTTTGCCTTTGTTATGACAACTTGACATTATTGAGGATAACAAAAACATAGCCTAATAATTATAAATGTCAAACCTTGAATTTTTGTAACTTGTAACTTTTTGTAATTTTTGTAATTTTTTGTAACACAGTTGAGATTAAATGACTTAAAGGAACATTGAGGAGTTACTCATTTCCATGTTATCAGATGGTAATGAACGTAAACTTTTATTAGGGGCCACAATGATGTGAATCAAATTAGTTTTGAGTTAGAAATAAATGTGTATTTCCAGCAAAATGGCAATTAACTGTAAGCTCATAGGACAACCAGCCAACAAGACTGTCAAACCATAAAACTGGTATGACTGTTATATTTTTATGACAATATATTTAGAAGCAATGCATTAGCAGTAGTTTGTGTGATACTGGTAATGGATTCATGTGCATACTTAAGACGGCACTGACCTGAAGGTGATGTCAGGTAAGTAGAAACAGTCTTACTTATTCACTTAGTTTACTCATTTGAACAAGCCACAAAGTCATCGAAAGAGGAATTAAAGAAAGCATTTGATCATTAGCAACATTTATCTTGTCAAACTTTGCAGGGTACCCAAGTATTTTTCCATGAATGGTTATATAAAACAAAATGAGCCAGCACGCACATTTACAATAATTAAGTCATCGTTCAAATGAATTAATGTATGCAACACTGGTTGGCAAATGATCCATATTTAATATTTTGTAATGAAGAAAAGTTGGAAATAAATGTATGTTATTAAGTACACTAGTATGTTGTTGCTACTATGCATACTGTAATGTAGCATATTGTCACCCGCTTCAAATAATGGTCTAACTCATATGTTTTCTAAGCTTTTCAAAATAAAAAAAATATTTTAAAAACTGAAATCAAAAAGTGTACCATTTAGCATGACTTTTGCTAAAGACATTAACTTACAAAACTTAGTGTAATATGTGTGACATGATTTCAATGAAAAACGTACATAAATAAAGGAAGCCATGCTCTAATCGCTGACACCAGTCCCACACGCAACCTTCAAGCATAAAGAAGATTCAGAAAGTGAGTGGGTGGATTTAGGAGGAACAAAAAAACCAACTTTTCTTCAAGAAGGATTATTAAAACACCACCTGTTCGTAACATTGATGGTGTGGATTCCAGGTTTGCTTTGCTGAAAGAAATGGAGACTGAGATGCATTTTATGGAATATAGATAAAATGATCTAAAGATCAAAGCCTCATTAACAGCTGACATCAGTCTATAGAGGGGTGGTGTCCAGCTGTGGGTGGGAGGAACTCTGTCCTTTCATACATGTCCACTAATATCCTCCCAAGAGCATCGTCATAAGAAGGGTTTTAGAGGTCTGTGCTGAGCAGATTTTCTCTTGGCCCTTTGTGTCAGAGAATCTCACCTGGCCCTTGGAGTGGGGGCAAAGGGGAGGAAACCTTGCTGCCCCGACCACGAGAGACAACCTTCCTCTGTGACACGCTCCCATTCACAGACATCATTCATGTGCAAATCATCCTTGGAGCTATTGTTCACCTGCTCTGCTCTCAGATACATGCTGAATCAAGTGATAAATGTAACAGCAGAACCGCACGCACATTTCATATTGTGTAAAGGTTATCAGAACTATCTTGTGATGGTCTTAAAAGCCATGACATGTCTGCTGACCCACGTTAGGAGTAAAAGGCGCGGAGAAACCAACTTTATACAACAATGTTGATCTTCTATTGCTGAATTTTAGCTTTTATTTACTATTTTCTCTTTTAGGAATATGCTCTTTCCATATACGGTCCTTAGTGTGATGCTAAAATCTTCTTTAACTGTAGTGTTGTGAATGAATCGGGGTTAAAGGTGAGTAGTTTTGTTGCTAAATATTTGCAGGAGTCGTGTACATTATAGATAATTACCAGTTTCGATGAATCAAGAAGGAAAAGAAACTGAGAAACGACAGAAAGCAGAAGCATTGAAATGAACAGAGCGCCAAAACCTGAAGAATAAAAAAGAACTTGCAACAATTATATTTAACATGACCAAATTAAATACTTTTACATAAGTGGACCAAACGTGAATGGAGAGGGTTCTAATAGCAGAATTACTGTGTGAAATAACAGTGTGATGTTGACTTGCTTCCTTTATTTTGAGAGAAAACAGCTGCCGATCAGGTTCATAAAATCCAGGGACCCGATTCTTCTCTTACGTCCTGTCATTCCCTCAACGCTGATGTAAAGCAACTTGTGTGAAACATAAACCCGTCAATAGCATCAATTTTTGACGGACACAATGTCTAAAGTGTTCTGTTTACAACACTTTAGATATTGTGCACATTTATGTTTTAATATGCTTGCAGTATAATGTAGAGAATGACACTTTTTTTTTTAAAAAAAGTCATGTTTAAAAATGTTGAGCTAACAAAGCAGGCACTCAATCTTCTGGTGACCCAGGTGTCAGTGGATGCAACACACGAATCTGTCCTCAATGCCAAATCACTAAAACACGCATGAAAAGCCATTTCCTCTCATTTCATCTTTGCCCTTCAGCACAAACTTTACCAATAAAATGGTCCAGCTGTATGTAAACTGAGATACATGTGCTTTTCTTGTTTTTTTTAAATTTTATTTTTACAAAACTCCAGAGAAACATTTTTATACTTTTTTACATATTCAGTTAAAAGCTACTTTTCAAATTTGCATTTTAAAATAAAACTAATGAGCCGTGAGTAGAACGAAATACCAATTTTATATAAATGTAAAGTGCAATAAATACTTTGAAAGATTTTGAAGTGCACATGTACATTGCCAATGTATATATTTGACGTATTTAAATAAGTTTCAAATTGAAAAGCTTTTTCTTGATTATTTACTTTTTAAAAGTCTACCAATTGCATTTCCTTTCCAGTAAGTCTGTGTGTTTATTTTTTTGGCTGAACAAACAAATATCCAAAAGATCAAATGCACGGATTTGCACTGATGCTATTCTCTGAAATTTATAAATAAATCAATTATTTGACTGAGAAGATAATCATTGTATTCAACCATCTTGAAGATAATCAGTAGTTTTAGTGTGAGATCAGAGGAGTGGGACCACTTCTCCATCAATAACAAACAGTAAACTACTGTGTACATTGATACATAAGTAAAAATAGCAGGGGTCTAGACCTGGTATTTGTGTGTTTCTCACTGTAGGACTTTTTAAATGTTGTTACTTTTTCTAAACGTCTAAGTATTTTTTTTCTTCAGCTGACATAATTTACTGTACAGAAGACTGGGGCTGCCAGTCTGCCGTTTGTCCCTGTCTTCTGTATTGTTGGAAGAAACTGCTTGGACTAAACTTCTTGTGTGTTGTACGCTGGACAGAACCCTTAGTAGCCAAGTCTATACTGCCAGATGGACAGCCAGGTAGTACTCCATCAGGGAGATGGACCAGGATGGTCCATGGGCAGTGACAGCAGACCAAGTTTGAGGTCCCAGTCATAAAATCTGCCACGAACTGCTCCAGCGCGTCCTTCTCCAACAAGTTTCCTTCTGTTTGTCCTGGCCCCTGATTCCGTCTAGGTCACATGCTTTGGCCACTGGGTACGGATGAATAAAGCAGTCTGTGGGTCCCAGGATGTGGCCACTGAACAGGTGGCAGTAGTCCTCAGGGGGGAACCCCATCCTATCCAGGATTACCTGTCAAATGTCCCCTGAGCCGGTGCCAGGAGGGCGAGGGCCACTGGGCGTTCAGACTGTGCATGGTGGCTCTCTGCCATGAGTTGTCCCAGTGCTGCCAAACTCTCAGGCTGTAGTTGTCACATTTTGCTTAATTTGACCTCTTTAGTGCCTCCACTGTGGCAATGACTCAGCACAAAATGCGCAATAAGTTCATTCCAAACATTTTGTTCCACTATCACCCTTTCCAGAGGATGTGGACGTACTTCAGACTGGCATCCCCGGTCCTCCACTTCACTTCGATCCCAGCTGTTAATGCATAACAGAAGATGGATAATGAGCAGAGTTGACTAGGTCCGGTTGGTGATGCTGCTATCACCTGAACCACTGCGCCCAAACCACACCCCACCACCGGTGGTGTTAGCTACGTCAAAATGAACTCATCAGAAGGACACCTCGAGAATACTGCATCCCCTCTGCGCTCGGTATGTAGCTCTGCTCCCTGTTCCTGCAGTCAGTAAAGAACAGTGGCAGAGCTATCATTAGATTTACTGCCTCAAAAATGTTTGAGAAAAGGAAACCTACGAAGTCTGCAGCGTTTTAAGTTCTCATAATGGTTACGACAACTTTCACACAAGCAAAAGAACAAGTGCAATAAATATCAAAATAACTGAACTCCACTGTGCTGCTTCAGGCTCACAGTCAAGGCATGTTTGAAATCAATATGAAATGTCCTCTTTTGTTACTTTCTAAATGAAAACATATACTAAACCATCCCACAACAGCTTATTAACTGGTCACAAGAAGTAATGAATTGATCCGAGTTCCTGGGCCCAACAAGGACATGAAAACAGTTACACATAGAAACAAGCTGACTGTCACTGCAGTTTTAAAACTGGAGCATTTACCAGTAAGAGACCTAAGTTTGTCTCCTTACTGACTCAAACGGTTTAGTTTAAAACTTTACTTGCAGTTTTACTCTGCTGTGTCCTTTGTTGCTCTCATGTCGATGTATAGTGAAGGTTTTTGGGTATTCACTCAGTGCAGGCTTGTGTGCCCTTAGTGACGTTGTAAGCATGTTACTTACTTTGTTGCAACATTTTCTTTCCCAAGGAATGTCCACTTTGCACCCCAGTAAGAGGTCCAGGTAACAAGGTGAGTGTCGGAACACCGTAATGTAAAACAGATGATGTTGCACTGACAAGATCAGTAAAACTGAGAAAAAAAGCGATGGAGTATAAAAGTCCACAGTATACATAAAAGAAATCCTTCAGCAAAATACTAAAAAAACAAAACAAAACAAAACAAAAAACAATAGGAATAATTTTAGTGTTACAGATCAATATAAACTGTGTATTTATTTTGATTTTTGTTTTTTGCATTTTATTTAGTATTTCCAGCAAGTGAGAACGTGTTCACATTTAATGATTCAGCAGTATGTTATCAGAAAGTCTGACATAACAGATCTCACAGGTTTTTGTGCTCCATTGTAAAGTTACATCGAAAACATAAGTCAGTTTCAGAATTGGCCACGCTGAACTCCTTCACATTGTTCTAGTTTGAATAAATCATGTTAACATACTTGCTTCAGATTCAAACACTTTGTTTGCACCCACAGAGACACAAATGAAGTGGGGTTTAGCTGTAGATAAATCGCCAAATTCCAAATGCAGCAGTCAGATCATGAAACACAAAACAACAGCCTTGACAACAAAGTCTGATCAAGCTTTGCAAAGAGAATAAACTGCTTTTCTTTCAATACTGAAGGACAAAATCTGTAATTCTACCTAAAGCAAACATCTTACCAAAACTAACTGATCTGTGGAAAAGATTGTTTAACTTTGTGCAATGGTGCCTGAGAAAGCCCAGGCCTGTATAATCAAAATCAAAGGCTTTTGTCTCCTTAACACACATACCAAAGAAGCTGCAGAGGAGCTCGCATCAGAATGAATGAATATTTAATTGAAACCTATTGAGGTAGAAGATCAAAATGACCTTGCTTTAAATGATTATTCAGTGTAAAATAAGAGTAGTGTAGGGGAGAACTGAAGAGCCATTGTGCAACGGTGTTCAACATTCAAACGTGGAGATTTAAGGAACAAGAGACTTTCTTTTTTGTTCCTGACAGTCATGGACCACAATACACAACACCTTCAAATGAAAGGTTAAACTAAGAATAATAATCTAAACTCAAACACAAAACATCACTCAGGCTGTTCCAGTGCTATGAATGTGATAGCTAAATTACAAAATTTCAAAGTTTAAGGAAATTTACTTTTATTTTATGACAGTTGGGGCCAGCTTGAATCCTCAGAGATCACTGATAGATACTTAAACATGACAGTGTGCAGATTTTGCAGATAATACATTGACAGATAGACAACAACCCACATTTGCAGGCAAAAGGAGTTTGGGAGTAGACTTAAAGCACAGACTTAAATCCTGTCGGAGTCAATTAATGTCAGTTTTCTGTTAGAAAATATGATGTGTTAGCTGGAGGACTTAAGGAGTGGACTGGAGCAATGTCGATGTGGTCAAATGAGCCAAGATGCAGGGATGCCTCACGCTTACAGTGCAAGCTGTGAAGGAAATATCATGATCTGAGGTTGCTTCAGTTGGTCAGGCCAAAGTTCAGTGATATGTGGCTAAAAAATTTTTTAAAAATAAATAAATATATAAAGGATACTGAATGACAAGTCTTTTTCCATCAATAGTTTTTTTTTTCTTTCCAGATGGCAAAGGCATCTTCACAGATAACAACAGATTTCTTCAGGCTTAAATTATGAAAGAGTGCTTCGGAGCGTGAGACATAATTTTCACATCTGGTTTTACAACAGAATTCTGAACTTAACATAAGAGCTCAAAAAGAGCTCTCCTCTGTAGTTCGCAAGTAGAATTTCGTATTTTGATTCACCTGATCACTAAACACTTTTCCATTTTGCCTCCGACCATTTTAAATTAGCTTCAGCCCAGAGAATACGTGTGGCTTCCGTTTTGAATAATAAAGCTGTGCCGCTTTTGTGGATTACACAGTTAACTGTTTTCCGACTTATCTCTGGGAGTATTTCCGAGCCCATGCAGTGATTTCCAGCAGAGAATCATGCCTGTTTTTAATGAAATGGCGTTTGAGGGGCATAAGATCATGAGCATCCCGTTTCGACCATTGATCATGTCCGTCACATTTAAAGATTCCTCTGCATTCTCTAAACATTTAATGTTATTATCAAGTGCCGATGGTGGGATCTTCAAAATTTACGTAATTGCATGTTGGGGCTATTTCCTGCAATTGTTCCACAATTTTTCAACATTTGTTGTAGATTGGTGAACCTCTGTCCATTTTTAACCGGAGAGGCTCTGAAATGCTCCTTTTATACCCAGTCATGTTACCCACATGTTGCCCTTTAACCTAATTAGTTGTAAAAGCTCCACCTGTGTTTGATTTGTGTCAGCTGCTTTTCCAGAGTTTTGGTGCCCCTGTCCCAACTTTTTTGAGATGTGTTTCTGCCATTTAAATCAAAATGAGCCAATATTTTCCACAAAATATCCCAGTTTCAATATCTGATATGTTATGTTTTGTTGGGAATAAAATATGTTGTATATAAATATCCAAACCTTATTGGAAATAACAATTTTGACAATCCAAGTTGTATTTTGTTTTTTTTTTT